>PVKB01000015.1:1308493-1741015 GCA_004027205.1 Ctenodactylus gundi
ATGCCCAGCTAACCTTGATTCTGGTGAATCAAACCCAGGGCTTTGTACATGCTAGGCAAGCTCTTTTACCACTGAACTATTCCCCTAACCCTATAAATACTTACTTTACAACATCGTAATGAAAACTGTTTGTACCTAGAGAACTCTCTGTTCTTCCTGCATCCAGTAGATTCAAACCATTTTCTCAAGAAGTTTTCTTGTATATGGTAATGCCTTCTGGTTCATGTTTCGGGTCTCAGCCAAAACTTTAAATCATTTTTCTCCTGTACCAATTAGATCTACTGCCTTTTCCTCTTTCAAGTCAGCGTGTTTTTCTTCTATGAGAACATGTGTGTCACTTTATTTTAACTACCTGTTTGTCTTTTTATCCTACCATTCCAGGTGATGAAGGAAAGATTGCATCTTTCTCCATTATGTTTTCTACCCAAACTATAGAAGGTGGCACATCATCGATCCTTAAAAAAAAAAAATCCATTTGGTCTTAGAAAACAAAGTTATGATAAGTTAATATATCTGACGGGAAACTAGCTGGTAAGATAAGAATATGTCGGGCCCAGTGGCACAGGCCTGTGGCTTCAACACTCTGGGAGTCTGAGGCAGGAAGACTGAAAGTTTGAACCCAGACTGGACAGATTAGCAAGACCCTGTCTCAAAGTCAAAAATAAAAATGGACTTGGGCTGTACTATGCACACACAAGATAAAAATAATATATTTGACACTTTTTAATTTTTTAAATGATCTACCTATTTATTTATTGTTTTACAGTGGGTACTGGGGATTGAACCGGGGCCTTCCAACTGAGTTACATCCCTAGTAGTTCTTTTTGTTGATATTGAGACAGAGTCTTGCTAGGTCACTAAACTGCCCAATTTAGCCTGTCTGACTCAAAGCCTTGGCCTCTGTCTCTCAATGAAAAGTAGAATCCTGGATAGATTAAGTTATGCTCTCCAATATTTATAGAATGTCTATATTTTGTTTGTTCCATTTTAAAATGAATATTACACTGCCAAGTAGTTCAGACAAAGGTAGCCTATGGAATGAGGGATCTGAACAAAATTGTTCTTGAGGGACAGTGGAAGACACTATGAAAAATTTGCTTGGAGAGGGAATGTACTTACTTTGTGTGATGGTCAAGGTTGGCAACAACAGGGCCAGAACACAGAAGATATAGGAAAGTAGAATTGGGATGTTGTGGGAAGGTTTTGAACCAAGCATGATGTTGCATGCCTCTAATTCCGCAGTGTTGGGAGCCTGAGGCAGCAGGATTAATCTATAAATTCAAGCCTAGCCTAAGCAATTTAGTAACTTTGTGATATCCTGTCTAAAAATAGAAAGGAAAAATAGCTGGAGGAATGACTCAGAGCAAAGGCCCTCGGTTCAGTCCCTAGTACTGAGAAAAGAGGAGAAGAAGAAAAATTTCTAAAAGTATCGTGGGTTTATCAAAATTGAGTAGTATTGCTGGCAAAATTTTTGTGAGCATTTTATGTTTTACACGGAACAGTTACAATTTAATTATACCTCTGAGGTAAGTGATTGCATTATTTGTATTTCTCAGATAAAGATATAAGATTTAGATTTGTTCAAAGTATCCGCATTGTGTCATAGTAGAACTAGACTGTTCCCAAGTCAACTGACTCAAGATCTCATGCTGTTTCTGCTGTAATGGACAGATGACTGTGGATCATGCGTGCTGTGGCGAAAATACCCTTTAATGGGGGAGGAAGTTACACTAAAAATGTCAAGTGCTCCTCTGAAATTGGAAATAGTGCACTTACTGAAGATTAAAATTCAACTGCATTAGCTTGTTTACTACTTCTTTGAAAACTGCATAACCTATTTCCAACCTGTATGTTTTTCCTTAGATTTTGTTGTTCTTCATATTATCCAGTAGTTTCTAGAAAAATTTTTTTTGTTTGTTTTCCAGTTCTGAGGATTGAACCCAGGATCTTCACACTGAGCTAGATTCTCAGCCCATTTTTTATTTTTTAATTTGAGACAAGATTTCACTAAATTTGTAAGTTACCCATTATTTCAGTTTGGGCTCAAACTTGCAAACCTCCTGCATCAGCCTTCCATACTGATGAGGTTGCAGACTTCTGCCATGAGAGCCGGTTTCTACAGAAAATTTTGCTTGCGTCTCTTTACACTCTAGTGTTTTTTTAGTCTATAGTCTCATCCTGCTTTTGTTTCGTTTTGTTTTGTTTTTCGGTGATATTGTGGACTGAACCCAGGGCCTTCACACTAGCTACATCCCCAATGCTCTTTATTGTTATTTTTGATATCAAGACAGGTCTTTCCAAGTTGCCCAGACCGTGCCCGGCTCCCATACTTAGTTGTTTTACTTGATGTCTTCTGCATCTTCAGGATGCCAGAAATCCTGGTGTTCCATTCTCTACTCTACTTCCTTCCTTGGCGGCCCTTCCAGTTTAATTTCCTACTGAAGATACCCAGCGTCTTGGTTTCCTTTGCTGTGGCACTGGTCACTGTAGTAATTAGCTTATTTTTTCTTTTAATTTATTTTCATTATTTCCTATTACTTACACACTATCTTCATCTTTATTAACAAACTGTGACACTGCTGCTTTCTGCCACCAATACCAACTACTTTATATTCTTGGTATTTTTCTTTTCCCTGTGACCTTAGAAACTCACTTGTAAGGTTTCCTATATCTCTATGTGGTTTTAATCTGTTTCATTCTTTTATTTGTTTGTTTGTTTTGAAATAGTGTCTCACTCTGTAGCCCTGGCTTGTCCTGGACTCACTAGTGTAGTAGTCCAGGCCGGCCTTGGCCTCAGGACAGTCCACCTGCCTCAGCCTCCCAAGTGCTGGGATTACAGGTGTGTGCCACCATGGCCAGCTTTATGTGATGCTGGGGAATCAAACTCAGGACCCTGCATTTGCAGGCAAGCACTTTTAACTGCTGTGCCATTTCTTCAGCCTATGTTTCACTCTTAAATACTATTTTTAAAAAATAGAATTTGTTTTTAGTGCTGTTTTAGATTCACGGAAAGAGTGAAGGTGCAGAAATTTTGTATATGCCTCCACATGTGCAACCTTCTATCTTATCAACATTACCCAACAGAGTAGTATATTTGTTATAACTGATGAAACCTGCATTGACATATAATTTTTTCCAAAGTCCATAATTTATGTTAGGCTTCACTGTCAGGTATTCTGTGAACAAGTAAGTAAGTACTGAGCAAGTGTTTGAGGCCATGCATCCACTGTGATACTATCATACAGCTTCACTATTCTAAAAGTCCTCTGTCCTCTATATCCCTCCCTCCTCTGTTATCTCCTGTAACCACTGATTTATTTTATTTTATTATTTTTTTTTTTGGTAGTAGTGGGGTTGGATTTCAGGCCTTCCCATGACAGCATCATCAGTGCTTCTCTCCTGGTTTTGAGGCAGGCCTTTCTAAATTGCTTAGATTTGGTCAAACTCGCAGTTCTGTCTTGGCTTTCCAGAGTGCTGGAATTCATAGGTGTGGGCTACCACCATGCCTGGCTACCATTGATCTTTTTTTCTATCTCAGTACTTTGCCTATTATCAACCAGTCCTTCCCTGTTAGCCTGCCCAACATTCCATTTGTAGTATCACTAAATGAATCAGCCCAGAATTTCACTAATGATTTATTGTTACAATACTCTCCCAATTTTTTTTTTTAGCATCTTTGCTTATGAATTACGGAATGTGTGAGATTTTTTAGTGGATCCAAAAAGATTGTTTTGTTTTCATGTTTTTAGGAATCATGTCCAGGCCCCTCACACTGAGCTATATTCCTAACCAATTTTTTATTTTAAGTCAGGGTCACATTAGGTCACTGAATTGCCCAGCTAGGCTTGAATTTATGGTTTTCCTGCCTCAACCTCCCACAGTGCTGGGATTACCGGCCTGGGCCAATGTGTTGTTTACACCTCAGTTGAACACTTACGTCATTTCTCATTACTGTACAGTTGTTTAAAGCCAGCAAGAGCTCCTTAAAAATAGTTATGTGTTGAAGTCATGACTCTATTCCTGAGGCTTAATCTAGTGTCTTTCCTCAGGGAAGAGCTTAGTAAACATTTAATGAGTTCTGTTGGCATTCAAGACTTAACCAGCCTTTTCAGCTTCTCCCCCTGCCTGCACCTTTCCTTTCCCATGTTAGTTGAACTATATATTCTCTTAACAGTTATCTTAAGCTTTTTGCTTGTAAAGTGCACTCGTTTTCTTAGTGTTCAGTTAAAGATTCACAATTAGTCTTTCTGCCTTTACATCCTTATTTCTCCCTCTTGCCCCAGTGTAGACCTCCTATACCAGTCTGTTTTCTGCTTCTATTTTATCTCCATTCTTTACTGTTGTTCCATCTGGAGTGCTTTTCCTACCCTTCCTTTCCTAGTTTATATAGATTTTACCTGACCTTCAAGGTGTCTTCCCTAAATACTGTAATCTTTGAAATTTTTGAAAATAAGTTTATATAATTTAGTACTTTATCATCCAGTGATTTAAGACTCTTAATTTTATAGTTGTTTGGGACATTGTTTAGTTTTTAGACATGCATGCGTTTCATCATTAAATTCAGTTAGACCGACAGTCAAAAATAAGCTTCCCATCTGATTTTCTATTTGGACTTGAATAGTTCATATAGTTTAAGAGGTTGAATTGAATTTAAAAAAAAACACACAACAAAGTGTGGTAGTGAACCTAGCATCAGAATAATGAAGCAGGAGGATTGCCATGAATTCAAGGCCAGGCTGGGCTCCATAAGTCCAGGGCCAGCCTGGACTCTGTCCAGAGCAAGGCCTTGTCTCAAAAAAACAGACAAATAAAATCTATGCTGTACTAAGGGAAAAATGCTCCCAAAAGAGATAGGTAATTTAAAACTCCATTTTTCTTGGTGTTAGATCAGACCCATTGCCTTGTGCCTGCTGGCAGATCCTTTGCCCTGACCTGCATCCCTAGCTCTCTGAGTACCATTTAAAATAAAAAGTATGCAGTTTGTTAAATTATGAAAAATGCTAAAATGTAAAGCAAGGAAGGAGGAAAATATGTCACAATTAAATAGATTATGAGAACTGCTTCATGAAGGGACATTTGGTTATTTGGGAGAAGAGCTTTCCAGGAAGGGGGAGCAACCTAAACAAAGGCCCTGAGGCAGAATAATTTTTTTGAGAAGTGGCATAAAATTCAGTGAATATAGATGGATGATTGAGTAATTGAAGAAGACAGATTACTGGGGTTGAAAGAGAGATAACTGTAGCAAAGGGGGTTATCGTAGGGCTGGATGAGTCATTACAAAGATTCCATGTTTTTTGCTATGCTCCTTGACACTCCTTTTTGGAATATCTTACAGCAGTATAAAGTAATCATTGCAATAGATAACCATAGAGCACCTTGAAATGAAGTACTTTAAATTTTAAAGATTTTACCTTACATTTTAACCTTGAAAAGGTGTAATGACTAAACAGTAAACCAAAGGTGTTAATTGGATACTTGTATAATTTTGGTTGTTTTCGGGTTTATAATTATAACTTCTTTTTCTTTCTTTTATTTTTAACTATAGGTAAATTGCCGTGATGGATTTCTCCAAGCTACCCAAAATACGTGATGAAGATAAAGAAAGCACATTTGGTTATGTGCATGGGGTTTCAGGACCTGGTAAGTAGTAAGAATCTCAAGAGTAAGGATTCTTAACTTTTTTCCCATTTTATTGATATGTATAAGTGCAAAATTTCAGGTTTGCAATGAAGTTGAGCATTTTGTCCACATACATATCTTGTCTAGGTGACAAGGACTTTAGGATTCTTAACTTTAATTAATGTCTTTTCCAGTGTTTTTGGTAGATATACACAGATTTCTGTTCACCTACATCAGTTCTCATAGTGTCAATAAGACCAAAGTAGTATCTTCATGATCAGGCCTTATCTAGCATTGATCATGTGGTTTTGATAGTTATTGAGGTGCTACTTCATGATACCCTGTTCATGTTGGTTGAGGTATAACCAATGCCTAGCCCTTTGCCTGTCTGTGTCAATTATTTTGTTAAATTTGAGATGAAAAAGTTACAAAGTTTGTAAGTTTCAATGTGTGGCACCTTACAGAGAATATACAGTCACTGTTAATTTACTTTAACTTTAATAATTATCTTCAGAGCATTTCTTAATGACATCAGCTTTCAGTGTTTGTATTTATAAATGCTTCTGCGTGACAATTTTAGGTATCATGTTAACTAGCTACCTGTGACCTAATACTGATAGTGAAAGAGGTTTTAAATTTTCTACTCACTCTGCCAGAACTTGAAGTACTCTTTTAAATAGCAAATCTTACTTCAGTCTTTATTTCGTTATTGAGCACTCCCACACACAAAAAAAAATGATTCACAATTTTTCTAGGTAAAAGTACTCATTGATTTATACTTGTTAGTGCATGAAAATTTATTTTTTTCACATCTTTTTATAAATCTCACACTATAGACATATTTTTGCTTTAGTCACATCAAAGTGGTGATATTTTCGGTGCTTTTGTAAGAAAAGCCCCTCAAATCATGGAACCTCTTAGTTCCACAAGCTTGAACCTCTAACAAGTAATAAAATGGTTATACATTTTATATATTTTACTATTGAAAATCTATTTTTGCCATTCAGAAAAACAATTTTTCTTTTGATGATCATAATGGTCTTTAGGCCTCACTAGCTAAACACAAGCACTGTTGTGCCCAGATCGCAAGTCCCCAAGAAAGACCCCAGGAGCCGATTCCGATGCAAACACACGAGAGTCTTTATTGCAAGCTCCAGCACAGTGGAGGCTAAGGAGGAGACCCAAGTGCAGTTTTTACTGGGATTTTATAACAAAAATTGCAAGATTTTAACAGAAATCACATAAGTTGTTTACCGCAAAAACTGATTGGTTAACATTTAATGCAAGAATAATTTGTGAATTTGTGATTGGTCTATGATTGTTAACATATGCTTGGTGGAAAGTCTCTATCAGCTAAGAGACTGCATACCTTGTGATGTTTTTACTCACAGAAGCAAGAAGGGGGATTTTTCACAGAACAGAAGAGAAATGGGGCACACATTGTTTCTACATCAGGAAGTTTATGCATCTATAGACTTGCAACCTATCAGCCATGGCAACCTCTGGATACTCAGAAACATAGTGTGATTGTTCCTGGCACAGGTGCAGGGTTAGAGCCAAAAGCTGATTTTTCATGAGCTCAGGGAGAGGGGAGGCTTTGTTTATCTAACTCCTGGGAAACAGAAACTCAGGCCTGCTAGTTAGAGAGGGGAGTTTGAAGCCTGTCATGGAGTCTCCTTGGCCTGGGTCTCTTGATCTTTTGGTCTTTCAGCATCTTTAGGGAAAAGGCCAGAGAACAACATCAAAGAGTTCAGGTAAAAATATTCTGCAGAAATCTGTAGTGGATTTCTTCTGGTACTAACTTTTAATTCTTAATTGAGAAATTTTATATCAACTTTGGCTTATGAAATATTTTAAGTTTACATTATATATATTTCCGTGTGTCTTAAAATTTTTCTTATATAAATGCAAAAGTAAACATTTATGAAATGAATAAATCTTCGTTTTTCTAATGCATTTTAAAGACATCTCAGTACTTTAGTTTTCTTTTAAATATTGTCTATTGCATAGTAGTCAATTATCAGAATTCTAAGTGTTAAGAATGTATTTATTCTTATACGTTTCTAAAGTTATGCCAATCTTCCCTCCTTTACAATAGCTTTGTTTTCTAAACAATGAGAAATAGTTCTAATCCTAGCTCAATACTTACAAGAAATAAAGGCTCCACACTACTTTATCCAGCCATAGTGACTAATTATATACATCCAATGGTATATGAAAAAATTTGTTGCTGAATGTATGAGTTTCCCTTTAAAGAACTATTATTGTTATTATTGTTATTGTTTTATCAAAAAGGTTCTATGTCCTAGGAGAGTTCCAGAATCACTAGTTTAAAGTATTCAAAAGTTAAGATGCTTTAAATGTTATCTCTCAAAGGAAGTGATGACAAAACAGCAGACATAATTGTATGGCTTTTTAAAGCTGTTAATCCAATTTTAAATTTTTTTCTTGTTCTAAAACCTGTTGTTAACATACATTATAGTAACCTGGGTTGATCTGGACATGCTTGAATACTACCAGGTAGGGGTCTGCCATATAGACCTTTAGACATTTGAAAATAGTTTCCATGTCTTTTATGTAAATTACTAACCATTAGCCTAACAAATTTATTTTGTTTACCAGTTTATATCTGTACTCAAAATATATCTTGATGTGAAACTACAAGTATGTTTAATAAGGGGAGTTTATTTTCTATATTAAAGAGGCATGTTAGTGGATTTATTGAGTATGTTAATTAACAGTACCTATCACAGAGCACTAGAGTCTTAAATCATCAAATCAGTCTTCTGTTCTCTTCAGTGGTTACAGCCTGTGACATGGCAGGCGCGGCCATGTATGAGCTGGTAAGAGTGGGCCACAGCGAGTTGGTTGGAGAGATTATTCGATTGGAAGGTGACATGGCTACAATTCAGGTGTATGAAGAAACTTGTATCCTTTTGGGTGCAGTTCCCTACCACTTTCTGTGGGTCAGAATTTAAGGATTTAAGCCAAAGATAGAAGCAACAATAACCAGTGATATTAGAAGAGTGAAATGTAGACATCCTGAGAAGGCCTGTTTGATGCTGGAGTGTGTGAGGAAAGAAGAGCTGTTAGGAATTGATGTTCTTTCGTTGCTCTTCATTTTTCAGTCATTCACGAGCTTCAGAGGATGCTGGTGGAATTTTTTTCAGAAAGATACTAATTATAGAAGTAATCATGAATAACAACATTGATTTATATAGTTAAAACTCTCCAATTGTGATTTCTACTTATACTAATAATTATGTAGTTAAATTGGTCACCACTCTGTTCTAATGAATAGCATGGGGTGACATGCTACATTATTAGCACAAGGAATTCCTTTCTGTTTCATTATTGTGATGTTAAGTCCTTAAGTCTGGCATGGTGGCGCACACCTATAATCCCAACACTCTGGGGGACTGAGGCAGGAGAATCACAAGTTGGAACAGCCTGATCAACTTGGTGACTTAGCAAGACTGTCTCAAAATAGAAAAGAGTTGGGGATTTAGCTCATTATAAAGGCCCTAGGTTCAGTCCCAGTATTGAAAAGAAGGAGGAAGGGGCTTCTAAGTGTGCCATTTAATTTCTGTGTTCTAAGAAAGTAGAGAAATAAAGAGTTAAAACTTGTGAAGCAGAATCACTTCTTTAGGTTTGCATGTATGTGTTTTACTTAGATTGATTCTCAAGATCAGCATTGATTCTTTGGGTTTGATTGTTTGGTTTGTTTTTTGGTACTTTTGTTTTTGAGACAGGGTTTTACTCTAGTCCAGGCTGGCTAGAGCTCAAGGCAATCCTCAGCCTCGCAAGTGCTGGGATTAGAGGTGTGTACCAACAAACCAGTTTATGTGGTACTAGGGAATCAAACCTAGAGCCTTACGCTTGCCACGCAAGTACTTTAACCATTGAGCTATTCCCCTGGCCGCTCTTTGTGTATTTAATCAGGTTTTACTTTGCACTGCTTTTGACATTGTAAATGCATGCTTACGATTAAGTAGTATCTCTGTATGAGAACTAGCTGCTAATTTATAAGAAAAAAAGATTGTCTGAAAAAATAAAATTAAAAATATTTATAGATGTGAAATTATGACTAAATAGATTTTTTTCTATTGTTACCTTTATCTATTATTTAACCTGTTTGAAGATGAAGAGTGCTGGGACTTGAACCCAGGGCATCATACAAGCTAAGCAGAAACTCTAGGTGCACCCTAAGCACATACTGAATATTTTACATGGAAATATAAATAGTGACAATTCCTCCTGCCTGTGACTTTCTACGTCTAGCCGGTTTTCAACATGCATACACAGAAAAACCACTTTTCCTTTTGTGTGGCCTAGTTCCTTAATTGCAAATCTGAGCAAATACAAATATATGTGTTCTTTAGTTTTTCCTCACAAGGTGACACCATTTGTTAATTTATTTTGTTTTACAACATGATCTTGCTTTGTCACCCAGTGTAGCCTTGAGCTTGTGACCCTCCTGCCATCACCTCTGAGTGCTGGACATTTAGGCATGCACCACCATGCCCGACTTCCTTTAGTTCTTAATAGTCTAGGTTTTTGTTTAGGTATTCTACTGTCCTTTAAAGACACTGCTATTCTTCACTAGTGTGTTGGAAATAATAAGAGGCTTTTGTGTCTAATTTTAGGTGAGAGGATCACAAACTGTAAAGACAATTTGGGCAGCTGCAACAAACTCACATGGTGCCTAGGGTAGTTTAAAAGTTTGAGGTTGATATAGGAATATCATATGTCTTTTTTCAGACACTATATGAACTAGGTACTTGACATAAGAAACAGTTTCATTATTTTTGCTGTTTTATATTTTTGACAGTGGTGTCTTATCTTTTTAAAGCTAACTTTTTGGTGCTTGGTAAATTAAAACAAAAAGTCAGTATAGAAGTAGTTTCCAGTTTGATTATAAAGTTTGAAAATTATGTGGTTATACCTAAAAGGCATATATGTCTTGTTCAGAGAAATTGTGGTTATTTATGACTGAAATTAATATATATATTTTAACTTTTGTGTGTTATTCTTCATTGCCAGTTGTTAGCACATAATATATTGTTTGGGCATAACTTAATAGGTGGAATGAAAAATATTTTTTGTCCTAGTGCACTCTGAAAATATTATTAAGACACTAAGATTATTGTGAACAAAAAAGTGTGGAAACCTGTTTTAGTTCCCTAGATGTCATTCTCCTTGAAACTGATTTTCCTACTAATAATGTTTTTGAGTTTTCCTTAACCACTGTTTCCAGCTGGTGTGTCTGTTGGAGACCCCGTACTCCGCACTGGTAAACCTCTCTCAGTAGAGCTTGGTCCTGGCATTATGGGAGCCATTTTTGATGGTATTCAACGACCTTTGTCAGATATCAGCAATCAGACCCAAAGTATTTACATCCCCAGAGGAGTAAATGTCTCTGCTCTTAGCAGAGATATCAAATGGGATTTTACACCATGCAAAAATTTACGGGTATGTCTTCGTAATCATTAGTTTCTGAAGTTGGCAAAACAATATTAAATGAATGTTATGTGAGCTATTTAGTTCAAGAACTAGTATTAGTACTAAGTTAGTACTAGTAGTACTACTATAGCTAGGACTAAACTATTTAGTTGGTACTCTCAGTCCAATAAAAATAGACTACAGAAGCATAGTTTTCCTTAAATGCGCTAATAGGATTTGTGATACTAATATATTTTATTGATAAATGAAACATGATTTAAATGATATCGATGAGATGAATCTTCTTTGTGTTTGTTTGAACATTAAATAGTGAATGTATTTGTTCTTTAGGTTGGGAGTCATATCACTGGTGGAGATATTTATGGAATTGTCAACGAAAACTCACTTATTAAACACAAAATCATGTTACCCCCACGAAACAGAGGAACTGTAACTTACATTGCCCCACCTGGAAATTATGATACCTCTGTAAGTATGTTTTGAACTTTATCGCATAGCACTATTTATGATAACTGCCCTGTTTTAGTGCCCTAAGTGAAGGGGTACTTATTTAATGTATAGGTTTTGATTCACCTTTTTTTTTAATGATGTCAGAGACTGAACCCAGAGCCTTTTATATGCCAGGGAAGCATTCTACCACTGAGCTGTGTTTCAGCCCTATATTATTTTGTAAGAATACTTTTGCCTCCATTTAGATTTGAAAACACAAAAAGCAGGACATGCTTTCTTTTTTAAGATATTTTCCTACCTTAGTTATGGGTGCTACATTTATCTAAATCCCTTTTAAATAAAGTAAATGGGATGAGTAGACTTTCATTTTAATTGTTAGTCAATATTCACATCATTGATTGTATAATGGGTTATGTGAATTCTTTCTTTGGGTAATTTAGTCCTTTAGTATTATAATATAGTGACATAAAGTCAAATACAGCAGACCCATAATAATAGTCTTTATGAGTATGAAGGTAATTTTATTTTTTTTTAGACACAGTCTCACTCTGTAGGCAAGGCTGGTACTGAACTCACTGTGCAGCCCATGCTGGCCTCCAACTCTTGAAAGTACTCCTGCCTCAGCCTCCTGTGTGCTGGGATTACAGATGTTGTCTACCACACCTACCGAAGATAATTTTATTGAAAAGACCATGGTGACTTAAAATTTTATTCCAATAAATGTGATAAAGGATTATCATTTTTAATTATTGCATAAGAAGTTTCTGCTCTGCAACTTATAGAGGAGAACAAGAGTTTTCTAAAGACTGTTAATTTGGGCAGTCATCCAGACTTACTTTTGAGACTCACTCATTTCAAATGGAGGAAATACCCAAAAGTGGACAATTCAAATCCATGTAACAAACAAAATTAGTTATTTCTGTAACGCCGACTGTCAGGCTAATTGTGGGTAGTTGCAACCATCTCAGTGTTCACAACATGTTGTCATTTTGCTTATAGCCTCTTTGATTTTATAAATACTTCATTAAGTTTATTGAATTATATCTTAACAAATAGGTTTTCTTATTGAATTTTTATTATAAAATTTTTTAAAAATTAAATGAGGTGTGAAACTTTCACTTCTGTGTCCAGAAGCATGTTGCTTCATTTTAAATCTTTTGAAACTTTAAATAAAGATATTATACTGCTTTAATGGAAAAAAGCCCTGTTTGTTAAGAAATAATGCAACAAACATTTTCCCATGCATTTACTTGTGATATATTTAGCTGTTTCACCGTTGCTTGATATACTCCTTTCTAAACAAACAAGAACTCTTATTAAACTTTTTAAAATCATCAGAATAGTCAAGCATCTGTTTAAAATAAGTTAGGATCATATAAAAAGATTCACAATAAGAACATCAATCTTTCTTCTAACTTGTTTGCATCACGTTTTTATTCCCAGCAACAGTGTGACGTTACTTGCATTTTGGAGGAAGAAACTTTCACAAATTTGACCATACTTAAAATTCTCCTGTATTTTTACAGGATGTTGTCTTGGAGCTTGAATTTGAAGGTGTAAAGGAGAAGTTCAATATGGTCCAGGTGTGGCCTGTCCGACAGGTTCGTCCTGTCACTGAGAAGCTGCCAGCCAATCATCCTTTGCTGACTGGCCAGCGAGTTCTTGATGCTCTTTTTCCGTAAGTTTGACATGTATCTCACAGGAAACTTTGACTTTATATGTGCTTGTCTCCTTATCTTTGTAGATGAATATTTCATGTGTTTATACAGAATAAATTTTATCCAGAGTAATAATGGTGAGTTAAATGTATTTATTCACTTGAGTAAGAAGAGCATTGGAGATACTTTTCTTCAGAAGCAAATAACCATTGTTTCTGAAATTTTTCTGAAAAAAAACTTAAGAATATCTTTCTTAAGTCATCTAAGAATTAGTAATATAGATCCTTTCTAATACAATCATCTAGGCTCTGTATACTGCCAGAAATCTTTCTTAATTTGTAGGCTTTTGTAGACTGTTGTTTTCCTTTTTTTTTTGACTACTTAAGAACCTTCTCTTTTCTCTTTGTCGGACTTTGCCATGTCCTGCTGTATTTTTCACACATGACTTGATAATTTAGTAAACAAGAAAATCCTAAGCTGTGAGGTAGGAACTCCCTTTAACCTCTGACCACAAACTCATGCACTTTTTTGAGATTCATGCGTGCTGAGCAGGCGCTCTAACGCGGAGCTATGTTCAGTTCTCCCATGGACTCTTGATGTGGTGTCTTACTCTTTAAAGCTGCTCTCTGAGTTGTTCTTGTTATTACTTGCTCCTCGAAGTGTCCTTCTTTTGATTCTTCTTTATTATTGATCAGTACCTCCTGTTTGCATGTCCTTCACTGTTCAAATTTATAATCTGTCTTTCTTATATTTACTGTAGTATAATAATGTTCTTGTTCTAGCAGATTGTTTTTTCCCCTCTCATCTGGCAAAATTCCAACTCTTAATCATTCCCAGCTATTCCCGTCTCCCAACTCTACACATAGGTTGCTGAGAAAGCCAGTGCAAATTGATACCTGACCTTACGACTGTGCAGCAGTCCTCCTTTGTTTTCGTAGTTATAATACTTAGAAACTATTTTAAACTGTTCACATGCCTTGGATCTTCAGTTCTGCCCTGGTTTCTTCTTTGACTACGTATGATCATGCTAGATCCTTTACAAAGGAATTAGAGCCTGGGAGGCTTGGAACTTCTTTCGTTTCCTACCTGTAAACTCTTACTGTACCTTCCCATTCATTTCTGCTTCCTTTCCTCTTTGTGGAGCTTGTCTCATTTTGTGCTTCCTCAGGACCTCTTTCTGTAAGTTGTCATCCCTCCCTCTGTCTAATGAAAAAAGTCTACCCACTCTGCCTTTCTACCTGTCACTGCTTTTCTTCTCATCTTTATGGCAAAACCTCTTGAAAGAATAAGTAAGTTGTCTGCACTTTTCCTGCCGTGAATCACTGTACTTGTGCTGTGCCCTTGGCTTTCCCAATGTCTTAAACTGCTCTGGCTTGAACTGCTCTCCCATACTCGATCAATTCAAGAGATAAATATTAGTAATTTTTTAATTCCTACAGCTTTGAATATTGCCTTCTACTCCTTCCTTGAAACATATTTTTCTTTGTAACTTCTGTCCCAAGGTCTTATTCTCCATTGTAAACTTCTCCTTTAACTTTTAGTGTTTCTTAGGCTTTTTCTGCTTCTGAAGCCTCTGCGCTCGTTCTGTCATACCTGTGTTTGTATGGCTTTATTACTGTCTTCATCTATGCTCATGTGTATGTGATGACTCTCATATCTGTATCTTTGTCTCAGGCCTCCCCTGAACTCTGGGCTCATATATTCACTTCCTTATACCTTTGCTTCTGAATGTCCTAAGTGCCCCAAAACTGAACATGATCAAAACTAAAATCAGATAACCACTACTTCCCTCCTTGAACCCTGCTGTTTGTCTTTGTTTCCCCTACAAATTACATTCTCATCCATCCTGTGGATCCCCAGTTTGCAATCTGTAACTTTCAAGAATTGATTTAACCTTCTCGTATCAAATTGTTCAACAAGTGCTTTTATTTTATTTTCTAAATATTTTTATTTATGTCTTTAATCTCGATTCCATGACCCTAATTAAGGCTCTCTAATTCCTGTGGTAATCATATTTAATTAGATTTCATACCTCTAGTCTTGTTCATAGTAATCCATCTACAATATGGACCTGATCCTGCACTGTTTTGCTTGAAATTCTTAACACAAATTGTTAACTCCTGTAAAGACATCCAGGATCTGGCTTTTGCCTACCTTCCAGCATTGTTTCAGCACTTGGCTGCCCAGGTACATCCCTAAATGCTGCTTCCTTCCATATTTGAAGCCTTTTAATTTTTCAAGTATAGTCTCTCTTACACTTGGAACTTTGGACATGCTTGGATTTATCGTTTATCTGGCTAATTTTGTTTCCTTTTAGGTCTTACCTCTGTTTAGGATGAGTTTACTAATTCCACTCCAATTCAGAGTCAAACTTTACAACCTTTCCTTCATATTCTCATAGCTTTCTGTGATAGCATTTTTCACATTGGATTGCTGAATTTCCAAATTGGAAAATACCTAGTGCCATCCCCACTCCAGGTTTAAGTGACTTGACCAAGGGGCTAGAGAAATGGCACAGCAGTGAAAGCACTTACAGAGCAAGGCCTTGAGTTTGATTCCCCAGCACCACATAAAGCTGTGCTTTGTGGTGCATGCCTATAATTCCAGTACTTGGGAGGCTGAGGCAGGTGGATTGTTCTGAGTCCAAGGCCAACATGGACTACACCAGTGAGTTCAGAACTAGCCTGGGCTACAGACTCTGTCCAAAAAAAAAAAAAAAAAAGTGACTTGAACAAGCCCATAGGAGAAATATAATATGCCTTCTTAATTTGTCAAATATGCTGAAAATTTTGAAGGAGGAAAAAAAAGCACACAAATGTATATTGATAAGAAGTCTAACTGCCAGGCCCAGTGGTGCAGGCCTATAATCTCAGTATTCGGGAGGGTCTGAGGCAAGAGAACTGTGAGTTCAAGACCAGCTTGGTAAGACCCTGTCTCAAAATTTAAAAATAAGCCCTCCAAATCAAAAAATAAATATGGGTCCTTTATTCAGTACCACAAAAACAAAAGTGTTACTATGATTAAGAGTGAAATGTTGTTGTGAATTTTCATGATAAAATACAATATTATGAAGGCTTTTTTATGGTACTGAGTATTAATACTGAGCTACACTGAGCTATATCCCCAGCCTAATATTTATTTTAGATTTTGAGACAGAATCTCACAAAGTTCCCAAGCTGGGCTTGAATTGTAATCCTGCCTCAGCCTCAGAATGCTGGAATTACAGGTCTCAGCAGAAGACATTTCCCTTACCGTTGAGTCCCATTTCTCCTACTTAGACCCTCCTCATCACAGATGCTTGTGCACATGCACACACATGCACAGAGCAATACACTCTTCGCTCTTACTAAAGAGTATTTCACCCTCTGCTGCTGCTACTTTTCAGGGAAAGTTTGAAAGTGACTGCTAAAAGGTTCTGTAATCAGCAGTTAATTGACCAGTTTATACTACTAGAACCTGAGCTTTTGATAGAAAATTACTATCTCACTGGTTAGTTGTAGTCTTTCCAAAATCTACAGCCATAGTTTTCAGTATCTAGAAAGCCTGTAAATAGTTACTGGATAAAAGGGTATTAAGTTAATACCTTAGCAAAGCTCTTTCACTATACTTTATAACAAGTGATGAATTTCCTAGGTCTTGTTTTTTTGCAAGAGGAGACTAATTTCAAGAGTTGCTTATATTTTCTCTTAATTTCTCTGTTGACTTTTCAGTAGCATTATGTAAGCATTCAGAATGTCATTAGTGCTCTTTTATTATTTTCAGATTTTTTTCACCTAGCACATTATGGAATATATTTCCATTTTTCAACTACTGAATATGATGAAGATGATAAAGACATACACAGTTATGGGCACAATGTGTGGGAGTGGTTTTATCAGTGTCTGTATACAATCTTATGTGTGTGTTTAGGTAAAGATATTCTAGAATGCTTTCTTTCCATCACTTGTATTTGTATCACTTTCCTACTATTCTTAATAGTATTTATTAGTAAGTGAGATAATCACTTTTTTTTTTTTTTTTTTTTTGCTTAGGTGTGTACAGGGAGGAACTACTGCTATCCCTGGGGCTTTTGGCTGTGGAAAGACAGTCATTTCACAGTCTCTGTCTAAGTATTCCAACAGTGATGTGATCATCTATGTAGGATGTGGTGAAAGAGGAAACGAGATGTCTGAAGTTCTCCGGGACTTCCCAGAGGTCTGTATATGGAATTCTTCAAGTAACGTTCTAGAGGAAAGGCCACATACCCACTTTTGCTGGCAAACTTTGTGTTGCGTTTGGAACACTGCTCCTGTTGGTCAAGGATCTTTTAAAGAATTTTAACATAATTTTTATGATTGCGTATTCAAGGAAAGGAATTTGAAGTTTTCAAGGTCAAACACTTAAAAGTGGCTCTGGTAGTTGGTAGGTTTTTACTTACTGGGAGGCACATAAAAGAGACAGAGCATTTATATGTATGAATTTTGCATAGGCTTTGTGAACTACTAGGTTACTATTGGTAATACTTCCTTTTTCCACAAAATAATAGATATTTTTTTCTTTAATTCCCCCCTCCCCCCTTTATTTTCCCTGTGGTGCTAGGGATTGAACTCAGGTTCTTTGAGTTACATCTCCAGCCCCTTTTCTTTTTTGCGACAGGATTTCATTAAGTTGCCCAGGCTGGTTTTCAATTTACAATCTTTCTACCTCATGCTTCCAGAGTGCTGGGATTATAGGCATGAGCCACCTTGCGTGGCTGTGATTTCATTTATGAAATGGACTTTATATCTACCTTCTTGTCATATAACACTTTTATTTTTTAATTTAATTTAATTTTATTTTATTTCATTTTTTGAGGAAGGTCTTGCTGTGTAGCACAGGCTGGTCCTGAACTCAGTATGTGTAGCTCAGGCTAGCCTGGGACTTGGCAATCCACCTGCCTCAGCCTCCATTGTGCTGGGATTACAGGCATGCACCACCATGCCCAGCCTTGCGTGGTACTAAGAAATTGAAACCAGGGCCTTGCACTTGCTAGGCAAGAGCTTTAACTGCTGTGCCATTCATCCAGCCCACATGAATGAAGTAGGTGGAAGAGGTGGAATGATGGGAAATACTAATCAGGGTGATTGAATGTCTATAAATTGTTAAAGAAAAAATGTTACATTTAAAAATTGGAGGATTACTCATGGGTTTTTTCTACCTGTAGCTCACAATGGAAGTTGATGGTAAGATCGAGTCAATCATGAAGAGAACAGCTTTGGTAGCTAATACCTCAAATATGCCTGTCGCTGCTAGAGAAGCCTCTATTTATACTGGTGAGTTATAAACTAGAATAAAAGCAGCACCTGTTATGTTTTGTTTTTGAGACAAGGTCTTGCTATATAGTCTAGGCTGGTCCTGAATTTACTGTGTAGCTCATGCTGGCCTCAAATTCCTGGCAATCCTGCCTCCGTTTCCTAGTGTTGGGATTACACGTGTGCACCACCATACCTGGCTTATTAGAGAATAAAACTCAGGGCCTTATGCTTGCTACACAAGTGCTTTTACCACTGAGCTCCTCCCCCAGTTCCAACACCTGTTCTTAAGTTTAAATGTAGCATCAAATTTTTCCTTTTCCCAAAATTTTTTCCTTTATTCTGAAGTACTTTCATGGAATCACGTTCTTCTAGTGTTTAAATATTTTATATGTTGTATCTTGATAATAAACAAACATAACACATTTATAGAACTACCCCATCTTTTTATTTACCATAAAATAATGTATCCTCATATTTTATCATTGACCTGTCTTTAAGTAAGTTGTACCACTAATGCTTGAATTATTAGCTTTTAAATTATTATATTTTTACTGAGAATATAAAAGATGATAAAGTTGCTGTGTGTATTCATTACCTTCTATCTTTGCTGTCACTTCTGTCCGAGCTGTTAGTACTTGTATTTCTACATTATTAAATTTATATTCTTTCCCCCAAAATAAATCCAATATTTGATTTTAACTTTAGTATACAGTAAAATACAGTTAATGCTTACTGGCATTCTTCTGCCGGCAGTTTATTTCTTGCTGGGCTGAAATTTTTCTTTTGGTAGTCTCTTCAAGAAACGCTGATAGAAAATAGGTTCCCTGAATTCTTGTGATTTTTTTTTTCTGTTGCCTTTAAATTTTATCAGTCATTCAGCTGAATATGAAATTCTTGGCTCATTATGTCTTATGATCTGATGGTTTTTATTTATTGGGAGAAAGATAAAAAGTATACATATATACACTTATATGAGTTTTCATGGATTTTATGGCCTCCTAGGTTATTATAATGATACTTTTTCATGAAATAATGAATTTATGAATTAAAAATGATACTTATTTAAGCTTCAGTAATTGTGTTTTACAATTTTTCGTTAGCATGTATTTGCAATATATAATAATAAAATCAGCTTGAGAAATTGGTATATTTTCATATCCTATTTTTACTTCCCTTTCCTCTTCCTAACTCCTCACTTTTCCACATCCTCTTTCCCTCTCTTTAAAGTCTGTCGTTTTACTTTCTTCTATCTCTGTTTTTTGATAATAGTTTGGTTTTCTCAAATTAGAATTATGCTATACTTAATCTTCTGTGTATAGTCTGAAGGTACATCCATTCTCCTACAAATGATTCAAATTTATCTTTCTTTATGGGAGAGTAGTTCTACATTGTGTAAATATAGCATATCTTTTTTATCCATTCATCTGTTGATGGACATATTGGCTGCTTCCAAGATTTAGCTGCTATAAGTTGTACTGCTATCAACATGGATTTGCATGTGTCACTCTTGTATGATGACTTTTCACTCTTTTGGGGAGGTACCCAAAGAGCTATTACTAGGTCAAATGGCTACCTTTAATTTCTCCATACTGCTTTTCATAATGGTTGTACCAGTTTGTAGTCTCCCCAGCAATGTAGAAGGGTTCATTTTTCCCCACAACCTCACCAACATTTGTTGATTTTTGAGTTCTTGATCCTAGCCATTCTTACTGGAGTTAGATGGAATTTTAGGATTGTTTTGATTTGCATTTCTCTGATGGCTAAAGATGCTGAACATTTGATGTATTTATTGACTATTTGGACTTTTTTTTAACATAGGATTCCACTGTGTAGTCCAGGCATGTCCTGAACTCACTGTGTAGCCCAGTCTAGCCTCAGACACACAGCAGTACCTCTGTCTTTGCCTCCCAAGTGCTGGGATTGCAAGCATGCGCCACCATGGTTATATGGTACTGGGCAGTTGAAATCAGGGCCTTGCACTTGTTAAGCAAACTCTCTAACCATTAAGCTATGTCTCTAGCTTCTCTGCCTATTTTTTGATTGGGTCTTTTATTTTGGGGGGAGTCTTTCTGTTCAGTATATATTCTAGATAATATTCCTTTGTATGAGGACTAGCTGGCAAAAAAAAAAAAATTTCCCCTTTCTGTTGGTTCTCTGTTTGCTCTACTGCTTACTTGATTTGTTATGCAGAAGCTTTTTAATGTGATATAATCCCATATGCTGATTCTTGGGGTTACCTTGTGTGTATTGGGTGTTTTGTTGATAAAGTCCTTGTCTGTACCTGTGTCTTCAAGGATTTTGCCTATTTTTTTCTTCCAACTGGTTCCATGTTTCCATTTTAGTATCTAGGTCTTTGATCCATTTTGATGGTTTTGGTACATGGTGAAAGATGTGGGTCAAGTTTTCATTCGTCTGCATGTGACTATCAAGCTTTCCCAGTACCATTTGATGAAGAGGCTGTCTTTACTTCAGCATATGTTTTTGGTCCCTTTGTAAAAGATGAGATGGCTAAAGGTGCTTAGGGTTGTCTATGCATCCTCAGTTCTGTTCCATTAGTCTACTTTTCTGTTTTTTGTACCAATACCATTGTGGTTTTCATTAATATTATTTTGTAATATCACTTGATATCGGGTATTATGATGCCTCCTGCTTTTGTTGCTTAGGATTGTTTTGGTTGTTCAGGTTCACTTCTGGTTTCATGTATATTTTAAAATGATTTTTTCTAGTTCTATGAAAACTGCTGTTGGTGTTTTTATTGGGATTGCATTGCAATATCAATTTTGGTCAGTTTGACAATATTGATTCTGCCTGTCCAGGAACAGGCATATTTTTCCATTTTCTAATAGTCTCTTAAATTTCTTTTTCAGAATACTGTGGATTTCAGTCAGAGGTCTTTCCCTTCCTTAGTTAGGTTGAGCCCAAGTTACTTAGTTTGCATTAAGGCTTCTGTGAATAGGATTGTTTTTCTGGTTTCTTTTTCTGTATTTTCATTATTGGTATAGGGGAATGCTATTGATTTTTGTGTATTGGTTTTTTCCCTCATTTTATTGATATGTACACATGCAAAATTTAAGGTTTACATTGGAGTTGAGCATTTTGTGCACATATATATCTAGTCAAGGTGACAAGGGCTTTCCCACTCTCCTTCTGTCTCTCCCCCTACCCTACCCTCCCTCCCTCTTTCCCCACCCTACCCCCCTGTTTCACTCTGCTTTTTGTTTTAAGTTACATAAGAGTTGTGATCTGGGACTCTCATATCAGAGAGACCATTCGATGTTTCACCTTCTACTTCTGACTCACTTCACTAAGCATGATGTTCTCAAGTTTCTTCCATTTGCCTGTAAAAGCCTCCACACTGTTGGACTTTATTGATGCATAGTATTCCATTGTGTATAAATACCACAATTTGTGTATCCACTGTTGTTGGGTGTTTTGGTGACTTCCATATTTTAGATATTGTTAGTTGTGCAGCTATAAACATGGATATACATATATATCTCTGTTGTGTGTTGTTTTGGCCTCTTTTGGATATATTCCCAGAAGGGGGGGTCGCTGGACCGAAGGGGATATTTATTTCGAGTCTTTTGAGAGGTCTCCATACTGCTTTCCATAGTAGTTGTATGAATTTACATTCCCACCAGCAGTGCAGGAGAATTCCTTTTCCCCACAGCCTCACCAGCATTGAGCGCTATTTGACTTGTTGATATAGGCCATTCTCTCTGGTCTGAGATGGTATCTTAGCGTTGTTTCATTTGCATCTGTCTTATGGCTAGAGATGTTGAACATCTTTTCATGTATCTATTGGCCTTTTGTACTTGTTCGTGAGTGAACTGCCTCTTCATTTCATTTGCCCACTTTTCAATAGGATCCTTTATTTTGGTTGGCTTACTTTTCTTCAGCTCCCTGTATATTCTAGTTATGAGCTTCTTATCTGAGGTGTTGGTGACGAATATTTTTTTGCAGTCTGTTAGTTCTCTTTTTACAGTGTTGATAGTTTATTTTGCTGTGCAGAAACTTTTTATTTGACAAGATTCCATTTGTTAATAATGGGGATAATTTCTTTTGCTCTTGGTGTCTTGTCAGGAAAGTCCTTGCCTACCCCTATGTCTTTTAGAAATTTGCCTAATTTGTCTTCTAGAAGGTTTAGTGTTTCATTTTTAATGTCTAAGTCTTTGATCCACGTTGATTTGATTTTGGTGCATGGTGACAGGTGTGTGGCTAGATTCATTCTTCTGCATGTGGATGTCCAGTTTTCCCAGCACCATTTTTTGAACAGGCTGTCCTTTTTCCATTGTATGCATTTGGCCCCTTTGTCAAAGATTAAATAATCGAAGGTGTTTGGGTTTGTCTCTGCGTCTTCAATTCTGTTCCACTGGTCTATCTGTCTATTTTTGTGCCATTACCAAACTGGTTTTAGAACTATGGCTTTATAATATGGTCTGATGTCTGGAACTGTAATGCCTCCTGCTTTGGTCTTGTTGCTCAGGAATGCTTTGGCTATTCTTGGTCTCTTTTGGTTTCATATGAATTTAAGAATTGCTGTTTCAAGTTCTTTGAAGAAACTTGTAGGTATTTTGATAGGGATTGCATTAAATCTGTATATCAGTTTAGGTATATCGTCATTTTGACTATATTTATTTTGCCTATCCAAGAGCAGGGGATGCCTTTCCATTTTCTAGTGTCTCCTATAACTTCTTTCTTCATTGTAATGTAGTTTTCTTTATACAGGTCCTTCACATCCTTGGTTAGGTATACTCGTAGGTATTTAATTTTTTGCTGAGCTATTGAGAATGGAATTATTTTTGTGAGTTCTTGCTCAATAAGTTCATTGTTGGTATAGAGAAAATCTATTCATTTTTTAGTGTTAATTTTGTAGCCTGAGACTTGGCTGAATTTTTTTTATTGTTTCTAGGAGTTTCGTAGTGGAGTTTTTAGGGTCTTCCATGTAGATAATCATATCGTCTGCAAATAAGGAGAGTTTGACCTCCTCGTTTCCAATGCAGATTCCCTTTATTTCATTTTCTGGTCTGATTGCTATGGCCAGTGTTTCAAGGACTATGTTGAATAAGAGTGGTGAGAGTGGGCAGCCTTGTCTTGTTCCTGATTTGAGAGGGAATGATTTCAATTTTTCTCCATTTACTGTGATATTTGCAGTAGGCTTAGCATGTATGGCTTCTGTGAGTTTTAGGTAGGGCCCTTCTATACCTATTTTTCTCAGTGTTTTTATCATGTAGGGGTGCTGGATTTTGTCAAAGGCTTTTTCTGCATCAATAGAAATGATCATGTGATTTTTGTTTTCACTTTTGTTGATATGGTGTATTACATTGATTGATTTACGTATGTTGAACCAGCCTTGCATCTCAGTGATGAAGCCCACTTGATCATGGTATATGATCTTTCTGATTGCTTGTTGGATTCTGTTTGCCAGAACCTTATTGAGGATTTTTGCATCTATATTCATTAAGGATATTGGTCTATAATTTCATTCCTGGTTAGGTCTTTGGTTTTGGGACTAGTGTGATGTTAGCCTCAAGAAATGAGTTTGGTAGCATTCCTTCACTTTCTACTTTATGAAATAGTTTGAGGAGGATTGGAGGAAGTTCTTCCCTAAAATACTGAAAAAAATTGTGCTGTGAATCCATCTGGGACTGGACTTTTATTTGTAGGTAGAGCTTTTATTACTGCTTCAGTTTCTGTGTGCGTGATGGGTTGTTCAAGCTTTTTATATCTTCCTCATTTAATTTTGGTATTTTATATGTATCTAGGGAGTTATCCATTTCTCCCCAGTTCTCAAATTTGTTAGAATATAGGTGTTCAAAGTAATTTCTTATAATATTCTGGATTTGTGCAGAGTCTGTTGTAGTTTCACCCTTTATGTTTCTAAGTGTTTCTTTATTTCTGTGCCCTTTCTTTCCTTTTCTTGATGAGGTTGGCAAGAGGTTTGTCGATTTTGTTAATTCTTTCAAAGAACCAACTCTTTGACTCATTAATCTTTTTTATTGTCTTTTTAATCTCAATCTCATTTATTTCAGATCTGATCTTTATACTTTCTTCTCTTCTACTTCCTCTTGGGTTAAGTTGTTCTTGTTTCTCTAGGTCCTTAAGGTGCATCATTAGCGAATTTATTTGTGACTGTTCTGTTCTTTTGATGTGTGCATTTATGGCTATGAATTTTCCTGTAAGGACCATTTTCATTGCATCCCACAGGTTTTGATAGGATGTACTTCCATCGTCATTTAACTCTATGAAGTTTTTGATTTCTTCTCTGATTTATTCTATGATCCGTTGTTTGGTTAGTAGTATGTTGTTAAGTCTCCATGTGTTTGTGTATTTTCTTCTGTTTCTGCTGCTATTAAGTTCCAGTCTTATTCCACTATGGTCTGAGAGTATGCAGGGAACTATTTTTATCCCTTTGTACTTGTTTAAGCATGACCTATGTCCTAGGACATGGTCTGTTTTAGAAAATGTTCCATGTGCTGCTGAGAAGAACGTGTAGTCAGTTGATGTTGGGTAGAAGACTCTGTAAATGTCTGTTATGTCCAAGTTTTCTATAGTTTCATTCAGCAGTTGTGTATCTTTGTGGATATTCTGTCTGGTTGATCTATCTATATGTGATAGTGGAGTATTACAGTCCCCTACTATAATTGTATTGGGGTCCATGTGTCCTTTCAGATCTAGTAAATTTTGGTTTACATAATTGGGTGCTTTAGAGTTGGGGGCATATATATTGATAATTGTGATTTCTTCCTGTTCTAATGTTCCTTTAACCAGTATGTAGTGTGCATCTTTGTCTCTCTTCACCTGTTTTTTTTTTGAAATCTGATGAGTCTGAGATTAATATAGCTACTCCTACTTACTTTCTGGGACCTGTTGCGTGGAATATTGAATTTCATCCTTTTCTTTTCAGTCCAAGAGTTTCCTTGTGGGTGAAGTGTGTCTCTTGCAGGCAGCAAATTGTGGGGTTTTTTTTTTTTTTTTTTTTTTTTTTTTTTTTTTTTTTTTTTTTTTTTTTTTTTTTTTTTTTTTTTTTTTTTTTTTTTTTTTTTTGATCCAGTCAGCTAGTCTATGTCTTTTGATAGGTGAGTTGAGGCCGTTCACGTTTAGAGTAATCATTGAGGTATGTTTGGTGTGTCCTGCCGTAGTTTTAGTTTTTCCAAGTTGTTTCCTGGTTTTATTTTTTCCTCAGCTCATTCTCTTCTAGCTTTTGTCTTTTTTTCTCTGTGCTCTCTTGTGTCGTTGGCTTCTCTTTTGCTATCCAAGTGTCCTCTGAGAATTCTCTGCAGTGATGGCTTCGTGGCTGCAAGTTTCTTTAAGCTTTCTATATCATAAAGGATTTGAGCTTCTCCCTCTAGTTTAAAAGATAGTTTTGCTGGATATAGTAGTCTTGGTTGGAATTTGTGCTCTTTTAGTGTTTGAATGACATTGCTCCATGATCTCCTGGCTTTTAGAGTCTGGTTTGAGAAGTCTGCAGTCATCCTGGTGGGCTTACCATTATAGGTCACCTTCTGCTTTTCTCTTACCACTTTCAGTATTCTCTCTTAGTGTTTGGTTTCTAGTACTTTAATTCTGATGTGTCTGGATGAGGTTCTCTTCTGATCAATGTTGGTTGGGGTTCTAAATGCCTGCAGTAGCTCGATATTCATTTCTCTTATTAGATTTGGGAAGTTTTCGTCCATAATCTCGTTGAATGTGCCTTTTATTCCTTTTGTTTCAACCTCAGTCTTCTCTTGGATTCCTGTAATTCTCAGGTTGTTTCTTTTTGAATTGTCTGTCAGTCGTTGTAATGATTCACTTTCTTCTGTTTTTACTTTGTGGTCTTTATGGTCTTTCTGTTCCCTCTCCATCATTTTGTCTTCTAGGTCTGGTAATCTATTTTGAAATTGTTCGATATCGTTGCTTATTGTGACCTGTGTGTTTTTCACTTCCTGTATATCTGCATTTTTTTATGTCTCTCTTGTGTTCTTCTCTCATTTCTTGTGTTGTCTTCATTATCTTCTAGTTCATTTCCTCTTTGATCTCCTCTGCTTCTCAAAGCTTGCTCTTAGTTTAGTTAGGTCTTGGCGTAGCTGTTGATCTATGATTTTCATTTCCTGCATCCTTTCCTGCTTTATTTCCTATTTTATTTCCTGCTTTAATTCCAGCTTTAGCTCGATATATTTCTGGGCCCAGAAGTTACCCTCATTTGTGCCATTTTCATCTTTAGCTTCTGCATTTTCAGGATTCCTGGTGTGCTCTTCTGGTATGCCAAGACTACTTGAAGGTGATTTATTTCCACGTTTCCTCATGGTTCTGTTGTCTTTGGTTGTCTCTGGTTGTCCATCCCTGGATTCCTGTATGTGGTTCTCCCCGGTTACGGCTCTGTTTGGCGCTTTGAGAACAGAGTCTCCGTGCTGACCACTTCTCTGGCTCCTGCCTGCGCTGGCCCAGAGCTGCCAGGAAGTCCACAGTGGGTGGGAAGCCAGGCCTTTGTCTCTGTACCTCGGCTGGCTCCTCCCTGCACGGGCCGGAGTTGCTGGGAAGTCCGCGTCCGCAGCCGCAGCCGGTTGGAAGCCCAGCCTCTGTCAGTGTGTACTGGTTTTAATTGTGCAACTTGAGTTTATTAGTCTGTCTTCTGGTGGAGTTTTTGGGGTCTTCCGTGTAAAGGATCATGTCATGTGCAAATTAATAATAGTTTGGCATATTCTTTTCTTGTGCATATTCCCTTTATTTCATTCTCTTGCTTGATTGGTCTGGCTAGGGTTTCAAGCACTACATTGAATGGGAGTGGTGGGAATGGACAACCTTGTCCTGTTCTGATCTTAGGGGAAATGCTTTCAGGTTTGTACCATTTAGTATGGTGTTGGCAGTAGCATTTTCATAAATTGACCTTATCAGCTGGGGATTAAGTCTGATACTGGCATTGGCCTTTTGTTTTCATTTTTAGAAGTGATTTTTCTTTTTGACCAAAAGAATTTTTCTTTAAATTTGAAATCTAGTAGCCCTTTTTTCCTAGTGTTAATCATTTTGTTATGTATTTTCTGAGACATGCTGTACTCTTTCAATTTATGAATATGTCTGTTATTTTTGAGGACTTGTAGACAGTATTGTAGCTGAAATTTTTTCTCTTCTATTATAATATTATTCTAAAAATACTGTGTAGATATAATGGATCTCCTTTGTTTTTTATATGTATTCTATCCTCTTCAATCCTTTTCATTTAGCCCTTTGTCTTTATGTAATTTAAATGGTTCTTCTTCATTTGTATAATAGTTTTATTTTCTTCTATCTGCCTCTATCTGCCTTCTTCTGCCTCTATTCTGCCAGCTCATGAAACTATGAAACATCCTACCTTGTAAGATACTGTTACAAATTTTATTTAGTGGTATTTCAGACAGTCTTGCTATGTTGATAAGTAGCCCAGGCTGGGCCTGAGCTTGTAATCTTCCTACCTCTACTTCCCAATGTGCTAGGGTTGTAGGAAAGCACCATCATGCTCAGCTTGGTGAAAGTTTTCATCTGTTCCTTAGCACTTCAGCCATGATTCTCCTCTTTTTTTCTTGTTTTATATTCAATTAAAGCCTTCACTGATATTGTTATTACTACTTACTCATCTGTAGCAGGTCTAGGGCAGCAGGAATGCTTAGTGGTAACCTTGTCAGGTTTGTTATGGTGCAATTGCATAGTTATTTTACTCTTTGTTCTGCCTACAGAAGTCAGTACTGTTAAAGCCTTTCACCCTGGTTTCTTTTCTACCTTGTGCTTCATCCACATCTTATATAGGGACAATAGGATGCTTATCTGGGTTCATGGTCACCAACAGGACCTGACCTGCACAGCAAAAAAAAAAAAAAATACACATATTGAGATATTACACCTGTTAATAACATTCGTGGCATTTGAAAAATAATCAGACAAGCTAGTTAGTTGTGACTGCATGCACATATATGCAGACAAAGCACATTTAGAAGTTAATTTTACACTTAATTACTTCAACAGAGCAAAACGTATTTTCTTGGTTTTTGAAGTGTGTAATAGTGTTAGGGTAAGCTAGGCTATGGCATCAAATAATTTCAAATGTATAATTATTTACTGCAATAGGTGTTTATTTCAAGTGGGCAAGGGGCTTTTTATCCTGTCATTGTAGGCTAGGGCCCAGGCTAAAAAGACTTTTCAATTTTATCACATGCCTTTCAAGCTTCTGTGACCTCTCTCTGTCTCATTAGGAGAGATGGAAGAAGTATGACTTGCCACACAGTGGAACACATTATTTTTAACTCCCATTCCATTAGCTAGAGTGCAGTTGCATGGGCATATCTAAATTGTAAATGCAGACTGTGGGGAATAGGTCACAGTCTATCTTATATACTTAGGACTTTAACGTTTTCTTATGAGTGAAAACAAATCAGAATTTTGTGTTGTAATATTGTAATTTGTAATATTCTTCCCAATTTAGGAATTACACTGTCAGAATATTTCCGTGACATGGGTTACCATGTCAGTATGATGGCTGACTCTACCTCCAGATGGGCTGAGGCCCTTAGAGAAATTTCTGGCCGATTAGCTGAAATGCCAGCAGGTAAATCTTCATATTGCTTGTCATGTGAACAAAAGTGATAGGATTTGGAGTGCTGGCATAGAACTCCTCTTGAAAACTGTTCCTTTGTCTTCCAGATAGTGGATACCCTGCATATCTTGGTGCCCGCCTGGCCTCTTTCTATGAGCGAGCAGGCAGAGTGAAATGTCTTGGAAACCCCGAAAGAGAAGGGAGTGTCAGCATCGTAGGAGCGTAAGCACCTGGGCTGTTAAATATTCCAAAGAAAAATGTATTTGTTCTAAAGAAAAAGTAATCAACTGTCTCTAGGAGCAATGTTTCTTACCTGGGACTGTGTTCCCGTGTCCCCTTCAGAGCTTCAAAGGAGCTCTTTGGAGATGCCCAGTCATCTCAGCTCCTTCAGTTTCTGTTGGTGTGGCTTCACTGATGTATTATATTCAAGGCAGATTATTTTAGGAATAATTTAGAAATATACACTGATGTTCGGATGAGATTGTATTGTGGTAGATACAAACTAAAGATTCACGATTACCACGTTAAATCTAACTGGGAGCTTTACCTTAATTCTTGTTTTGTCTATTCGATTAGAATAACAAAACTGATTATAATAAAATATTGATCTCATTTTTTATACTAGAATGTGTTCAGTAAATCTCATCTTTAATGTAGGCGTGGTGGCCCACACCTGTAATCCCACTGCTTATGAGACTGAGAGGGCAAATCTTGAGTTTGAGGACAGTCTGGAAACAGCAAGCCTGTGTCTCCAAAAAATACCCAATAATAATTGCTATTTTTATTTGCAGCTTAGTAATGGCTTTTAAGATTTTCATGTAAGATTTTTCTTTCTAAATATATTTATTTCTGATGTTGTATATCAAAAAGTTAGAGTTGGAAGTATAATTCAGTGAAAGAACATGTGCATAACATGCATGAGGTTTTGAATTCAATCCATAAGGTCAAAAATAAATAAGTCAATAAAGTTATTTACATTAATTAAAGTTGACTTTCAAAGAAAATTTAACTGATACATCTTATTTTTCATAGCATATTTAATGTCTGTTATTTATATCAGTAAATGACTTTCAAAAATTGACTTTAATATAGAGATTGTTTTGTATAGCTTGTATATTAATAGCATTTCTAATGACTGTATTTTTTCTTTTAATCTAGAGTTTCTCCACCTGGTGGTGATTTCTCAGATCCAGTAACATCTGCTACTCTTGGTATTGTTCAGGTATGTCTTCTCCTAGTATAGTCAACTTCTGAGTCTCTCACCTCAGCTATCTAGATTATCATTAAGTATTTAATTGAGTTACTAATTTGTAGGCAGTGGTAAAAGTGTGTTCATTAGAATATTTTTAACAGACTTTAATACTGTCTGATTTGTCTTAGCTCTTTCACCAGGGTTTATAATAAATTAACATGTAAGTTGAAAATACTTCCAGCTAGTAAAGTTTCAAAGTTTGTTAACTATTAAGGTTAAAGTAATCCTAGTTATAGAAACAGATAGGCCCATAAATATCTTATGGCACATTCTAGTTTATTTCTCCACCTGTAATGATTCAGGGCGGACAATCGTATCAGAAATCAGGTCTCTTACCCAGTTGTGATCAAAGGCCGGCGCTCTTTCTGTCTGTGGCGTTGCTGCCACCACTCCTCCTGCTGACCATCTGCATCTGGTATGCACAAGGACAAGCTGGAAAAGCATGTCCACTTTTTCAGTCTTGGCTCTAAAGTGATGCAGTCTATTAACTATACCCAGATGAAAGCAAGACTAGAAAATGTAGTTTTGCCTAGGCAATTGCTTCCCCAAGACTAAGTATGAGTTTTGGTGGGTGGTCAGCTTGGGCAATTAAAAGAAACTTTAAAAAAAAAAAGATGTTATGAAATAAAGCTATAGTTAAAATTTTATATAGTCATAAGTATATATGCCTAATTCAGAGAGAAGAAAACACAATATTTACATATGTTTCTGCCAGTTCGTATAAAATGGCAGAGGCTTAATTTATGACTTTCAAGTTCTTGTAACACTTGCTAAAAATTTGAATTCTAAATTGTGAAATAAAAAGGAACAAAGTTAGGAATATATAAAATAATCTGTGAATGTTTGGCCTCAGAAAAATTTTGGCACTTAATGATAAGAAATTGAATTTAATCATAACATTTAAAGGCTTTTAATCAAAGTAAATTGTATATATCAATCTGGGTATGGTGGCATATACTCCAATACCAGCACTCATGAGGTTGAGGCAGAAGGATCATGAGTTGCATGATTTTGAAGCTAGCCAGGGCCCGCAGAGGAAGTTCGAGGCCAGCTTGGATTACTTTTGAGACCTTGTCTCCAAAAACAAACAAATAAATAAATAAATAAATAAATAAATAAATAAAACTCAATTTCCCTCTTGCTCTCAAATTTGACATACTGTTATTACAGAAACTCACATAAAGTTGAATTTATAGGTGTGATCCACCCCCAAAATGAGATGTATGTATTTGGTAACATTTTCTGTAAAGTTTATTCTCTTTCAATCACACTTGCTATATATTAAAAAGATATATAACTTGACCAATAAATACTTAGAACAGACTTCAGTTCTTTGAAAAATTTTAAGTAAGTCATGTTTTATTTTAATGTTTGTTTCTATTTTTAAATCAGGTTTTCTGGGGCTTAGATAAGAAACTAGCTCAACGTAAGCATTTCCCCTCAGTCAATTGGCTCATCAGCTACAGCAAGTACATGCGTGCCTTGGATGAGTACTATGACAAGCACTTCACAGAGTTTGTGCCTCTGCGGACCAAAGCTAAGGAAATTCTGCAGGAAGAAGAAGACCTGGCAGAAATTGTACAGCTTGTGGGAAAGGTGAGTTGTGGAATCCTGTGAAGGATAAAGGTACGAGTTATGTTGGAGTGTGGGATGAGCAGATTCTTGCTTGCCAAGATCAATAAATGCTAAATTTTGTAAGTTTTTAAAATGTCATTAATATCAAGTATTTTAAACTAATCACAATTTTTTATCCATACCATTTAGCATGGTCCTAGGTTTATTGTTGGTAAGAGAAAAACATTTGATTTTCTTTAAATTCTTGAAACGGAATGTACTCATCACCAACTGAATTAGAGCGGGTGTCATTAGGATCCATTAACTGAAATAGCACCAGGGCTGAAAACCAAAGAAGTAGGTTTTAGTTTCTGCACTAGCTAGCTATGTGACTGTAAACCAGCAGCAACCAATGTATGTTCTTAGGTCTGTGACTTGTTTCAGATGAAGGTGGTATGATTAAATTTATCCAAATTAGCTGGAGGTGGAGCTTTGTTGTAGAGTACATGCCTGGCGTATGCCATGTCCTGGATTCAATCCCCAATAAATTTTAAAAAGAAAAATTTGCCGAAATTAAATCTCCAAATTAAATGGTTTTTCAAATACCACACAGGACTAAAGCTGGGCACAGTGAAAAAAAAAAAAGAAAAAAAAAAACACCAAGAGAAACATCAATAGACAATCTGCTACACAAGATAAAGACAATACAAGAAAAGTAGAGGTAGAGGTTCATTTTGTTCATGAATGTTAATATACAAATATTAAGTAAAGTAGAGGTAGAGGTTCATTTTGTTCATGAATGTTAATATACAAATATTAAGTACTTACTAGACACCGAAGGGTATTTAAAAATATAAAAGGTAACACAAGCAAAGTTCATCTGAGGAATACACAGAAAATACGTTATTAAAATTCAGTGTAATTAATGTAAGAAAGTATATCTCAATATGGAAAAAGATTTATGGGTTTTAAAAACATTTTAGCAAACAATAAAGTGAAGCTTCCTTAATTCGTTGAAGTACTATACTGACCTGAGCATTAGTAATGTGTGCTGTTAGCAGCTGGCTGTTGCCAAGTGTTGTAGGACTAGAGGAACGGTGTGTCATCTCGCAGGCACGTTGCTGGGGCTGCTGTGGTGAAGAACAGTCTGATGGGACTTACCAAGTTCTCAGGCCCCTAGCAGTCTGTTTTTGGATATGTATCTTCTCTAATGAGTCCTTGAGCACACATTATGGTGGTGAGAAAAGAGGAAATCTGGTTGCTCTTTAGTGGAGGGAGGTAGAATAGGAAGGATAAACTGTACAAGCTCTAGCACACAGCAGCTGGGTGTATTTCAGCGATTACTTGGCAGAAAGCTGGGCATGGTGGCACACTCCTGTAGTCCTAGCACTTAGGAGACTAAGGCAGGAGGAGTACTGTTGAGTTTGAGACCAACCTGGGCTACACAGCGAGTTCAGGACCAGCCTGCACTATGAAGGGGTAGTGGGCAGAGACACAAGAATCTTTTACATAGTAAAAAAAAAAAAAAACTTGTACAAAGTAAAATATGTATTTTATATAAGTTCAAATGTATAGAACACATTTTAATATTTACATATGGTTAAAGAAGGAAATAGGATTTTTTGGCACAAATAGAATATCTGATGCTTACCTCAGGAGTGCAGTACAAATAAGAGTTTAGTTAATTCGCTGGGTCTCTCTTTCTCACAACTTCTAAGAATTTTTTTATGTGTTAATCTACTCACAGTGGTATTATCTCCGAGGCCGATAGATAGGAGGGAAGCTCTGTAATTCAGCTATGCTAACAAGATAGCACCAGGCCTAGATGAGGGATGTGCTTGCTGTCCTGGGAAAGGTGTAGTTCTAAATGTCATGTAATGTTAAAATGTTGTAGTTCAGAGTCTGTATATATGATTATGAAACAAACTTAAAAAACAGTTAATTCAGCCAGATGTGGTGGCACCTGCCTATAGTCCCAGCTACTCAGGAAGCTAATGCAGAAAGATACCGAGTTCAAGGCCAGGCTGGCTGGTTAAGCAAGACCCTGTCTTTAAAAGTAAAAGGGCTGAGGATGTAGATCTGTGAAAGAATTCAAGTAATTAAACGAAGCAGGATGTAAAGAACTATTTAAAAAAAAAAAAAACATTAGTCACTTTGCATACCTGTGTTCTAGCAGCACTCTTCACAGTAGCCAAGAGTGGGAGCAAACCCAAGAGCCCCCTACCGATCGCGGGTGAGCAGAGGGCATATGCTCATATGGTGAGGTATCACTCAGCATTTCTAAAGAGAAAAATCCTTTCTTGTCCTGCAACAGAGATGAGCTCTGAGAACATACAGCGTGACATAAACCAGTCATAGACAGACACTTGTATAATATATGGTGTGTCTAAAGTAGTCAAATCATAGAAGCATAAAGTAGAATGGTAGTTAGTTACCAGGGGTTAGGGTTGAAAGGGAAAAAAGAATTAGAGTTTATGGGCATAGAATTTCTTATTTGCGGGGCTGGAGGAATGGCACAGCGGGTGAGTTCAGTTCCTTAGCACCACATAAAGCCAGGTGTGGTGGTGCATGTCTGTAATTCTAGCACTCAGGAGGCTAAGGCAGGACGATTGCCATGAGTCCAAGGCCAGCCTGGGCTCCATAGTGAATTCAAGATGAGCCTGGGCTACAGAGTGAGATCCTGCTTCAAAAAAAAAAAAAAAAAAGAATTTCATATTTGCAACTTACGATGAAACCCTTGTGTATATCTCTTTCACAGCAGTGAGAACGTAAATTAACACTGCTGAACTGCACTCTCTTAAAGAGACAGGGTCTTGCTGTATAGTTCATGCTGGTCCGGAACAGGATATGTACCACTGGCTGGTTTCCTCCTGGCAATCCTCCTGCCCCAGCCTCTTGAATGCTGAGATCACATGTGTGTGCCACTATGCCCAGCTTGTGTGGTGCTGGGCAGTCGAACCCAGGGCCTTGATTATGTAATTTCTGCCTACTAATTGATAGTTTGCCAATGGTCCTAATTTATGAAAGTAAATTTCTAAAAATACATCATTTTTTCTTGCAGGCTTCATTAGCAGAAACAGATAAAATCACTCTGGAGGTAGCAAAACTTATCAAAGATGACTTCCTACAGCAAAATGGATATACTCCGTATGATAGGTAAGCTATATTGATTTTTTTTTTAATGTGAGGATGTTTCTGTTGTGTTTTAGCAGAGGAGCTGCCTACACATTAAATTTTTCCCTTATACAGACATACTCTGGCTGAGTATGTTGGCTTACTTTATACATTCATAACAGACATCTAATGACCTGATATTTTCCCTTGTCTTGTTTTGCGCATCTGTCAAGTTACGACAGTATTTTCACTCAGACAGTGTCTAATTAGACTAAATTGTGACGTGGTGTCCAGAATTTGGGTAATCACTGCCTATCTCAGAAGCTTCTCTCCTTTCTGCTACTCATGTTGCTTTTATTCTGTCCCTAGAAAGTCCTGTTCTACCTTCCTGCCTGATTTTCCCGAGAGTCCTGTGTCTCCGTTTCTGCCAGTGGCTTTGTTAGATCTCCCAGCCAGCCATTCCGCTCCTGCCCAGAGCTTGCTTTGTTGTCTTTGCTACTGCTGAGGCTTTTTCAGTGTTCCTAAACTGTGAGAATTTGAACCCTTTCATCCTGGGCTGCTTTTTTTTCTCAGATCATATTTGGCTCCATATAAGAACCAAAGAGAAAACTGAACAAGAAGAAAGATTAACCAAAATGTAGGGTAGGCAGAAAGTATGCCAGAGTATCAGTAAGCCTTAGAAATGTAGTATATCGGGAACTTAAGGAGCTCTAGGAACTAAACTACCCACACAACGATACCTCAGGAAGGAAAAAAAAAAAAAATCCTTCAGAAAGCGTGTCAGAAGAGTATGTGTGAAGCTGCATATGCAAATGTGAAAAGGCAGATAAGAACATGTGTGATTATTTGCTGTTATTGAAAAGTGTGTATAAATAAAAATGATAACATTTGAGGGAAATGACTACCATTAGTGTCAGTAACTTGTGGTTTTCTGCCTTCATTTTATTCATTAAACCTTAACTACTATTACAAGGGAGTCTTGATACCTTAGTTATTTTACCATTTGGGTTACTTATTTAACAGCATAGTACAAAAGCAGACCCTGGCAGGATTTTTAGATTGTAGCAGCACTGTTATATTGTTCTCCTACTTGATCTTAACATAGAAAAACATTCCCCATAAAACAAATAAAAGAAATGCGTACCTCATATCCACCCATTCCTATAGATGCCTGTATCCAGAAACACTTACTCAGCAGTAGTTCCTTCTATTCTTTTTGTTGTTGTTGTTGTTGTTCTATGTGTACCATTCAGTAAGTATAACCAGTCTGCTTATTTTAAATAAAGAAGCTGACCACCTTGGTAATTTATAGTTAAGGTTTTATATAATATAAATGTGATCATGCTTTAGAATGTGTTTTTATTAATTGTTTTGGCCTTCATTTGCCCAAGGTTCTGCCCCTTCTACAAGACAGTAGGCATGCTATCCAACATGATTGCATTTTATGACATGGCTCGCAGAGCTGTTGAGACCACTGCCCAGAGTGACAACAAAATCACGTGGTCCATTATCCGTGAGCACATGGGAGAGATCCTCTATAAACTTTCTTCCATGAAATTCAAGGTACATTTTGTTTCTGCTGTATCTTTTTAAAGTGGAGAATGTTTAATGTTTTTTGTTTTTGTTTTTCCAACTATTAGAGTCTCAAACCTGGACTATGAAACTTGTATTTATCATTTCACACATGTTCAGGCTCCGTAAAACCAACACAAGCCTCACAGTTGTATTCAAGAAGTTCTAATCATAAAAATTATAGTATGTCATGTCTAAAGTAAATGCTTACGTGTTCTTTCTTTGTCTTAGCTTCCAGACAATTTAGAGCTAAATCCTTTGCTGGACAGCTGTTATCTTACCTCAAGTGCCGATTAACATCTGGCCCCATGTTCTTCTGAAATGACGTCTGCTGTATTTACTTCTTTCAAGTATCATTTTTTTCACACATTTTTTAAAGACAGGATCTTTCTCAGTAGTTCATTCTGGCCTGGAAGTCTGTATGTTCCTGAGGCTAGGCTGACCTTTAACTCTTTTTTTTTTTTTAAGTGCTGGAGTTTGACACAGAATCTTCACACTGAACTATATCCCCAAACCTTTTTGATTTTGAGAGAGGGTCTCACTGAGTTGCTAAGTAGTTGCTCCAGCTGGACACAGACTTACAGTCCTACCGCCTCTGCCTCCCAGAGTGCTGGGATTACAGGCCTGTGCTGTTAGGCCCATCATGGCCTTAGGTTTCATCACCAGTACTATACCCCAAAATTTTTTAAAAATAATGTATATGTATACATATGTGCATGTGTATATGTGTATATACATACTATGTGATTTACACTGTAGATTGAAAATATAAGCCTGTATAAATAGAAACTTCCATTTTAAAGTAGAATTTTAAAGTATTTCCAATTTTGGAGTCATGTCATTCCATTTTGAATTGTGTGACATAAGTTTTTTTGTTTTTGTTTTTGTTTTTGGTGCTGGAGATCAAACCAAGAACCTAGCACATACTAGGCAAGCACTCTATCACTGAGCTACACTCCCAGCCAGGAGAATTTTTTGATACGAATATATGTTAATGGTTATTTAACACACTTAAATGTCATCCAAGAATGAAGTGAGCCAATAGTATATTATTGCATGAACGTAAAATATATGAACCCATATTGTCTCCAAAGAATACGTGAAGACATTAAGAAAAGTTTATGGTATAGAGTGAAAACAATCAAGTTATAAAAAAGTTCCATATGTAAGTTGACCTAAATTTTATCTAGGAAGTGATTCTGGGAGTATTGTTAAAGATGAAATCTTTCTGTTTACGTGTTCACTGCATCAAATTAACATCGGTTGTCATTACTGTTCTTCTAACAGTTGAGTTCTAAAAGTGACTGACTGAGTTAGAGAGCTGAAGCATTTTACTGTCTTGCCATCTTCGCTTGATGTGTGCTAGACAAGCACTTCACCACTGAGCTACACCTGTAGCCTGACATTTTAGTTTCTTTTGTACATATTACTCAATTCAGTTGCTTTTCATAAGTATTGTATGCTGCATTTGAAAACGTGTTTTTCAGATTTTACTTTGGTGTCTCGGTGTGATACGACTAAACCCTGTGTAATAAATTCTTTCCACTAAATTAATTCCCAGCTATCATATATCCACAACCATATGCATCTAATTGTGATGCTATATGATTTTACACTAATTTGCACATTGTTGAGTTTTGGTCATTTAATGCAGTTGGCAGGCAAAATACAAAATTGAAATTTTTTTCTCTTTGATTAGAATGAGTCCATCTATACATTTTTACCTAAAAGGGGACATGAAGGTAGTTTTGACTCCTGCCTGTGTTTTACCAGTATGCCTCACTTAACCTAATTGTCAAAATATATTAAATATTAATAACTTACCATACATTCTGGAAGTTATTTTTCAAAAGTAAATTGAATATGTCATGTCTTTTTTCAGGATCCAGTGAAAGATGGCGAGGCAAAGATCAAGGCCGACTACGCACAACTTCTCGAAGATATGCAAAATGCATTCCGTAGCCTTGAAGATTAGAACTGTGATTTCTTTTTTCCTTTCCCTCAGCAGCTCAAATGTGCATATTTTCCTAGATTTCTCATCTCAGATCCTTTGCTTCCTTACTGTGCAGCTTTGAAACTAGTGCCTATGTGTGTTACCATTTGTTTGGCTGTTATTTGGTAGGTCTTATATAAAACAAACATTCCACTATCCCAGCGTTTGAAGGGCCTCCCTGCTCCTTTATCCAAGGTGGTGACTGTAGTAAATATGATACACAATGAGTACACTCCTGTAGACTTGTATGTAGGGTGACAAGCCTCTGTCGTAAGTTTTCTTTTTCTTCACCTCCATTAAATTGTTACTAGGGACTACTGCATGTACACTCTTTGCCATGAATTTGGAATGGAAGGCCTCCTTTCTATACCTTGTGACAGGTGCTTTGTGAGTGGATCCATACCTATGTGGTAAGGCCTTTAGCAGCTTAGCGTTTTGCTAAGGAATGCTTTGCAGGAAATATTTATTAAAAATATGAGTGATTAATATTCCAATTATGCATTGCTTTCCCAATATAAATCAAGAATATATATGGGAAACTGTCGGGTACTATACCGTTTCGAAAACAGGCATTTGTGGGGCTCAACCAGAATAAGATGAATCAGTACTCTCCACAAAAGAAAAAAAGAGCTAGGTAGTCAAACTTAGATTAACATCATCTTGTTAAGGTGTATTTTATTAAGTCAGGAAAAAATCAGTATGAAGGACTATTGCACTACATTATTAGGAAGTTCTTTTTAAAATTACATTTAAAACAATCACCAAAAATTTGATCCATTCTGCATCCTTTCTTTTCCTCACATATCTTAGAAACATAAGCTTCTACAAAGCCTGTGGCCATATGATGGGCAGTAAACTGCCCCAGAGAGGATATTTCATAGTGGTTAAACTGTTTGTCTCTGTAGGAATTAACTAGGGTGTGGAGATTCTTGGGGCCAGAGTGGCATATATTTTTACCATGTACTGAAATGTGTCTCATGTTTGCATGTTTGTTTGTTGAAAGTTTAAACAACCAGTTTACCAATGGAAGAAAATATTCCTTCCACGTGGTTTTTCATTCTCTGGTTCGGAAGGTTTCTCAGAATATCCGTGGCCATACCAGCTTAAGTTTCCATTCCTCTTAAAAGGGATGAAATTTTATTTTACATCTACTGGTAACAGAATCTGGGTTATGTGAAAGAAAAGTTCATTTGCCTTTCTTTTCAGTGTATGTTTGAAAATAATAATTGCTGTGTTATTACAATAAGGCATACTGCATAGCAGCTCTAAGAGCAACAGTTTCCCACTAACTTATTTGAGACAGTGTTGGCACCATTGCTCCTTCTTTGGGAAGAGGAAAGCATAGGTGAACGTGTCTAATGATCTCAGAAACAGAAATGTAGTAACAAAGTTTTTTTTTTTATGCCTCAGGATGTTATTTATAATGCATTTCTTTTGATTTGTTAGGAAAAGGTCTAGCCAGAAGAGAATTCAGGTATAGTTTTTTTAAATCCTTGGGGATTGAACATTTTTACATTAGACTGCTATTCGGGAAAAATAATTCTTCCATGTCATTTTTTTAAACTTTTCAGAATATTGTCAAGGCAGTGATTTGTTGAGGTGTAGACTTAATGGTGCTGCTTAGTTTGCTTCTAGTGAGGTCTCCACTTAGAGACCTTCAAACTAGTGAAAATTAAAAGGATTTCAAAAACTTTCTATTCCTATCTTAAACCTACCAGCAAACTAGGATTGTGATCATAAGGAATGATATGAAGAAACTAGTTGACCAAGTTTTTTCTGTTGTCCTGAATTTGAGGTATGCATTCTTGCTCCTTTTAAGAATGTTGATGTCTGAATGTGAAGATGCTAGAGAAACTATGCTCAGATACTCACTGTCCCTTCACGTATGTGTTGTAGAATTTCAGATTGGTGAATGATAGTATTTCTTTAGAAAGAATGTGTTAAAATTACAAGCAGTCTTTTAAAAAGATTATGCAGTTCTATATTTATTGTGCTGTGCCTGGTCCAAAGTGCAGCCAGTTATATAAGTTTCATATGTATTTTTCCAGTGTTGAACCTTACACATTGTACTCTTTGGAAATTTCCTTCCATCTTGAAGACTGAATAAAAGAGGTCATATATATTGCCTCCTCGTACTGAGATTTCACTACCTTTATGTTAAAAGTTGTGTAAAATTATTAAATCTATGAGAGAATAAAAAGTAGATTTAATTTAACTTTTTTTTTCTTTCGGGGGGATAGGAAGGACAAGATCTGCTAGAAAACATGCCACCTTGTATTTTGATGAGTTTCAGCATGATTTTTAATTTTTAAAATTTCTTCCTTTATATATTATTTAAGGCCATAAAATTGAATTACTGCCTTTACAAGTATAATATCTTACCATAAAAATCTTGCAAAGGACTTGTGTCTAGCATATATGAGGAACTTCTGGGGGAGACAGGGAGGTTTAGCTCAGTGGTTAAAGAATTTGCCTGGCATGCTCAAGGTCCTGGGTTTGATCCCCTAGTACCACGTTTAAAAAAGCTGTTGGACATGTTGGTGCATGTCTGTAATCCCAGCACTTGAAAGGCCAAGGGAGGCAATTTGCCATGGACTACTGAGTGAGATCATGTCTCAAAAAGAACTATAAAGAGGAAAAAAAATCTTAAAAGATAAATAGACAAAAGACTTATCAGGCACCTTCCAAAACCTCCTATGATTGTGTCCTTGAATAATTTGGACATCTAGTACACAAAATCTTATGTCATTCTCCATATTGAAGAAGTTAAATGTTTTCTGAGAATTCACTTCTGAAAGATCACTAGTACTCATTTTAGTTTTTGACAAGTGAGCGAAAGCCTTATAATTCTTGATTTTCCAAGTCACTTAATTTTAGATCCATTGCAGCAGTGTGGCAGTACCCATTCTAGCAGTTCAGTTCATTACCTGGGATATACTTTATTTCTTTGAAAGTCGTATTTTTAAACAATTTCCCAAGGAGTGGGAAAGCAAAGTGGAATAGACGACTGTATTTCTCTTTCATTTCTCAGTTTGTTACTCAGTTTCTGAGACTGGGTGTCCCTCTGGTCTAGGCTAGTCCTGAGCTCACTATATAGTCCAGGATGGCCTTGAACTCACTGCAGATATCCTCTTCAGTCTCCCAAATGGTGCGATAACAGGCATATGCTACCACACCCAGCTTTCTTGCTTATGTATGTATGTATGTATGTATGTATTTGCCCAGTTAATTTTTATGTGGTGCCAGGGAATCAGACCCATGCTCTCGAGCATGCTGAGCATGTACTTTAGCCACTGAGCTGTGCCCTCAGCCCAGTGTTTCTATTGTGAGCCAAGTTTATGTGGGGAAATACTTAGAAAGTGGGAAGGCTTATTCATTATTGAGTTGGTAGTATTTAATCAACTGGATAATATCCCAGCAACTTCAGCATATTCATTTTTATGTGTTCCTATAACAACACACAGAAGGTTACTTTGGGACTGGAGGAGTAGTGTGATGGTTAAGAGGATTTGCCTAGCAAGGCCCAGGCACTGAGTTTGATTCTCCAGTACCACAGAAACCAGGTGTGGTGGTGCATTGTGTGTCATCCCAGCATTTTGGAGACTGAGACAAGATTGCTATGTGTTCAAGGCCATCCTGTGCTCCATAGTTCAGGACTAACCTGGCCTACACAGCAAGACCACAAGACCCTATCTCAAAAAAAGAGAGAGAGAGAGAAAGGATTACCTTTTATCAAGTGGATGTGATAAAATGCTACCAAGTTGTTATTCTAAAAGGTTAGTTTGAGTTTCCCTCAGAAGTTGACCCTGAGACAAATAACTTCTGTTTAGGTCATTTATGTGGGAGATGATCCCAGGGAACTCCAGTAAGTGAGTAGAGAATTGGGAAATAATAGAAGGAAATCAGTGACCAAGCAAATTTAGCATTTTGGACTATGGAACACGAAACTTCTAGGGATCAAAGGAAGGACACAGGCTCAGCTGTCCTACCCAGCCGGGGGCAAGGAAGCTGGTGTACTTCCCATCAGTTATTGACTGGCAGCCAGTACCTGTAATTTTTTGGTTGAAAGCTGTTGCCACAGAGACAGTCAGTGCCCAGTACACTCAGGCAGGTGAGGCACTGGTGGTCCCATGAAGTCCTCTGGGAGATTGGGCCAGTGTGCACTGACCTGGTCACAATGCTTATGGCTCAGGACACAGGGTGGGACATTACTATCAACCGTTTCAGGCTTCTTAAGGAACCAGGAGAAAAAAATCATTTAATCAGTAGCTGAAAAGTCACTATTGTACAAAATCAGGAATTACTTTACTAAGAATCAGAAGAGGCTCTTTAGGAGAAAAGATGTTTTCTAAAAAGCAGTACACACACCAGTTATAATTATGATTAGATAGAAGGTTTAATGCTCCTGAAAGTAAAGTGGTTCCTTAGATTGAGAATTTTATTCATTTATTCTAATCCTTTCATTATATAGAAGAGGAAATTAAAGTGCAAGGAGATTAACTGGTTTGCTCAGAGTCACACAGCTATCAGTATCAGAATTCAGTCTTCAGTCCTAATTTTTTTTTTTTTTTTTTTGAGACAGGGTCTTGCTCTTAGTCCATGCTGGCCCTGAACTCACTGTAACCCACACTGGCCTCAACCCTCCTGGCGTAGCCTCCTGAGTGCTGGGATTACAGTATGCATCGTTGTACCTGGCTAATTTTTATGTGGTGGTGGGGATTTGAACCCAGGACCTTGCACATGCTAGACAAGTACTTCAACCACTGAGCTGTTCCCCCAGCCCTTACTCCTCCTGGCTTCTAAGTCTCTGTTTGCAGTAAAACATACTATATATCTCCTAATAGGTACACTTTCCATTAAGAACTAAAAAGTTGGGGCTGGAGGAATGGCTCAGCAGTTAAAGCGCTTGCATAGCAAGTGTTAATTATCCGAGTTCGATTCCCCAGCACCACATAAGCTGGGAGTGGTGGCACATGCCTGTAATCCCAGCACTCAGGAGGCTGAGACAGTGATTCCAAGGCCAGCCTAAGCTCCATAGTGAGTTCAGGCCAGCCTGGGCTGCAGAGCGAGACCCTGTCTCAAAAAAAGCATTAATAAGTTGAATAAATATGAGAATAAGAAGAGGAAAGATAAAGGAGAAATATTGGCTCGGCAAAGTGCACATGAGTATTCCGGTGACTCGTTTTAAGAAAGAAGATAAAATTGAGAAATTGTGAACATTTGAGCCAAGGTTTAGGAGATAAGTCCAGAAATAAGTACAGTTTTACTAAAATAGTACAGAGATTTTTTTTAAAGAAGGGAGGAACAATGGTGTAAATAAATACCTTACAAGAGAACTTCTACCCAGCGTGTATAAGAACTGTTACAAGGAGGAAAACAAAATATGATAAATACATAAAAGATTTAGTGGTTGTCTTCCAAAATAGCCAAGTACATGATGAGGTCTCAGCCTCTGATCATCAGAGAAATGCAAGTCAATACAGCATGACACCTATCTTCATACTTGGGTCCCGCGTGACACCCCTCTTCCCACTTCCTAGAAGGGCTAACGTGGAAAGGGTAGAGAATGCCAGTTGTTGATGAAGGTGCTGAACAACCAACTGATAAAACATAGGAATCCCATTTCCTGTTGAAATAGGATTCCCATTGTAAGTCTGTATAATAATAGTAACCCAAACTAGAAGAATTGAAGCAATTGTGGTATGTTCACAGAACAAAATAGTATATAGAAATGAGTTGATGCAACAACATGAATAAATTTCATAAGCACTGCTTACAGAAGCCAAATGAATATGCTATATGATTCCATTTGTATAAAATTCAAAAATATAACACCAGTCTATTTGAAATCAGGGTAACAGTTATACATGGTGATAAAGAGAAAATTAATAGCAAGGATGGCATAAAGAGAGTCTCTGGGATATTGCACTGTTTTGGTTCTTCTTGGGGTTCCTGATATAAAATAGAGGTATGTTCACTTTTAAAAAATTCACACACAATACACAAACCAAAATATTATATTTTAACCCATTAATATGTACAATTTTTATGTTTTTACGTATCAACTAAAACCAAATTTAAAAAATAAATTTTAAGGATTTGCACACAATTCAAAAGCTTTTTTACACACACACACACACACACACACATATATATATATAATTAGTTCAATAAGAAGTTTGCCCCCCAAAAATTAATGATTATAATTAAAAGATTTCCATTTAAAGTAATTTTGCACTAAAAAATACAGTGGAAGTTTCAAAACACTTCCAGCTTTTACTGAAAAATTAAATGATATTGTTTTGTATACTTGTTTTAATTAATCTGTTTTTTGAGATAAGGTGTCCCTCTGTAGTCCAGGCTGGCCCTGAACTCACTGTGTAGGCCACCGTGGCCTCAAACTCGTGTCAGTTCTCCTGCGTCAAGTCACCTGAATGTTGGGATTCAGGCATGCATCACCTAGTCCAGTTTATGTGGTGCTGGAGAGTCAAATCCAGGGCCTGGTGCTTGCTAGGCAAGCTGTAGTTGCTGAGCTCTGCCTGCAGCGCTATATATGCTTGAGTTTTAAACTTGTACTTTTGTAGCAGCAAAGATGTTTTTTTTTTTTTTTTTTTTTTTTTTTTTTTTTTTTTTTTTTTTTTTTTTTTTTTTTTTTTTTTTTTTTTTTTTTTTTTTTGGTTTGGTGGTGTTTGGTTTGGTGGGGGGAATCAAACCCAAGGCTTAGGCATGCTAAGCAAACATTCTACAACTAAGCAAGCTGCACCTCTTCCCTCTAAATTTTTCTCTTTGGGAACTTCCAATTTTCTTTGCCATCAGTAGCTTGTTTTGTTCTGTCAGATATCTCATCAGGATTTAAAGAATAATCAGTTTTTACAACAGAATGGAGCTAACTAGATCACAGAGTCACAGAATGCATGAGCTGCCGGGATCCTCCGCAGCGCCACACCCAGCTGCGTACAGATACGTGTTTGGGTATTAATGACTACACATCTCGGCTCTTGGAGCAGGTTTAATGTTTTCAACAATTATATACTTTAATAACTGTCAGTCACTTTCTCATTGCTGGGCCACAATATCGGACACCTGCAATTACAGAAAGCAAGATTTTAACTCACAGTCTCAAAAGGTCTCAGTCCATTTAGGAGCCACCGGAAACGGCAGAAGTGCACGGTGGAGGGCCTACTCAGAGAAAGGCTACTTATCCCACCATGCCACCAGCTAGCAGAGCCACAGCCTAGGAAGGAGGGGCCAGTGAGAGGTCCTGTCAGGCCCTGTGGCAGCGACCTGTCCCTCCCAACCCAGCCGGCCTCCCGGAGATTGATCCACTTGATCCAATTAACCCTGGCATCCAGTCACTTTGCAAAACCATGTGGCTTCTGGGGGGACGTTCCACATTCCAACCATATACTAGGTTCTCTGAACTTGTCTTGAGTATGAAGTAAATGGGATGTGTTTATACTTCAGACTGTTCGGCTCTGCTATCAACTTGGAATCTCTTGTGTAGGGAAAGGGGAGGGGAATCAATTTAACAGACAATCCTTACCATAGTACAAGTTTTGGGAAACATCTATCTTTATTCAATGCCGAGCTACAAAAGGTATCATGAGAAATTTAAATTTAGGGGTCGGGGATGTATCTCAGTGGTTAGAGCACTTGCCCAGCATGCCCAAGGCCCTGGGTTTGATTCCCCAATATCACATAAAAGTAATTAGCTCCATATGGTGATGCACACCTGCAATCCCAGCACTTCAGAGCCTGAGGCAGGGGTATTGCTATGAGTTCTGGCCCAATTTGGGCTACAAAGTGAGCTCAGGACTAGACTGGATTACAAAGCAAAACACTGTAGTTTAAAAAAAAAAAAGCTTAATCATTTATCTTTTAAGCATTTCTTGGTACCAGCCTTTTAACAGTACTATACTGATTGTCATGTGTTGACTTACTTAAACTCAGAAAAGGAAAACATTTTCCTAAATCTTGAAATGCAAGCAGTAATTATTGTTAATACCTATGGATTGCAAACCTGTTTCTATTACAGCACTTTTGCATGAACTAGATGTTTTTCTTCTTTTCATTTCTCTGTGAGTTAGGGATTTTTAAAAGGAAAAAGTAATTCTGCAACATATTTCAGGCTTGTAGCTTGTAAATAAACTTATAAAAACTATAAATTAACCCCATTTTAAAAAATAACGCTTGTCTTGGGACTCAGATTTCTGTTTAGTCCAACATAATTTTCAGTTCAATTCTAAACCACCTTCTAAGTTACTCTTGTATTGTTATAACTCCCAAATAACTGGTGCATTTAGCATTTACTTATGACTTAAAATTGCCCTAAGAGTTTCAAGACACCATGTATAAAAGCCCCAAATCTCTTTCAACCACATAAAATCATTACTAGTGATTTATTTTTATACTGAACTCTATATTTTAAAGTCTTTATAAAGCCCTTTGCCACTTGCCCTTAAATATTATTCAAGACAGTATTTCCCCAAACATGATATTGAAGTTTGGGCTCTATAAGCAAATGCTGAGATAGAGATTGGAGTGCAAATTGATAATTGAGAATCAACATCTTTGCAAGGAAGGAGCCAAAGCAGGGCTGGGCAGAGAAGTCCCCATACATAAGCAGACTTCCCTTAGTCTTGGCCACTCCTGGGGAGAGCTCTGAAGTAATTATTGTCACATGTGATACTCATCAGCCTAAACTTCAAGGCCCATTTACTCTTGCCTCTCTTGCACCCCTGAATCAGGCTGTCTGAGAGGATATGACCTCAGGATACTCAGAGGTAGCTGTCAGGATCCTCAGACCTAGACAGAACTAACCTGGGCTACCTGCAGAGCACAATCCTGGTAGTTGGGGGCAACAGGTCTTCATAGCGGGGATTGGTAGTACAGACTTGAAATCCCAGGATTCTGGGAGGCTGAGCAGGAGGATCCAAAGTGTGAGTCCAGCCTGGAAAATTAGCAGCTTAGACCCTGTCTCAAATAAATAAGTAAACAAATTTTGAGCTTGGTGGGAAGGGCCCACAAAACAAAACATGCAAAAATTAGTTTTCACAGCATAGCTTTGTGTCCATTAGATGGTTTTAGGAGAGTGATGAATGGTGTTAAGTTTTAACATGGAGAGAAAATTATTTAGAACTTCATACTTTCAAGGATTTGCTCAGAGAAGGAGCCAAACTACTCAGTGTTCTAAAATGGAGCCAATTAAAAATATATATAACTGGACAGTATGGGTGATGCACGCTTATAATCCTACTACTCATGAGGCCAAGGAAGGAGGATTGCCCTGAGTTTGATGCCAGTCTGGGTTACATGATGAGCTCAGGACTAGCCTGAGGGTTGAGGCGTTGAAATCACAATGGGTGTTGCTGAAATTCAGAAGATTATAAGGAATTATTTTGAACATATACACTCCACAAATTAGAAAATTTGGAAGAAAAGGATAAATTTCTAGACACATACAAATTAAAAAAATGAAACAAGAAGATATAAAAACCCTGAATAGACAAACATGGAAATAGAAGCAATAGTAAAGTACCTACCAAAAAAGTCTAGGACTGGATAGATTCACTGCAGAATTTTATCAGTACATTAGAGGAGCTATCATCAATATTTCCCAAACTCTTCCATGAAACTGAAAGAGAAGGAACATCGGCAAGCTAGCATTACCCTGACCAGTTTTTCACCAGTCTCCCATTATTAGAGAGTTGGAGTTTATCTGGTTTTTGAAGTCCAGTAGCTTTTGTTTTATGTAATTGAGTGCACCATTGTTTGGGATATAAATGTTTGTGGTCTTCAGTTCTTGTTAGATTGTTCCCTTCACCTGAATGAAGTGACCTTTGTCTTTTTAAAACCAGTTTTGGCTTAATATCCACCTTGTCAGCAGAGTATTGCTACCCCTGCTTTTCTTTGTCCCCCAGCTGAGTGGAATATAGAGGTCCATCCTTTCACTTCGAGTGTATGTTTACCTCCATGTTTGAAATGTGTCTCTTGCAAGCAAAATGTGGTTGGATTATATTTTTTTAATCCAGTTATCCAATCTATGTCTTTTGATTGGTGGGTTGAGGTCATTAACATTTAGGGTTATAATTGATATGTGAGTCTTATGTCCTGCCATTTTGTCACCCTGTGAATATTGAATTCTTTTGGTTACTTTGAGAATTTTTTGTAGTGCTGGTTTTGTTATCATACATTTCTTCAAGGTTTCTTTGTTGTGGAAGGTCTTTATTTCATTGTTGATTTTAAATGATATTTTTTCTGGGTACAGGAATCTTGGTTGATAGTTACTATCTTTCAGGGCATTGAGGACTTCTTTTCAGGCTCTTCTAGCCCTGATAATTTGTGTTGAGAAGTCTGCTCGTACCCTCATAGGTTTGCCTTATGTAACTTGCTTTTTTCTCTTACAGCTTTAAGAATTCCTTCTTTGCTTTAAAATTCAGTGAGTTTTATTATAATATTTCTAGGGAGGTTCTGTTTTGGTCAAGTCTAGTCAGTGTACAGTGTGCCTCCATCACATGTGTTTATTTTAATTTCTAGGTATAGGAACTTTTCTCTTATGACCTCAGCAAATAGATTTCTTACTCTTTTAGTATGAATTTGCATTTTTCTAATATTCAGGAATTAAGTTTCTTTGAGTCTTCTATAATCCATAGTATTCCATTTCCTTATTGATGAATTATTTCATGGTTGTTAACCGTAAGTCTGGGCCATTGGTTTGTTCTTGTCCTCTATATCAGAAATTCTCTCCTCATTTTGTGTCATTCTGTTCCCTTTACTTTCCATGGAGGTTTTAATCTCCTGGTGCTATTCCTTTAATTTTTCATATTTTTTGAATTCTTTAGTGAATTTGTTACTCATTTCCCGTTTTTGACTTCTATAACTCTGTTAGTCTTGCATTTATTTCCTCCTTAATTTCTTTGGCTAAATCTTTTAAAAAATTCTTTAAGTGTCTTGTGTAGCTTATTGTCTAAGTCTGTCTTGGACTCTTCCAGCAGGTTAAATATTTATTTTTCAAAATCTAGGAATCTGGTTCTATCTGGGTTTTCCTTGGTGAGCTGGGGGTTTCTGTGGCATCTTGCCCCCTTGTTTTCTCATCTTGCTGTTGTGTGTTCTCTCGACTTGCTGTGGTAGCCCTGTAAGTGATCTCAGTGTTCTGGTCGTGGAGAGTGTTGCTCTTTGTGTAATATGCTGACTATGTCACTGAGGTGGGATTCCTCATGATGGCTCACCTGCTTCTTACTCTTAGGCCTGACAGTTGCTACTTGGTCCACCTTAGAAAGGTTTATCCAAGGTGGATGAAGCTGTCTGTTCTGTTCCCCTTTTGCTGTCTGTAGGATCATGCAGGGTTATGAATTGTGTGGATGGAGAGCACAGAGCAGGGATATCTCCTGTATGTTTTATGTGAAGCAGGCTCTGGCCACTGGATCTTTCATTCTGATAAAATTCTATCCAGTCACTGTTCCTGGAGATTTTTTTTAAATTGCTGAGTGTTGTTTCCAGCTGGTTCTGGTGGCTTCTAGTGGATGCTCCCTCCATAAGCCAAGGTGGTGCCTCCAGTGTGCAGTAGTGTTGGGTGCTGATAAGACCCAGCCATGTGGGCTCCAAGGTACAGGCTGGGGTCTGGGCATGGCTACCTGGATGCTGTATGTCTGCAGTGCACAGGAACTGCAGTTGCAAATTAGGCCCAGTCCTGCGTGTTTCTGGGTGCAGTGGGGTCTGGGTGCAGCTGCCTGTATGCCTCTGGCACTCAGCAATGACAGATGCTGAGTAGACCCAGTTGCATGGGCTTCAAAGTGTTGGCAGGGCTCTGGTTACTGCTACCTGGATGCTTCCAGTGCACAGCAGCAATGGATGGTGATTAGGCTCAACTGTGTGCACCTGAGGTGCAGGCGAGGGTCTGGGCACTGCTACCTGGGTTGCCTCTGGATTCCTCTGGCTTGCAACAAGGAGAAGCCCAGAAAAGCCATTTGCACAGGTTCTGAGGTGCTGTTGCAGGTCTGAGAGCAGCTACCTGGCTGCCTCTGGTGAGCAGCAAGGCCAGGGTAGAAGAAGGCCCAGTCCTGCTGGCTTCAAGATGCAGGTAGGGATCTGGGGACATCTTCCTAGAAGTCTTTGGCAGCAGCTAGGGCAATGAGCAAGAGGGCCCAGTTTCAAGAGCTCCAAGGTGCAGGCGGGGGTCTGAGGGCAGCTACCTGGATGTCTGTGGCGTGCAGCAAGGCCGGGGTGTGAGAAGGCCCAGTCCTGCCACTCTAAAGTGTAGGTGGGGGCCTTGGTTGTATTTAATTTAAATGCACTGTATGACATCCATGATAAAATTCTCCTTGATATTTGTATTCTCTTCTCCATTTCTAACAAACATAGCTATACAAAAATATCACACATTTTATGTTTTAGTATGGCTTTCTAACCACAATGAATACAATGTTTACTCTTATCTTTAGTAAGCAGAATTAACATTTTACTCATGAATTGTAATTGCTAAATTGCTAATGATTTCAACAGAGGTTTTTACTATATTGTACCCCTGTGGCCTGTTAGATTTAATAAAATAGGCAATTTAGTTTCTAAAATTGTCTAATTTTCAGAAAGTCCTGAATAAAGGAAAACATTGCCTCAACATGTTTAGTGAACTCTGAATTTATTTCACTTCACTATCAACCATTGGTTGGCAAGCAGTGGCTTATGTATGTTTAAAGCAAAGGATTTTGATTTAAAATGGCAATGGTCACATCCAGGGGTTTATGGATATCTGCGAAAAAGGGATAGGAGAGGGATGAGTGAGATGGCAGGCCAAGAGAGGTGTGTGTATTTATTTAACGCGATACATTGTAGTGCTACATTAGAGCATGTAAGGCATCTCATTTCAGAAATTGGCTCAGGGTGAATTTAAATAATTTACAGCTCAATGAAAAGTGAATCTAGAAACTTAACACCCTTAGGAAATGACCTAGGAACTCTCTCAGATTGCACTTTTTAACCAACTTCTGGCTTCGACTCTAATGGTTTCCCAGTTTGTACCATCCAGTGGATCTCATCATACTATCCCAGGACATTTTACCCCTCTTATCTTAAACTGCATTTTCTTCCTTGGCTCTTTCCTAGCAGATTATGGATGTACTCTCACCACTTTCATCTCAAGAAACTATTCAAATCATAACAAAAATTGATCTGTTGATTCAATAAAACAACATTCAATAAAAAGATAATTGTTTATTTATATTACTTGTTTGTCTTTAAATATCACTATATGTATGATATGTACTGGAAAATGTATCACACATACACAGGTTTTATAATGTATATATATGTGTGTGTGTGTGTGTGTGTGTTTACATAACAGAATATTGGCATTACATGGTTCCCTCTCTGTGATCCTCCCCAATTTTACCCATCTTCCTTCTTTTATCCTCAATTTTGTGTTAACCAACACTTTTTAAAAATTTTTCAGATACATCATCCACACATGACACCCTACTTATATTCCCTAGCTGAGTACCAATCACCAATTTTATTGTGTAAGAAAGTTTGAGATTATCACTATCAGATTAAAGCTTTAAGAAGAAAATAAATGGATCAGAGTATGTCGGTCATCATCTGACTTCAGGTTGATGGAGAGTTCATGATCTGGGCACAGTGGTGCACACGTGAAATCCCAGCACTGAGAAAAGCTGAGACAGGGACGAACTGCAAGTTCAAGCCCCACCTGCTCTAGAAGGCAGCTCAGTGGTATGGTGTCTTCGAGTTTGATCCCCAGAACTGAGTGTGTGCACGTATGACTATCTCTTTTCAGGAATAATGCCATAGTCACTCTCTTGTCACTCAGTCTCCACATCTGACAACTACACCTTAAAGAGAAGGGGTTTATTTTGGCTCATGCTTTCAAAGCTCTCAATCAGTTCATGCATGTTTGGCTGGCTTTCATGGTGGAAAGGCAATGACAAGTATCTGCCAGATGACATGGCAGGAAAAGAAAAAGCTATTTAAGGGACCAGGGGAAGGCAACAGAAAGCAGAAAGTGTGGGGAGGAGGTGGAGACAAGATGTGGTCCTTCCGGGACATATCCCAACAATCTGCCTTTCCCCACCGGGCCCCGCCTCTTAGCAGCACATGAAATCATTAATGAATGAACTCACTGATTAATAGAGTGCCCTCATAATCCAAACACCTTCTAAGTGCATGAGACTTTGGGGGATGTTCCAGATTCAAACTATAATAAGCAAATCAAAGCAGCAATCTGTGGGATGAGAAAACTGAGCATAGAGGCAGAATAGGAACTTCACACACTGAACACGTGCACTCACACAAATCGGATCATGGTTTATGGGAGAATTCTGTCCTTGTGTAAAAAGAAGGCAAACAGCAACAGCGACACTGAAGATGGCAACACTCAGTCGGTTCATCTCTTAGCTATCCTGGCCGCGCTGCACCGGCAGCCTTCTCTATGTAGCCCACAGCTGTCATGCGGGACCTACTTCAGCATCCTTTTGGCAATTCCTTTCATCCTCTCCTGCTTCCATTTCCTGCTTCTAGCATCTCACATCTTGTCTTTAATGATTTCTCAATAAACAATGACTTATTTCTCATGCAGGGTGAGTGGTAAATTTTCCAAGACATTGTATATGTAGAAATTATATTGTTGAGGGGGAAAGTCCTTGTTACCTTGACAAGATACGTAGGTGCACAAAATGCTCGACTTCATTGTAAACCTTAAATTTTGCACTTATACATATCAATAAAATGGGGGGAAAAGAAATTATATTGTTGCTTGACAGACTGGAGGTGAGGGAATACAACTTCTCAAGCAGCTTTGATCCTAGACCTCCTTGTTTTAGCTGTCCTTGTTTTTCCTTTCCCACCTTATCATCATCGGTTTCAGAGATATTTTGATAATGCCAATTCCCATGTGTTTGAGGACTCTGTTGCATAAGTCATGTGGGTTGTCAGTTTTTCTCTTGGTCAGTGTGTGACTAGACTTTCTCACTTTTATAAATCAGTGGTCTCTTTTTCTGTTGCTTTCCAGTTTACAAAATTTTTTTGTTCTCATCTCTTTTTTTTGTTTGCTTTTCCGTAACTCTCTTATTAGTTAGATAGGTTTCAGTAGAAACAAAATTAGATACATAAGTACAGATGTATTAGCTCACTTCTTTCATGGTAGAATAATGAGAAAAAATGTGGTAAAAATCAATGGTAGGATTTTTATTTGTTGAGACAGGGTCATGCTCCACATTCCAGGCTGGTCTGGAACTCATTATTTAGCTCAGGCTGGCTTCTATCTCATGGTAATCTGCCTGCCTCAGCCTCTTGAATACTGACTGGAATTACAGGCATGCACTTGCATGTCAGGCTTTTGTGGTGCTGGGGAGTCAAACCCAGGTCATTTTGCTTGCTAGACCATTACTCTAACTACTAAGCTATGTCCCCCCGCCCCCAATAGTAGCATTTTATAAATATCTGGGCTAAAACCAGCCACACTGAACATTAAGAAGTATAAATTTAGAGTGGTAACATCAAGAAAATTTCATTTATTGAAAGGAGAAAAATGGCATACTGTTTGTAACCTAGACCGCAGGCTTCTGTGGAACAGAATAAATACATGGTCCCAGAATGGCACATGTGTTTCCTGAGCTCACACTGTCACCAGCACGCCTGTCTCCAACTCACAAGCTCCTTCCTTGGTGTGCAATAGAACTAGAGACTGGATGTTAATGAAATTCCCTATGTTCTAAATTCTCAGCGGGTTCTCTGATTCTTTGCTCTGCCTCAAGCCTGGATTTTCCCCAAGGATGCGGTTTTTTCTGAAGGCCACTCAGGTAACTTTTCTCTCCGAAAGCTTCCAATGGTACCAGCCTCTTTCTGGTAATCATGCCCCATAGTTGCTTGTTGGTAGATCAGAGCTGGCTGGTCTCAATAGATTGTGGTTTAAGTATCAGCAGTATGGCACTTCTGCGGCCAGGCTATGAAAGGTGGTGTAGCCTTCACCATGGTTTCCTGGCTCATATGCTCTGAGGAAGGCTTCTGCCTCACCATGAGCAGCTCTACAGAGAAAACCAAGTGAGGAGGAACTGAGGCCCAAACCGATAGCCAAGTTGCCAGGTGAACAAGTGAGATACTTGGAAGGCGATCCTCTAGGCTCAGTTAGGCCTTCTGACCCCGGGTGCTGAGGTGACCACGGAGGGCAGCCTCGCGAGGGACGGCTCACCTGTGCTGCTTTCCAATTCCTTTTTTTTCTGGAAACTATACAAAATGATGAGTGATTGTTCTTGTTTTCAGCCACTGAGATCTGGAATAATTTCTCATGCAGTTTAGTACCTGGAGCACCAGTGGGTTAAAAAAAAAAGCATCTTTTCTTTCTCCTGTTACTTCTAGATTCTTCTCTATCGTGCTTCCCTAAAACTCTAGCTTTGAAACGCATGTCAGAAGACTATGCTTCTGAGACAGGTGCTGTGGCGCAGACCTATAATCTCAGCACTCCAGGGGGCTCCAGCAGGAGGGTTCCAAGCCTGATCCAGCCTGGACACCTTGGCAACTTAGACTCCTCTCTGAAAATCAAACTAAAGGCTCCAGATGTCATCTCCAGCACTACAAAAAAAAAAAAGAGAGAGAAAGTCTGCCTCTACTGCCTCTCTTCACTGCAGTCACCTTCCAACTCCCCGTTCATGTTGCTTTCTTCTATTGACAATTTTTGCTCCTCATTTGCGGTCACTTTCACACTACTCTGTTTGTTTGTTTTATTTAGACACAGGCTCAGTAGTCCAGGCAGGTCTGAACTCACTATGTAGCCCAGGCTGACCTCGAGCACCTGGCAATCCTTCTGCTTCAGTCACCCAATTGTTGGGATTACAGGCGTGTACCACCATGCCCGGTTTATGCAGTGCTGGGGATCAAACTCAGGGCCTTGCACTTGTCAGGCAAGCACTCTAACCACTGTCCTATTCCTCTAGCCCCTCACACTATTCTTTTTATACTTGAGCTTCAGTAGCTGCTGCAATTATTCTTCCAGTCTTCAGCCCCCTGGGCCACCCACTCTCATGCCATTAGCATTGTAACTGTAACTTGGCCATAACCTGTTTCTATCACTTTTTAAAAAAAATCTTGTTAACTCATCCCTGTTACCAGCATTGCTGCAACATCAATTAGATCTAAAAATCTCTAACTGTGCATTGCTCTGCATGTTCTTCTTACCCAGCACGGGGTCCAGGGCCAGTCCTTACCGCACAGCTGCGTACAGATGTCCTTAGCTCCTTTGTGTTTCAGCATAATTATCTAGTAATTTTTGTTTCATTTTTTTGGATTGGTTATAATAGATTCAAGTTATTAGATATTTGTAAGAATAGTATTAATACTTCCAAATTACTCTTTATTTAGATTCCTATATTATCAGTATGTCTATACTTGGCTTATTATTCTCTTTCTTTGTACATAATTTTTTGAAACATTTGAGAGTGTAACCTTTAAGTACATCAATGCATATTTTCTAAAACAAGAACATTCTCATTTCTAACTACTATAATTATCAAAAGCAGAAAATTAACATTGAACTAATACTGAAATTTAATCTATTGACTTTGTTTAAAGTTTTCAGGTTGCCCTAATAAGTTTATTTATTCATTCCTTTACTTACTTGCAGTACTAGAGATTAGACCCAGGGCCTTCACATCGAGTTATATCCTTAGCCTTTTAGTGTGTTATTAAGTTTTGAGATGGAGTCTTGCTAAATTGTCCAGGCTATGTTTGAACTTATGATTCCCCTGCTTTAACCTTCCAGAATGCTGCGATTATAAGTATACATCACCATGTTAGGCTAATGATATTAATAGTAACAAATTTTTTTTCCTACTGGATTAGGCTCTAACATCACACACTACATCCAGTTGCCATATATTATTTATCTTTAATGTAGATCAATACCTCCATATTTCTCTGCCCTTCAGGAACTTGATATTTTTAACAGATCAAGTGTGCTATTTTGTAGGCTGTTTCACAGTTTGAATTTGCTTGATACTCCCTCAGGACTAAACTTAATTATGCATGTTTTGGTGCTTGATGCCATTTTGCACTGGGCTTTTGTTATTTGACAATGCATTATCAAACTTCCATACTTTTGTCAACTTAACAGATGAAAAATACTACTTCAGTGTGGTTTTAATTTTTATATTATTCTGAGTGAAATCAAAGATCTTGTATCTTGTGCAGCGCTTTTGTATGTTACTGTGTATGTTAAAAAATGACTATTAGTCTCAGTCTGGTTGCTTGGAAATCCCACTGCTATCCAAATACATTAGTCAGTTCATTTTCCTTCGTATTTCGCAATCCTCTTCAAACTTCCAACAACTTTTTCTCCAGTATGCACTTTGATCCTATGTTCTGTTTCACCGATAAGTACCAGGGCCTTCAGTTGAAGGCCTCCAGGAATTTGCCTGTACTTACTTTAACAACATTAGGCTCATTGCCTCTTTGTAATGAGGAGGAAAGCTCCCTTTGGAGAATGACAAGGACATCTCAGTGAAAGAGTGTCAGAAAGGATTTAGGTTTGTGTTCTGTGATTTTGGAGGGAGGATTCCGGAAGTGGGGCTCTGCCTTGGATGAGATGTTGTCAACAAGCTATGGTAAATTCTATGACTGGGCATCTGAATAAATCTTATCTAGAAGGTGGTGAATAAAGGTAAAGCTAGGGCTGAGACTGGGAAAAAGCAGCAGTCACTCATATTAGCCAGCCTGGGGGTAGTCAGTCATTTTCTTGTGGGTTGAACTATGGCTATGTTTTTGTCTGTGTTTAGACATAATTACACAGTGGCCTTGTTTTTGTCTTGCTCTTTCATGGTCATGGAGTATCACTGTTTATTATTAGTACTAGCACCGGCATTCTGTGGTATTTTTTGTATCCAAGACAGCACAACTTATGAGGAGTTTTTCAAATCTGTCCTACCTTTTGTTTTTGGAAATCTGTCTTTTATTGCCCTTTAGTATGTAAAATATACTTAAAAAGTACATTTAGTAGCCGGCTTTATGTAAAACTAGATTCAGCTCTTTTCTTCTCCTCTTTAACTTGACACTACAGTTATCTTCAAAATACTGAAATGGTATACTGGAATGGTATACACTCAGAAGCAATAATTTTTTTTTTTTTTGAGCCAGGGTCTGGCTCTGTAGTCCAGGCTGGTCCTGAACTCACTGTGCAGGCTGGCCTTGGACTCATGGCAACCCTCCTGTCTAGCCTCCAGGCATGCACCACCATGCCCAGATTTATGTGGTGTTGGGAGTGGAACTCAGGTACTTAGCACTTGCTAGGCAAGCACTTTAACGGCTGCACCATTCCTCCAGCCCCAGAGCAATTATTCTCAATACTTTGTTATTTCTGTTCTCTCTTATTTATCTTGTTTGAAACATTTGAGTGAGTGTTAATAGAAATGACCCTTTGCCTCTAAATACTTTAGCACACATTTTTAAATAAAGACATTCACTACATAATCACAGATGATTAATTATTCACAAATGAATACCCATACATTTACCCATGTCATTAATTATTCCCTAACATTAATTCTCAATACACACATCACATTCAGTCTTCTCCAGTTGCTTTGTCTTGTACAGCTGCTATTTGAGAACGAAGGATCCGCAAGACTCAACCAACTTTTATGAGTGACTCCTACACTTTCCAAGGAACAAGACTTTCCTGCAGAATTCACTTTTGCCCACATTGAAACAGAGCATGCATCTCATGGGAGACACAGGAGGCTGAGGCTGGGAGGTGAGGATCATTTCCAGTCCTACTGAAGGTGGGCTTCTGGGCTAATCCATCGGCCATCTTCAGGAGTTAGCCAAGAGCAGGGGCACCTACTTGCCGCCAGAGGGCGCAAGACGCGCCGGCGGGGCGGGCGCTAGCGGGGCTCCGAGGCTGCGGCCGCGCCGCGAGGGTCCCGATCGGCCGCGCGCCCCGCCCCGCCCCGCCCGGCCCCGCCCCCGCCCCCTCCCCGCGTTGCCGGGAGAGGGTCACAGCGGCGCGTGCGCGGGACGTGGCGTCGGAGGGGCTGCGGCCGTCGGGGGGAGATGGAGGTCGCTCCGTCGGTGCGCCAGGTAAGCGGGCAGGCTCCGAGTGGCGGCTGTCCGCGGGTGTTTGAACCGTGTCAGCTCTCGGGACCGTTCCTCTCTCGCGGTCCCGGCGCTCTTGGGACTAACTTGGAAAGTTGTTTCCAGGGCGACGGGCCTGCGTCGCTGCGAGCCGCGCCCCTGCTCCGTGGGGGGCCGGCGCCCCAATTTGCTTCCGAAATGCCCCTGTCCGGATGTCTCTGCCCAGGCCCGTCGGGTCTGACTCCATTGTTCTGATTCTGACCGGCATCGTGGTTTTTTTCCTAGTTTGGCCCATTCCTAACCCTCAATTAAATAGTTTAGATCCCTGTGCTGTCAGCCAAGTTTTGGGTTTCAACTAATTTTGTTATTTGTTGGCGACCTTATTAAATACAAACGGAAAAACTTGCCTGTCATTCTTGAGGTGGAGGACTTCCACAGCAGGCCTGCCTGGGTTTCTTAGCAGAATCCTTACTGCCCCGACGTTGGCTGAGCTGCGTCTTTTGAATAGTAGTCCCGTATCCCAAAGGGTAGAGACGCTCAAATGCGTTTGAAAGCCCACAGATGAGTACTTGTGCTGTTCAGGTTCTTTCTCAGAACGCTTCCGTAAAATAAGCGAATAGATATTCAGGAACTCATTCATTCCTTAGATGTGAGCAGCGCTGGTGTTACCAGTGATCTGCTGAATGACCAAAGTATTAGCTTACTGTAGAGTTGAGAAAGATTTAAGTATAGAGAGAGCTTAACTTTGCCAAGGATCACACAACCAGTAAGAAATAGGAATGTGTGGTAGCCACCCTCAAAAACCAGAATGGATCTTACCCTAAATTGGCTGCAGATGTTGAAAGTGATGACTTAACACACAAGCCGTGAAGATATAAAGGGAAGTCTCTGGGGGCAGGAGAATGGCCTCTGATGAGCGAAGAGAGGAGACTTGCTCTTCTCCCTTGAGCCCCATGATTAGAAGGAGCCTGGCCTGGGCAAGGGCTTCTGTGTTGGTTGACCTGAAACTCCCACCCACGCAAAAGAAAGGAGTACCCAGACTTTCTTATCAACTTCCCCAGAGGAGGAAGAAGAAGAAGTTTAAAAGTTGTTGGCAAGCAAACATTAAAAATGGAGATAGCCTCTAGTGTTACAATTCACTGATCAGTGACTGAAATGTACTTTTTTTTAAAACTTAATTGAATTAAGCCATTTATGACTTTCCAAGGCCTTCAGCCTAAAACTAGTAAGGGAAGTGAAAGTTCCATTGAAATCATTGTCTGAGAGCAGAAAGTTCTGCTTTCCGAAATACAATGAGTAAATTTTTGTTCCTCTTTGTAATACTGGAACTCTGAAGGGGATAGATAGGAGTGTCCTGATGAGGCCTTGAATGTTGCCTCTAGTATGTGTTGATACATCTTGACTTGATCTCAGTATCTTGGAAGCAAGAGAATCTGAGAATTCTTTACCCCAAAGGAAGGAACTCTCAGACAGCTGTGTAAAAGTGTTCAGGGACAGCCAGTTGTTGTCCAGTCATTTAGGGTTAAAATGACTTGTGAACTTTAGCTAGTTGGGCTGACCCTTGGATTTTGTTCTTCATAGGGCCAGCCTGGGGAAGGGATGAAAAGCGTTAGCTCTGTAGCAAGTTCTCTGTTGCATGTAATAGTGATGGCTGTGAGACTCCGTAGTGTGTAATGGTGATGCCTGTGAGAACCTGTCTTGTGTAGTGGTGATGCCTGGGAGACCCTGTCACGTGTAATGGTGATGCCTGTAGAGACGCTGTCGCATGTAATGGTGATACGTGAAGTCCCATTGCTGTTCGTTCAGATAAACCCAAGTTGCTCCTCAGGTAGATACACAAAGGGTACAGGAGAGGGGTGACTTTTTCCAGCAACATGGCATCTGTGCTGTGAAGACGGGAGAGACCATGATCTCCTGCAATGGATGTACTGGAAGACCCATATTTGCCTCAGTTAAGAATTGCCTGCAAAGTCTGAAAATTATGACAGAGCAGTTGAGGTACTCTCTGGGTAGCCAGGTGAAGGTATATGGTGACCCTCTGGAGTAGAATGCAAACTGCCTGAGAGATTGTTGAAAGAGGCACTGAATAGAACACCTGTAGAAGCAAAACAGAACAGCCAAATCTGTAGTAGCAAAATATTTACTCCTGCCTGATTGGATAGTCTGTACTTTAAGAAGTATAGGATATAAAGGCCCTAATGGATAGGACTATAGGATCCGGGATGCAGTAACCAATCATGAGATGCTTTTCGTTTTTTCCAACTTTAACAGGCTAAATGAGCTGTTAAATTGGGAAGCAGACAGCATAATCCTTCTTTTACTAATTAGGTCTTAATTCAGTCTGAAGGCCCTGTTTTATTTTACACTAAGATGTATTATTTTATGAGGGTTTGGGGATGGTGGCCTTTGAGGGTGTCACTCTTTAAAAAGGCAATTTGTAATTTCCAAAGACTTGATTTAAATTTATTATTCATTGGATCAGCATGTCCATGGCCACCTGAGATATTTCAAAGAAATATGTATCTTGATCACAACTTAGGCAGGGCAGTAGTTCTGAAGGTGAATGTGAAGCATGCCTTATAGCTTTTGTTATTTTATGTTTAATACCTTAAAATTATAGATAGGTGGTAACTTGTTTAAATTTATTGAAATCTCAATGTATAATTGGAATTTGAGCCCCAGTGTTACAGCCATGATGATTTGCCAACTTATACATTTTGCCAGATGTTGAAGTTAATTCAGAACCTATATTGTACAGATACAAAGATTAATCTTTAATCTCTTGTATAAATAATTTTAATATAGGTATTGTATTTGTAACGAAGTTTAATAACAGGCCTTTATTTCAGTTTTGCTTGTTTTCAGCTCCTGTACTCAAGTTTGCTTCTTTCTTTCTCTTTCTCATCTTGGTGGTTATTGGATATTTTGGTATGAAGAAGGGTCTCCTTACCCTTTTATGTTTGCACATTTTTTTCTTCAGGAGAATCTCAAGTTAGTTTAGGGTGTCCCACATGCCCATGGTTACTGCATAGAGTTTTAGAATCCTGACCTTCAAGTTGGGGTGACTTCCCCCTTTGCTGCATTGCAAGGGTACCATGGCTGATCGTCATGGTAGCCCTGAGATCAAGATTCCTCTATAGTCACAAAGAGTGACTTAATGACAGATTTTTTCCATGAATGACAACCCTGTAGTCCCATGTCTTGCACAAAGTGTAATCATTGACCTGAGCACTGCGTAGATTGGATGACAATGCCTGCTTGAAACATGTGATTCATTTGAGCTTATTTACCGCTATTTCCATTGATTGACGATGAGGCTTTCACTTTTATTAGTATTATAAACATCCGAGACTCCTGTGTGTATGAAATTGGTGGGTTGTCTATCTTAGACCTACTAGACATTGCAGAGTGTTCTGAGTTAGACTAACTGATGTTCTCAATACATTGTATTTTTACTCCTCAGTTGTTTTTGCAGACTGTGAAATTCTAGAAGCCAAGGGATTTGTTTTATTAATCTTTGTGTCCTAATGACAAGTAAATTATCTAGCAGATAATAGTAGTTGGAAGATATTTTGCTGCATCTCTAAATCATGAACAACTTATCGAAACAAAAAGTAATTTAGTATTAAAAGTTTAAGTTTTTCATTAAAAAGTAACTTCTATGTTTTGGAATTATTTTTTTTAGTAATTTAAATTATTTAATACTTATTTCCAGGTTATAAATGAAGTGGATTCAAGCCTTGACACCGAGTTACAGGAGCAGGTAGAGAAAAATCCCGACGCAGCTGTGGATGATGTAGTGCCAGCTAAAAAGCAGGGACTACTTGTACATAATTGGAGCAGTGACTGGAACTTTTGGGTAATATATTTTGATATATTCATTTTAATTTTGGAAGGTTAATTTCTATAACAGCTTAACTTAACTTATATTTTCTTTCTAGCTTCTAGATTTTTAGCTGTTTTGATTTTAGAGACCTAAAAACAGTTTTGATAATGCTCTGCTTTGACCACTAGAATGCACTATTGCCTGGTTTGAAGCGGTGGAATTGTCTTTCAGTTCTCTTGTGAGAAAACCACGCCACAGAATTGGATTTCCTTACGGTGTTGTTAACTCTGTTGGCAAGAAGCTAACATTACATAAACCACGTTTTTTAGTATTATGAGAAGCCAGCTGTTTATATACTTTATTTAAAGAGTTAGTTCCTGTATCTAAATGGAAGTAAGTTAGAGCCTGCTCCTTCTGTTGGCAACTCACTCTACTTGCTTTCATAACCCCTGTGTGCCTTGAGTGTCCCCACCACGAGGAGAATCTGCTGCTTGCTGATGAGGAATGTTGACATCTTACTGTCTCTTAACGAGAATGTTTCAGTTACTCTGTGATTCCTGGTAATTGTTCTATTAAATGGCTCATCCCAGTTTGTAAGAGAATTATGAGCCACTTAATAGAAACTAGTGTAATTCAACTATAAGTGGAATTTATATAAAATCATAAGGTGTATATAGTTTAAATATTAGTTTGTTAGAAAGCTGATCCCTTGGAGATTAGAAGTTCTTTATAGTAGATTTTCTTACAATTTTGAAGTGGACTAAGACAAGATATAATATTAAGAAGTCTTTGTGTCTATCTGTCTGTTTTTGCTCTGTCGTCCACGCAGGTCCTGAACTCACTATGTAGTCTAAGCTGGCCTTGAATTAGCAATCCTTCTGACTCAGCCTCCTGAGTACTAAGATTGCAGATGTGTGCCATCATGCCTAGCTTTTAACAAGTTATAAGGATTAATACAAGTACCATTCTTTTCTTACTCAGTTCATGGGGATTAAATCTTTCTCTCTCTCTCCCTCTCCTTCTCTCTCTCTCTCTGTCTTTCTCTCTGTCTCTCTCTCTGTCTCTTTCTTTCTTTTTTTGAGACAGTGTCTTGGTCGGCAGCCCAGGCTGGTTCTGAACTCACTGTGGAGCCCAGGCTGGCCACGGACTCATAGCAATCCTCCTTTCTCAGCCTCCCAAGTGCTGGGATTACTGGCTTACGTGGTGCTGGGGAATTGAACTTGGGTACTTAGCCCTTGACTTAGTGCTTGCTAGGCAAGCGCTTTAACTGCTGAGCCATTCCTCCAGCCAGCTCCCCCAGGTTTTTTTTTTTTTTTTTTTTTTTTTTGAGACAGGATTTCACTCTGTAGCCCAGGCTGGCCTCAAACTTAACAGTATCCTGGTGTGTACCAACATGTTAGCAGAAATGTTATTCAATATTAACATGACTAATAAGTTCGATTTTCTACTAAGAAACTTAACATTATAAGTTTTTTTGAAGCATACCTAAGGAAAGTATTTCACTGTTACGACATGTGATAAAATAACACATGATAAAAATTATGTTACTATATTGATTTTGTTATTTTTGATCCCATTTAGAAAAACCTTATGACTAAAGCTGGGTATGGTGGCTTATGCTTATAATTCCAGCACTATGAGAGACTGAGGTGGGAGGATAGTTCCAGCCCAGCCTGGCCGTATTGGTGACTTAAGGCGATCTTGTTTCAACAAGGAAAGAATTGGGTTATAGTTCAGTGTGAAAGCTCTAGGCTCTGTCTATAGTACTGCATGTACCCAGAAACATAATACAACAGCAGAAGTCTATTGCAGTGTTTTGATTCTTCTGCACTGTGATTTTTATTTTATGGTTTATGTTATGAGTAGGAGACCCTAGCTTCAAGGACAGTGTGGTTACTATGGTTACCCTTGGCAGTCTTAAAGCAAGAAAAGGGTAATACAAGAAGAGGAAAAAACAAGGAAATGAGAGAATTTAGAAATAGGAGAAAGAAAAAGAGATATGTGTACTAGACCCTTGCTACTCAGAACTAGCCAGGACATGTGGCAGTACTTTAAGGCCGAACCTCAGATCTACTGGTCAAAGTCTTAATTTTTCCCAAGATTCCAGATGATTTGCATGTACTATCAAGCTTGAGAAGAATTGGTTTAATATGTCAATTGTCTTTTTTGGCTCAGTTTAAGTCCCTAAGCTGATTGGGAATACTTTATTTAAGGAACTTTTATATGAATCCACATACAGTAGACTTATAAACAAATATAGCATCTCAGAAATTTTATAGGCTTTTCTAGAGGGTCACTTTCCCAGAAACCAAACCATCAAGAACTCAGAGGCAAACAGATATGAAGAAGACCCTTCACAGATGAATTAGAGCTCATGGTGACATAGCTGGTGGTAGAATTTCTCAAATCTTCAAAGGGAATTTAATATATTTTCTACTAGATGTTTTTACAAAGTTTAAATAAATTGAATAGGCTATTAAAGATAGGATAATTACTTGATAATAACACATGGATAACAGCAAGAAATGATAGCAGAAACTCAAAAAGTGTAGCAACTAGGTGCCTGTGGCTGCTCCTCTCCCCTTCCCTTTCCCTCTCTTTTCTCCTTCCTTCCCCCTCTTCTTCCTCCTCTCCCTCTTCTCTCTCTTCTCTCTCTTCTCCCTCTGCTCCCTCCTCTCCCTCCTGTTTCTCCTCTTGTACCTCATCGTCCATAACTAAAGGATGAACCCAAACCTTATGCAAGATAGCATACATTCTACTACTGACGTATGGCACAGTGCTTGCTTGTGTGTGTGTGTGTGTGTGTGTGTTTATGCACAAGAGTGCACACATATATCTGAGGATTGAATTCAGGATCTTGGCACTGAACTACTTCACACACATTCCATTTTTAATTCTTAAAAATTTTTGATACAGGCTATGTCACTAAGTAACTCAGACTGTGCTCAAATCTGGGTTCCTTCCACCTCAGCCTCCCAGAGAGCTGAGATCGCAGCATGTGTGTGTGCATGTGCAGCTTGTTCATGTTTTTTAACCAGGTTTGAACAGAAGAATGGCCACTTGGCCCAGATCATCTGTCCCATAACTACTGAAGTTCCTTACCATGAAGCATTGGTAGAGACTTTCTTACCTTGAATACTTTAAAAAGTTTTGACATTTAAAGAGGTTTGTGTCTTCTTTTTTCTGTAGTTCAGGCTAATTCTGAACTCACTGTGTAGCCCAGGCCGGGATCAAATGCACCACAATCCTTCTGCCTCAACCTTTCAAATGCTGGGATTACAGGTGTCTGCCACCATGCCCAGCTAATTTTTATGTGGTGCTGGGGGATTGAGCCCAGGACCTTGCACATGCTAGGCAAGCACTCTAACTACTGAGCTATGCACCCAGCCCAGCATTTAAGGAGTTAAGCTCCAAGAACCTGGAAGATTCACTAATGTGAAATAACTCATGTAGTCTAGCCTGGTGCAATCCATTGTTACAGGGTTGTGACTTTAGAGGGCAGCATGATGTAATTGAACAAATTGGACAAAGGAATAAAATATATGAATAGTGTCTGCCCCACCCCTGGTGATTTTACTGTGAATGTCATATAACCTGTTTGACCACAGTTGTGTCATTTGTAAAATTAGAGCTTGGGTCACAGTATGAGAGCACTGGTGTGTTTTGACTCAGTCAGTCTCACATGCTGTTTAGCAGATTGGCTGATGACTGTCTTTCTGGCCATATGACTTTGAGGGGTGGGATTACATCCTCGTAGTTACCGATTGTGAGATCAGCAGCTTCAGATTTTCTCTTTTACACTGTTACATAAATATACAAATTTTGTTTTATTTATTTTTTATTTAGGAATTCAAATATCTAATCCTAGAATGTGGGAAATGAGTTTTATCGTTAACATCCAGCCCGATGAAACAATGAAAATTCTGTGAATTGAATAAATGAAATCACAAATAAAATTAGTGGTAAATGAATACTTACAGTTTTGCCATTTGACTGTTAATAAAAATTCGTAGCAAGAAGAGAGAGAGAGAGAGAAAGGAAGCCTAAAACAAAAATCTTTTTCTTCCTGAGTGAAATACTCCCATATTCCAGGTGTCATAAGGTTCCACAGGGGAAGCAGACCATTATGTGACATGTACAAGTGCTCAGTGCAGCTTCTCTAGGTGGTGTAGAGTTAGTAACTATTGGGAATAAAAGAAGCTTCTTAGATTTTCTGTTGTGTGTGGTTAGAAGATCATATACTGAAATGGATTTTCAGGTAGAAGTAATAGTCCTTTGGATAAAGTATTTGTTTTTAATTATTCTTTTGTACTTTGACATTTTATTAAGCGCCCCATATATATGTATTTACTTTCTTAATAGCTGATTCCATTGATAATCATATTTTAAAAAGTGAAGAAATTTATTTCACTGAATTGCTTCACTTATATTAAGTTTGAGTCCATTTTTCTTTGAATATTTTTATATTTGAAAATTACATAGAATGAAGAAGAAACGTATTCATAGTCATATCTTTATTTTTGGAAAGAGAAATAGAAAAAAAATGAATTAGAATTTGAAAGGAGTTTAGAGCTCAAATTAATCATTTCTCTTAAGAGTAAAAATCTAGGCTTTGAAGCATTATCTATGTATAAATAATAATTATCATACTTATATTTAATGGAGAATATTTAAACTTTTCTAGATCAACATGTTTTTAAAATTGTAGAAGGAGTCACAAGTCTTACTTCTGCACTTTATCACGTGTTATAGCATGAGCATAGGCACATTGTCCATAGGTGAGTTTTTCTGCTTCTATGTGAGGAATAAAATTTGCACAAGCCTGATTTATAGGTAAATTCTAGGAGTAATTAATGTTGTACTATAACATTTCTTGAAAAGCCCAAGAGTATTAATTAGTGTGTTTATAATATACTGTGGCAACTTTGGAGGAGAGTCCTGAGATCATATGTTATCCTCCATAAAAGCTCATCTGGGATTTATTAAAGCTTAGAAGGGATGTTAAAGATTTTCACTTTGATGACTGATGTTAAAAAATGAGCTGATTTTCCAGCGTTATGATGGGTTAAAAATACATATTATCTTTTAAAAGATTTTAGAGATAGCTATTACATACAGTTTGATAAACCTAGATATCCTTCACTATTTCTAGATTAATTATAAAGAAGTGGGAAGAAACACTTTTAGCAATATGAGGAGGGGGTGTTTAATTTAAATGTTTTTCTATGAAAGTGCCAGATATGATGTTAAAAACACGTTTTGATAATGCTTATCTGCTTGTCTAGGTTCAAAAAATGTCAAGAAAATACCTAACAGCTAAAAAAAAAAAAAAGATTTTACTAGGATTAAAAGCAATAAACGAATGTTGAGGTGGTCCTGAGGACCTTGCTAATCTTAAATGGCCACGCAGGCCTCGGAAATGATGGAACAATACTTCCCACTCCACTGAGAAAAACACAAAGGCAAGATACCTGTAGTCAAATTTCCCAGTTTTTCTAGTTGTGGAGTGTAGGCAGCAGCAGGAAAAAAAAAAGTCAATTTATAGCATATAGAAATGTTGACAATTTTATTTTTTTGAAGCACAACCAGTGAGGAATGAAGACTATCAGCTAAAATGAGGGGAATTTAACCCTCAATAGGAAACTTACCAGCATGGTCCAAGGAGCTGCATGGCTGTTGGGCAAGGAAGGGTCTTGGCTTTATTTGTCGTCGGTGTGTGAAAGGGCAGGGAAAGCAGCTGCATATTCATCCTGTCCAAAGTTACCCCAGAAAATCCTCGGGACGGTTTCCTTAATTTATAGTGTACGTTTAGTTGGCCATGTTATATCATAATAAAATCACTTTTACCAAGTCACAGGTAGCTAAAATTTCTCTGTGGTGCTGCGAAGTAGCACAAGCACTTTTATTTCTGAGTGAATCACAATTGATCTCTGAACATATTTGAGTGTATCTAGGTTCTTAACACCTCTTAATCTAAAGTTTTTGTTAACCAAACACTTGGAGATCCTTGAGTTCCCTAGAGATTTAGTAAGAAGCCCCAAAGGTGAGGAAAAGGAAGGATGAGGCCTAGTGTCTCTGTAGGATGAATTTAAACCTCTAACTGAATCCTACCCTAGAGGATGTTGTTCTGCCCTCTAATGAGAAACACCCTGGCCAAACTGCCTGTTCTCTTGGGCTGTAAGGAGGGAGACCTTCTTACTGTACACTTGTGTGGTGGAGAAGGTACACCTCTGGCAGCCCTTTGCCATGCAGTCCCGGCTACTTTCAGGTTTTGGCAATACCAAAACCATGCTGCTCACCCTAGAATAAGGATGATTATTAGAAGAGAAAAGTAAAAGAAAGTTGGGCATGGTGAATGCACACCTGTAATCCCAGCACTAAGGAGGCTGAGGCAGGAGAATTGCCTGTGTTTGAGGCCACCCAGGGTTAAATAGGGAGTTCAGGATGAGCCTGGATAATAGAGTGACACCCTGTTGAAAAAAAAAAAGAAAAAGAAAAGAAAGAAAAATAAAAATCACTCAACAAAATTTCCTTTTACCAACAAAAGTCCTTAATAGGCAGCTAATGCCACAAATAGTCCCAGGGTGCAAAAGTGTTCCCAGCATCTGCAGGAATTCTGTAGGAGTCTCCACCATGGGTTCAGCTAACCCTGAGCGCTTAGTCCTTCTTCCAAGGGCACATCATCACCCTGCCAGGAAACTAGGACACCTATTCTCCTTGGGAGCTGGGACTTACCTCTTGGCTAGCTTGCCAAAACTGTTCTTTTCCCTATTATATTCATACTCGCACACACAAGCGCACACAACACAATACATGTTTACATTGAACTTGAGTATTTTGTGCACATATGTATCACATCAAAATTACAAGCCCTTCCCCTCCCCCTTATACCTCTCCCCTAACACCCTCCCTCCCCCCAACTCCCACTGTCACTCCCATTTGTATTTTTTTACATATCATCTCCCTTTCTTCTTCCTACCCTCTCACTCCAATCCTTTCACTTTTTCTCTCTGCAAAGTTCATCTTCTTACTTTCTTCCATGTCTCTTATATTTTTATGGTTTGTTTTTCTCACATTAGAGAAGCACTATAATACTGAGTTTTCTGGGTCCTATTATTTTGCTGAGCATTATGGTCTCAAGGTACATCCATTTTCCTAAAAATGACTCAAATGTGTCACTCTTAATGCCAGAGTAATACTCCATTGTGTATAAATACCGTATCTTCTTTATGCAGGCATCTGTACTTGGGCATATTGGCTTCTTCCAAGATTTGTCTATTATCAATCGTGCTGCTATAAAAAAGACATTGAGGTTATCATTACATCAATCAGATTTCTTAGATTAAAATTATATCAAAGACTGAATAAATGAATTGCTTCATTAAATGAATTTAAGTCTATATCTGAAAAGTATATCAGGCATAAAGCCATAGATACAAGGTCATACTTACTTATTTTCAGAATTTTTAAAGCGTTCTTTCCCAAAGAGGAGCAGGAAGAAATGAATAAGGTCATTATTACAAATTTAGTTACAGAGTATGAAATTGAGACATAAAATTCAAGAGACATAGGTTGAACTAATAGCTGACTAAGTTCTTAGCCAGTGCACTAAGGCTATGTGATCTTTTATCTTTACCATTCAATGACAGCTTCAGGGAAAAGACTCCCACAACTTATTTCCTACTCTTACTGTTTTTGGAACTAATAGTATACCAAATCAAAACTACTGCATTCTGCCACTCCACACCTAGCTAAATATCTATACCCATCATACACATCAAAAAAGTTTCACAGATTAAGATTTTTATATCAATTCCCCATGTTGAATATAATTATTATGTTTTGCAAGCTAACATACTACTACTAATTATAATTATGAGGAGAAGTTTCACAGATTTTATGAGAACACTGGTACTGTTTTAGTGGGATTCAGTCATATGATTGATACCTTTTTTTTTTCATGGCCTTCATTCTATTGGTGGGGTACTCTTTCCTCTCCTATGTAAGTTAAATAGGCAGTTTTTAATTATAATCTCCACTTGTTAAATGAGTCAACAAGGCGATGTTGTGTAGCTGTGTTACTCGGCTGCAATCTTGACCAGAAGTCTAGTTTGCTAAAACTGTCACCAGCTACTTAGGTCTAACTCTCAGGCTTGTTTGCTTGCTACTGACCAATTCAAAGGAGGCCCTTTTATGATATAAAGGAAAAAGGGCTTATTCAAGCTAGTTCCAAGGAGATGGAGGGCCTGGTTACCTCAAGTCACCATCTCACCATGCAGAGATATGTAAGGAACACAGAGAGAGTGCCCATCTCCATCTTGCTTTGTCTCTTTCAGACATCTTTTGGTCTTTTTTCTTTAGTATGGAAGGACACTGGGCCTCAGCCTTCTGAGTCCACAGCAACTATGGATTCTGTCACTTCGTCTGGACTGGGAGAGCGGATGTGCGCTTAGCATCAGAAGTCGGGAGCAGTTGCTTATCTTTTCTAAAATACTTAACATTTATTGCAGTTTAATTTTGTTTTGTCAGTTACCTTCTTTTTTTCCTTCCACTAGCACAAGTCATATTTTGCATAGCTTGTAATTTTTGTTTAAAATTGAACAAAATTGTGCCTCCTATGGATTCAGATTGCATTTGCCCTGTCCAGCTTGTTGTCATTGCTGGTTTTTGTTTGACCGATTAATTCTATTCTAAACCTGTGTTTGTTCTGTGCCAAGGGGACCCAATAACTGTGCTCAGTTTATCATTCCTTTTATTTTTCTTGTTAATTTTATTTATTTATTTTTTGAGGCAGGATCTCACTCTGTAGTACAGGCTGGTCCTGACATCACTATGCAGACCAGGCTAGCCTTGAACTAATGGCAGTCTTCTTGCCTCAGCCTCCCACTAACTGGAATTACAGATGTGTGTCACCACGCCTGGCTTTACATGATGCTGGGAAATCAAACCGAGGGCCTTGTGCTTGATAGGTAGACACCCTACCCATTGTGCTATTCCTCCAGCCCCTATTGCCTTTCTGTTTAAAGCTAACATTCCGGGGGTAATACCGTATCAGCAAGTGATTGCTCAGTGATGTTCTCAAATACATACAGCCAATAAGACTTTTTCCTTCTACTGACAGATCTGTGTGTAGATTGGACAATATATTAAAAGTTCAGGTTACTTTCCAGTTTGTCCCTTTTTTTAATATTCTTCTAAGACTTATTAGATCTCTAGCCAAGGATGTGTCAGTGTAGTCTGTGCTACACATGTGTGTGTCCTGGTTCTCTAGGCATATACAGAGAGGGTGCCAAGGCCTTGTACGGCTCCCTCTCCTTCAATATCTGTCTGATAAGTCCCTTGCTGATCTTGCAGTCTGATTGCTACTGTTGATCCTGGTCCTGTGCACTCTTAGGTAGCTTCAGGATTTTCCCTTTTGCTTCTGGGCATAAGTTTTATGCTTCTCACTTCGTGTCAGTTACCTCCCTCTGTCTGCATAGCTAACTGCTAGTTTTTGTAGCCTGGCCTGCTTCTGTGGAGCTGTCACACTGCTGGTGGAGGAAGGAAGGTTGCAGGAGGCTGGAATGCCTTTGGGGTCTCCATCTTGAATTCGGCTGGCCATGAGCGGTCAGGCCTGGAAAAGAGTGCTACAGACTTCTGCCATCTTTACCCAAATTCGTGAACAAATTCCTTTCAGTTTAGCGTATGGTTTTAGTCCGTTTGTACTCATTTGAAAAGATTGTTTTAATAGTTTTTTTCCAGCTATATATTTGCTTTTACTAAGAGGCTTACCTGACTCTTTATCATGCAAGGCATAGTTTCCTTTGCCTTTTTTGGGTGTGTTTTGAAATGTTTGTGATTTCTCATATAAGGACATACAAAATGTTGCATAGAAAGCGTATGCTTTTAAAAAATCAATTTAAATTCATTTTCTAAGACATTACAATATTTTTAAACAGAAATATAATCTTTTTATTGTTGCAGATTTCCAGTACATCCTATAAATACAGGAATGAGGAACACAAAAGACTGTTCACACATATTCCTGATACAGAGAAGCTGGTAGCAGGTAAAAAATAAAACACAGACATTGGTAGAAAAGATTTTTTTTAATCTCTTTATTAGTAAAAGTGGTAAGTGATAGTATATATATATATATATATATATATATATATATATATATAATATAAATATATAGAAATATAGGGAATTTAAGCCTTTATACTAGGCAGAAAATACTTTTCAAGATAACTAATATCTTTATCATTCACAATTAGACAATGTAAAATCAAGTTGTAATTTGGAAAGGATTTAAAAGCACATTAAGAAAATAGAAATAATAAGAAATGGTCTATCATGATTTTTTCTGTGATACTTATAGGGTTTTTGAGGGAAAATGTAAACTTGATATTCATTATATATTAACTCATCCAAAAAATACTATTTAACAAATGTACTCATAGAACAATGAAATAGAATGTCCTTGGTTAACTCATTATCCATGTCATTGCTCACATAGACTGTTTTTTGAGGTTGCCTTTAAGAGGAAATGTTTAGGCATTGTTTATGTAAAAGTTTATATAAAAGGCTAGAGTCTGGTGTAATAGTCACCTCGTTTACCAGGCAAAATGATTTTTATAAGCTTATTATAGATTCATGGCACAACATATAGAAGTAGTTTTGTTTCATTTTCTTTTGTGATAGTGGAGATTGAGCACAAGGCCTTTGCAGTAAGTTACATCTGCTGAACTTTTTATGATTTTTTATTTTGGTGCAAGATCTCACCAAGTTGATACATTACCCAGGATGAGCTTGAAATTGGGATCCTCCCATGTCAGCTTCTCAAAGTGCTGAAATTACAGGCATGCCAGCCCAGCTAAATTTTTGTTTTAGGATATATTTAATTTCAAACATATATTTATAAAAGTTTCTCAGATAATGATATTTTTAGAGAATGTTTAATTCAATGTAACTGAATTTCTAAATAATTTAGGTCAATAAATATCATGAATTAAAACAAGGCTAAAATATTTTTCTATTGTAAGTAACATTTTCTGATAAATATGATTAGAAGTGGTCATTTCCAAGCCAGACCACTTAAAAATTCTACCAGGGAGATGAACAGCGGTTAAAAATTTCTTATGTATGTTTTCAGAAAATTTCTGTCTCACTCTTTCTCTGTATGCCTAAAGTAACTTAAATAGAAGCACATTGTGATTTTTGTTTTGACTCTTTGTTGGAGCTTTTTTTTTAATAGCACTGCTTATGGATCCACACCATTCTTTTTTAATAGCTTCCTAATATTGAACTGGATGATTGTATCGTAATTTAACAAATCTTTGATGGACCTTTTGATTACTTGTGTTTTACCACTAATGTTATGTTGTATCTTTGTGTCTGTATTTTTTGCATGTACTCTGAGATAATTTCCATGAGGTGGAATTGTGACAGAAAAGGCAGTAAGCATTTGAAAATTTCATATGGTTTCTACTTCAGGCTCCAACGAGGCCATACATATTTTCATTCTCATCAATAATGTGTGAATTGTTTTGCCACACCCTAGAAACTTTGCTTTATAAAAAATTTTGTTGGCTAAATTAGTATTTGATCATTGTTTAGGTATCTAATTCTGAATTAGGAGGTTGAACATCTATTTATGTGTCTATTAATTAACCATTTGCATTTCTTTTTGTGTGAAATTTTCTCTTCATAAAGTGTTTTGTTTTTCTACTTGGTTGGTGTTTTCTTAACTTTTAGATGCTATTTTTATTTTTTTTTTGCATGTGTTGCCAACACATTTTCTAGTCTGCCAGATTTTTTTTTTTTTTTTTTTTGAAACAGGGTCTCGCTCTGTGGCCCAGGCTGGTCCTGAGCTCACTATGCAGCCCAGGCTGGCCTTGGAATCACAGTAATCCTCCTGTCTCAGCCTCCCGAGTGCTGGGATTACAGGCAATGACAGGCGTGTGCGACCTCGTCCGGCTTATGTGGTGCTGTGGAATCGAACTCTGGTACTTTGTGCTTGACTTAGTGCTTGCTAGGCATGTGCTTTAACCACTGAGCCATTCCGCCAGCCCCTCTAGTCTGCCATTTAAAAATCAAATACTTTTCACAGAAACCTTTCTAAAAGGTATTGACACTATAAAAATGTAAAGCCACACAGAAAAGTATAAAAGTGAAAAAATTATAGTGATTCTACTACCTATATATAATTTAACTTTTATTTTGTGGCTATATTTTTAGCTGTTTTCCAGTGTGCATATTTACTTCCAAATTTTTGCATTTTTGTTTTTTTCTCACTGCTGTTGTAAACTTACTCAGTATAGAAAAATTGGAAAATGTGGTATGATGTGAAGAATGGCTATCCAGGGGGATTTTTAGGGGGATGGAATGCTTATCTGTGATCCCTCGATGATAGTTGCATAAATGTTCAATTGTTAGACCTCCACAACCAGGATATCAGGATTTCCTAGGGTGGAACACCCATTTTGACAAAAGAAACTAATTGTGACATATGAATGACATAACTGCCTCCGAGGATGTGTTAGTATGTACACCCCTTGGATTACCCAGGAAATTGGATTCAGGACACCCTCTCCTCACCTAAGTCCAAGGATACTCAAGTCCCTTATATAAAATGGCATAGTATTTACATATAACCTAAGCATATTGTCCTGCATACTTGAAATCATCTCAAGATTTCTTATAATATCTAATACAATGTAAATGGTATGTGGGTAGTTTTTACACTATATTCTTTAGGGAGTAATTGTAAGAAAAGCCATTTGTATGTGTTCAATACCTTTTTTATACCTTTTAATTTTTTTAACATTATTGATTCATGGTAGGTGTAAGCCGAGGATGTGGAACTCACAGGTATGGTTTGGGAGGGTGCGGACTTGTATTCACTGGCTGTCTGCTGAGAGGGATTTAAGACAATAATATTCTAGCAACGATGACTGTATTCAGGGGCTCAGATATTGTTTGTTAATTACTGTTTTCTGATGAAAGTAAACAGACACTCATTCTAAGGCTGGAACAGTGAAAACAAGTTGAGTGAGTTTTGAGAATCTTGTAGTGTCAGAAGTAAGAAGGTGTTCAAAAAAAAATAAAAGATAGGTGACTTGATAAACCTCCCATTGGTCAAAGCTAGAATAACTTGAGTTACAAAATGGAAATAATTCTGAAGTATGGCCTGAAGAATATAATAAATATCCATGAATTTATACTGTTATAAATAAATGTTTATATAATTAAACACAGAGAAGCCATGTCCTTTCAGGAGAATTTCAACCATCTCTGGATAATTAACGTGTGCATTAAAGTTTTAGAAGCTCTGATCTAGGGAACTAAATGTGTAACTAAGGTTGGAAACCTTTCTAAGTTCTTATACTCCGTGCTTATAATGGTGAGGAAATTTTTTAACCAACTCTTGAATATTGATAAAACTGATTTCACCAGTGTTAACACTGTAGCTGACAATACAGTTATGAAAAAAGCACTAATTTTATCAGTGAAAACTCTTCCCTAAAGTGTATATGCCAATTAGCCAAACATTTAATGCCAAACAGTGATAATAATTATTATCAATTATTAATTAAGATATTTTTATTAATTACAATATTCTGAATGCAGTCCTAATTAGATTGTTAGCTAACCCATCCCAAGTATGAATCTGTAATTAAGGCAATTGACTAGCCCAAGAATATTTCTTAAAAAAAAAACAACTATGTTAGTGTGAGTATACATACTTACTTTTCACTTGTAATACTCATTTGTTTCCATTTTCTTTCTTAAACTTGGCAACATATTTATTAAAATTAAAAATTCATTTGACCCAGCAGTTCTACTTCTATATAAATAGCATTGTGAGAATACATTAATTCTTTGCTCTGCTGGCCTATCATGAGTACAGGCAGAGGAAGGTTGTGGGTCGGGAGAAGCCTTTGGGTACAGTTATTGAAAATGTGTGGTTGGAAATTGGGCTGAAATGTAGAATCTATAGTCTAAGTAAATTTTTTTTAGTCAGAAGTCTACCCAACAAAAAGTTCTATGCTCAAATGCTTTAAAGAGTTTTTTTCCAACATTTAAGGAGAAGCTGGCCTCAAATGACACAATAGAAAAAATAATGAAAATTTCTGAATTTTTTGTGTAATTATAACCTTAGATTTAGTTAGGGTTGGGTGGTGGAGGCTACAGGGAATACAGAGAAAGAATGCATACCTCAGGAATTATATAGCCTTAGCCAGCGTGGTGGGACAGTGCTGTAATCCCAGCACTTTGCGATGCTGAGGCAGGAAGAAGCCAGTCTTCCTGATCAGAGGTTTGATTGTAGCCTGGGAAACTTAATAACTTAGAGAGACCCTGTCTGGAAATCAGAAACAAATATGGGCTGGGAATGAAGCTCAGGATAAAGGCTCGGGACTTTGATCTCTATTACCAAAAGAAATAGAAAGAATAATATTGTCATACGAATTAAGGGTTAGATTGATTAAACAATAGGGGCGTATACCTCCTTTATACAAGAGAATTCTCCCCTCTGTGTGGAAAGGTGGACAAGAGGAATGCTGACTGCAAGTCTTACTCTTTATAGAGAGAAGGGAGCAAGTTGGCCTTTCCACTGTGTGACAAAATGCATGAGACAATCAACTTATAAAAAGGAAAGGTTTACTTTGGTTCATGGTCCAGAGGTTCAGAACTGGTTGCTTGGCTGTGTTGCTTCTGTCCTTTGGTGGGCAGTACGTTGTAGATGGTGTACATGGTGGAGCACGTGGACTTATCTCCTGGCCGCTGGGCAGCAAAGAGAGAAAGGAGTGTCCCTTTCGAAGACACACCTCCAGTAACATGTAACTCCTCCTACTCCCTTTTAAAGGCTCTACCACCTCCTCGTACTGCCCCAGGCTGGGGCTGAGCCCTCCACACATGACCTTAAGGACATTCAGGATCTTATGATAGCATAGCCCTAGCTCTAAAACGCCAAACCTTTATCTTGGTATGCCAACATACATAGTCAAGATGCGGCTTTTCTGTGAGGTCCCATAACATGTGTCTTATAGCAGAGATTGAGGTAAGCGCTGCCACTGATTGGAGAAGTGGCAAGCACACTGGCCTCTGTCTGGGGAGCCATTCACATTTATTTGATATCTGCCCCTATTCTAACCCTTTCCTTTTATCTCTTGATTTTAAGTGTACTGATATGGGACAGACTTTATCTTTGTTGCAGCCTTCGGATATTTTCCCCATTTTTATTAATATATATATATATATATATATATATATATATATACACACACACAATACATAATGTTTACAATGAACTTGAGTATTTTGTGCACATATATACCATATTAACTTTACAGCTCATTTTTGGTCCTCCCACATCCTCCCCACTATCACACCCATTTGGAATGCCTTTATTCTGCATTTCCCAAATCAGAGAAACCATGTGATTTTTAACATAAGTTAATCTTTTGCATCCGACTCAATTCATCATTCAAATTATTCTTTAGCTCAGCTTCCCACCCCTAGAATGGGCTGCAGTGGCCATATCTTAATGTCTCTTCTCTGGGTCCAGCAGAGCTCTTTATTGGAATGATTTGTCAAAAGTTTGTGTGTGTGTGTGTGTGTGTGTGTGTGTGTGTGTGTTTGTTTTACTATATATTTGCTGAGATTTTCTAATGTGCCCACACCCACCAGTCCACATAAGAAAAGAGCTATAAAAATGAAATTCAAAAGAATAGAAAATGGGAGAAAGAAAAAAGTTAAATTTCAAATTCCTTAGCTGAGTACTGAAAGGTAAATGTTTATACATTCAAAAGACATTCAGGTTATCATTACATCAATCACTTATCTTAGGATAAACTTCCCTCAAAGACTGAATAATTGCATTGCTACATTAAATGAACTTATGCCTATATTACAAGAATACATGAGGAATAGATATAATGGCATACTTAGTTATTTCAGAATATTTTTAACTTTCATAAATTATTTACCCACATTTCACTGATCACTAACATTTTTTCCAGATTTAGTTTAATATTTTATCTACCTATTCATCCATAAATTCATGTGTACATATCTGGGTCATGGACCCACATTTATTTGATTTTAGTGCAGGTTGGAAGGTGTGGGTCTAGAGTCATTCTTCTGCATGTAAATAACCAGTTTCCTAGCACAGGTTTTTTTTCCCCACATCTTATTGATATGTATACGTGCAAAATTCAAGGTTTACAATGAGGTTGGGCATTTTGTGCACATTCGTTTCTCGTCAAGGTGACAAGGGCTTTCCCACTCTCCTTTGGTCCCTCCCCCTACCCACCCCTCCCTCCCTCCTCCCCCACCCTACCCACCTCTTTCACTTTGTCTTTCCTCTTAAGTTCCAAAGGAGTTGTGATCTGGGTCTCTCATATCAGAGAGACCATTCGATGTTTCACCTTCTGCTTCTGACTTCACTAAGCATGATATTCTCAAGTTTCTTCCATTTGCCTATAAAAGCCTCCACGCTGTTGGACTTTATTAATGCATAGTATACCATTGTGTATACATACCACAGTTTGTGTATCCACTGGTCTATTGATGGATATTTTGGTGCCTTCCATATTTTAGCTATTGTTAGTTGTGCTGCTATAAACATGGGTATACATATATCTCTGCAACCCCTTTGGAAAGCAGTACGGAGAGCTCTCAAAAGACTAGAAATAAATATCCCCTTCGATCCAGTGACACCCCTCCTAGCACAGTTTTTTAAGAGGCTGTCTTTTCTCCATTATATAGCCTCTTCTGAAATGCTGATATTATTGTGGCATCCGTGTAATCCCAGCACTGGGAAGGCTGAGGCAGGGAGATTTCTGTGTGTTCAAGGCCGACCTGGGCTACATTGTAAGTTGAGGATCAGCCTTGACCTCAGAGTGAGATACTATCTCAGTAAATAAAGTTCAACTTTGCCATGCACTGAAGTGTACAGATGTATGCTTCCTTTTTTTTTTTTTAAATCCCTTTGAGAGTATTAATTTGGCAGGCTGTATTCTTTATTCAGTGGTATCATTGTTCACAACAAGTTCTCATTGAATGAATGAAAAGGTTGAAGTACAAAGCTGGCTATTGAAGTGTTGGGGGAATACAATGAACACAAAAAGGTCCTACCAACTCAGAAAACTCTAAAAAAAATAGAAGAGAAACAAAAAAGTTTTTTTATTGATTAAACATTAAACCAGAATGTGTTGTACATCACAGGTAATGCAGAAGAGATTGCAAAAAAACTGAACGAGACCTCTTACCTTGTTACACAACCAAATAGACACAGCCCACCACCTATAGTTTCTAGCGAAGTGGTAACTGGTCTTCAAACAAGAAGACTTGAAAGTACAATATGTCACCCCAAATATACCCAGTAGTTAGGGCAAACATCAGTGGTAACGTCTTGGCTTAATCAAAATGAAAAATAAAATCATATTCTATGACAAGAGGTAGTTTTGTAACTTGGAATGAGGTACCTACTGAAGTTAAATTCTCTACCTTCTCACAGAAACTGAGAAGTGAGAGAATTTTATGTTTACATTTCAAAGGATTGGATCCTGGTCCTTCAAGAAACATTTCAGATTGTAAAACTGGCAAGAAGTCTGCTTACCTTTTAAGACGATTCACATATGTCCTCAGAGGAGTAGGGAAAGAATTTACAAGTTTTTTGTTTGTTTAAAAGAAAATACTCTGAGAAAAGCAAGGACAGCTGGGGTCAGAGCTCAGTAGTTATGCTCACCTCTCACCTATCAAGCACAACATCCTGGGTTTGATCCCCCACCATGTAAGCCAGGCTTAGGGGTGCACACTTGCAGTCCTAGCACTTGGAGCCTGAGATAGGAGGATTGCCATGGATTCGAGGCCAGTCTGGTCTATATAGTGAGTTCAGGACCAGAGTGAATTACAGAACCACACCCTGTCTCAAAGAAAAAGAAAGACAAGGAAATTAAGGAGGATTACCTGTTTTTGTTTTCTCTACTGGGGAAATATTTTTTCTATTTTTATTTACTCTTATAATTGTTTCACATAAAAAGCAAACAAAATAAAAATGACAGCATTTATCTTTTGTAATTTAAATAGCAACTATAAAGCACTTCCAAAAAGTTTTTCAAAAAAGACTTTTTTTTTGCAATGTCAGTGTAATTGTACTGTCAAAGATGATTTTGCTAGAATGCTTTGGGATATTTCCTGATGTTATTGTTTAAAAAAAAAAACCACACTCTCCTAATTATCACTTCTTTTGTAGATAGTATATTTAAGTTCTTTAGTAAAACAAAATGGTACATCCTGTTTGTTTATATACATGCATAGTCCTAAGTGTGATGTGTACCCTTTTTCTTTGCAGTATTTTGTTCTATATCTATCTTTTTATTGTAGTTTGTAAAATAAACCTTTAGGAGTTGGGACCATTCAGCTATGCAAATTTGAACATATAATAGCAAGTAAGTTGATGCCAGTGTGTGCATCAAAGTGACCCAGGTGGTTTGGTTACTTTCATTCTAACTTGCTAATAGACAATTATAAAATTACAAAATCCATAAAACATTATTTTCTTATTTCATTCTTAGTGAATCATATTGTTTATATGACTCAAGTCATGTAGAGCATAGCTACCCAAGGTGCCGATATTATTGTGGCACGTACTTGTTTAAAGAAAATATTCTACTTCTTGTGTAGGATATATTATCTTTGCCACTTGAAAATTAATTCTATTGAGGTATACATTTGTTATACCAGTAATCACTATATATCAAATAGTCCTCAGTTAAAACAATTCAGCTGATTACTATAGCTTTTACTATAGTTATTATAAAATAATGCATTGCAGTCTACATCATCAGAAAGCCAGTGAGACATGTACTCTTGACTTTGCCCCAGGCCTATCTAATGAGAAACTCAGGGAAAGGGCCTAAAAGTCTGTTTTGATATGTCTACCAGTATTTCTGATCTGAAATCTGAGAAATCTTGATGTGATAAAATGCCTCAGTGTTTTAAATAAAAACTTTGTGATACCTCAAGGTGACCTTTAATCCAGTTTCTGTTTTGGAGATTCCTTGTTGTAAATGAGTAACTCAATCTGCTTAATTATTTACTAGAAATTTTCATTTGGTGCATCTCAGTTTTGTTTTATTGAAACATTGTGAAAGACAGACACTTTGCTCAGTTTTTAGTGTTTTTTGATGTTTAACATCAGCTTAAATATTTGAGATTTGTACAAGATTTCCTCCTAAAATTACTGCTAATTATTTATAGAATCTTAAAATTTTGCATCTAAGTCACCCCACAGCAGCCCTTTGTATTTCGTATTATCAGTAATATAGCACTACTTTTTACATTAGCCATGGAGCTAAGTCTTAATCCTAGAGACTTGGAATCAACTTGTTTGGTAAGAAGTTGCATACCAGAAGACTCTTTTTAAAACCTAAGACTTGATTTTGCTGGATTTTAGTGTTGAGGTAGAGAGGAGCACCTTTGAAACTAACTTAAAATGTATACAATTTTTTGAGTCATCTTGGATCACTTTCATCTTTGTTCAGTATCTCACTAATCACCAATTCTTTACCAGCTCCTCCGTCTAAATATCTCTGAATGTAACTATTTTTTTTCCATAATATTTTCTACTTCTGGGCTGAGCCACCATCACCTTTCCTTAGATTTCCAACAGACTTGTCGGGATCTATCTTCATAGTGTGAATAAGGTGGTAATTGTGTGTGTGTGTGTGTGTGTGTGTGTGTGTGTGTGTGTGTGTGTGTGTGCGTGTGTGTTTAAGGCAGAGTCTACCTCTATAGTCAGGGTTAGTCCCAGACTCACTATATATCCCAGGCTAGCCTTGAACATAGGGAAGTCCTCTTGCCTCAGCCTCCTGAGTGCTGGGATTACACCTGGTTTATATGGTTATAAGGCCCAGGGAATCAAACCTAGACCTTGCACTTGCTAAGTGAGCACTCTAACCACAGACCTATGCCCCACAGCCCTAATGTGGATTTTAATGATATTCATCTGATTTCTGCTGTAGCTTGTGGGACTTTATGTGACAGGCATCTCCAGGTTTTCTAATCTGGAGATAGATGTCTTTTAGGTCCCTAAACACACTGTTTCTATAATAGGCCCAATGCCATGTGCTGTTCCTTCATGATGCTGCTGACCCTTTATTGGTCCTTAGACTTTCGGGATCACTTACACAGGTGACCCTTACTTAATAGCCTCTCTTCACATCCCACTCTCTTTACTTGTGTTGCTGTTGTTATATACTCTTTCATAGCTTTTGCTATGTTATTATATTCATTATCTCAGCCAGGTTCTCATTGCTGGAACACAATACCTGACACCTACAACTAAAGAGAGGAATGGTTTACATTTCTTTTTCTTCCCCAAGAGTTATATTTTTTCTTAGTAAGTGTTTGCAATATACAATAGTTACATTAAATTTGAATTTGTGCACATACAAGTCGCATCAACTTCACATTCACTAATGTCCCTTTCCCACCCTTCCACCCCCTTCCACATCCCCTCTCCCTTTCCACAAATTAATGTCCCCGCTTCCTACCATCTCTATTATTTGGCTGTATTACTTATTTATACTTTAGGTTTCTTGTATTAGAGAAACCATGTGATGTTTAATCTTTAAAAACTATCCCCCCATTTTTATTAAAATATATATGCAATACATAATGTTTACAGTGAACTTGAATATTTCATGCATATATATATCACATTAGCATCACAATACCTTCCTCTCCTCATTCTTGGCCCTCCCATGTCCTCCTCATCCCCCTACCCCCGTAACTCCCACTATCCCACCCATTTGGTTCTATAGAATGCCTGTATTCTGGGTGTTCCAAATCAGAGAAACCATGTGATATTTAACATATTGAATATTCTGCATCCGAATCACTTCACCACTCAAATCACCACTCTTTAGCTCAACTTCCTACCCCTAGGATGGGCTGCAGTGGCCATATCTTGATGCCTCTTCTCCATGTTATGTACCTGTCCATCCTTAAATTCATGCATACATATTCTTAAAAGATTTTAAGCCAATTCTCCATATTGAATGTAATTAGTGTGTTTAGCCTACTAATACTCTATTAAAATAATAATTATGTGGGGAAGTTTCACAGATTTTATGAGAAAGCTGGTACTGTTTTAGTAGGATACCAATAAAATGATTCAAATACCAATCTATTTTTTTGTTACACTTTCTCTTTAAATGTTTCCTTTTCTCCGTATTCTTTGGTGCTGCTTTTCTCTTTGTCCCTCTCAAAGATTTCTTCAGGTATTTTCTGCAATGCTGGGCTAGTGGTTGCAGATATCTTTAGGAATTTTTAGGAATTTTTAGGAATGTTTTACTTCTCCTTCAATTTTCAGGCCTAGTTTTGTTGGATAAAACAACCTGGGTCGACACTTGCTGTCTTTTAAAGCTTGAAAGATTTTGCTCCAGGCTCTTTCAAACTTTTTCTATTTATTATAATGTTAGCAATAGGTTTTTCATAAATGGCTTTCATAAGCTTTAGATAAGGTCTTTCTATACTGATTTTTATCAGGATTTTTTTTTCATTATGAATTGTTGTTGGATTTTGTCAAGAGCTTTTTTTTTTTAATCTATGAGATAATTGTGATTTTTTGGCCCTGCTTTTATGTGGTGTATTGCATTAATTGACTTATATATGTTGAACCATCCTTGTGTCTCTGGAATGAATGAAGCCAACTTGATCATGGCGTGTGACCTTATTAATGATTTGTTGGATTCTCTTTGCAAGTATCTTGAGGGTTTTTGAATTTATATTTATTAAGGAAATTGGTCTTTAGTTTTCTTTCCTTGTTAAGTCTTTGTCAGGTTTTGATAATCAGGGTAATGCTGTTTCTAGAATAAACATTGTCAGTGTTCATTCTCTTTCAATTTCATGGAACAATTTGAAACGTATTGGTGATAGCTCTGAAGTAGAATAGAATTCTGTAGTGAATCCATCCAGTCTGGAACTTTTCTCCAGAGGTACAGACTTTATCACTGCCTCTATTTCATGACTTATTATTGGTGTATGCAGGGTTTTTATATTTTCTTGGCTTAATTTTGGAGTTTCATATATATATATATATATATATATATATATATATATAAATATATATATATATATATATATAAATTTATGCATTTTTCCAAGTTCTGCAGGACAGCGAATCATCACTTTTTAAAAAATATCATTGATATGTGTATGGTTTACATATGGAATATCCCCCAAAAGCTTTATGTCTTTGGGTGTTGTGAAATACTGATAGAACCTTGTGCTCATAAGATGTGGGACCTGGCTGGAAGGGGCCTTGACCTAAAAGGGGGCAATTATTGGGACAGGACCCTTCTTCCCTCATTTGTCTTCCTGTCTTCCAGTGCATACACGTGCGCACACACACACACACACACCACCCCAATCCAAAATACCTACTTAGAACAATTTAGGTGAGTCCAAACTCTTTCCCCTCAAATATTTTTGTCTTGCTAACAACTGTCCACTAAATATGTGAGGAACAGGAGAGCAGTGATTGGACTGTGTTTACTGGGGTTCTTTTCTCAGTCCTTCCTCCTTGTCTCCTGATGAGCAGTCCCTGCTCGGCCTGTGTTCCAGTCTGCAGTGGTGTACCCTGCCTACTCTAGGAGGTCCGGAAAGCTTGTTGGATTTTCACTGGGAGTATGCAGTGATGGCACTCCAAAGGCTTTCACCTAGTCACCTCCACACCCAGATCTCCAGGTAAACCACTGCCAGGTAGACCTGCCTCTTTTCCTTGTGAGGTGCAGAGGTGGGGTGGTGGTAAGGACTTACACTTTTCATAATCTGCTCCTGCAGGGCTCAAATCCTTGAGTCTACAGCTTCCTCTCTATTAATGCACTTGCCTCTTGTGTACTGTTCTTCCTGGTCAAGAGCATCCCCTATGTCCCTGAGTACATTCCCTCTTTGGGCATTATCTGGGACCATTCCAACTGAAATGTTTACTTTATTTATTTATTTATTTATTTATTTATTTATTGCCACTGCCTGATTTACCCTTGCACTAGTTTGCAACTGCATACTTAGCTCTGATGCACACCTCATTGTGGAATCCCTCTGGTGTCTTCAGCCTCCTCACTTCAGATTGTAGGACTATGCTGCTGCCTCAAGCCAAATCACCAAGCAACCCTCTCCACTATATCTCAGCCACCCAATGAGGTCCATGTGGAGCTGCCTTCCTGGAGCTCCTGCTCCACTACTGTCTTGACTTCTATACTCTTGCTCGCATTTCAGAGGTCTTAGTTGATTCACAGTCAGTTGGCAATGGCAGCATGTCAGAAGGGTCTGGCAGAAAATGGATGCTTACAATATCACAAGAGAAAAGAGAGAAAAGAGTGAAAAGGAATTGGAGAGAAGCCATCCATGCCGTATCTTTAGCCATTCAACACATCCTCAGTAATCCACCCCTCTGGTCAGACCCCACTTTTCAACAGCATAGGAAATGAATGGTTAACCCACTAATGCAGTCAACCCCCAAATCCAGTGACCCTCCAAATATTAAGGATCCTGAGAGAGACTCCTGATCCAAACCATAATTACTATCATTCTTACTTTTGTATGTATTTTTTTTTTTTTGCTGGACTTTTAAAAATACTGTTTCATTAAGGAAGAGCCATTTTTGGGTATCCCAGATATGCAACAAAATATCTAGCATATGCTGTCTAAGGAATATGAATGAATGAAGTAACAAACAAACGGTGATAACTTTCCATGTTTTGAAATAGTACAAATCTTTATAATGTTTATTTAGTTGTCAGATTTTTGTGAATAAGCTGATCTTTATGTTTGTGCGTATAGATTATGCTTGTGCTCTTCAGAAGGAGATTTTGCTTCAGGGACGACTCTACATTTCAGAAAACTGGCTGTGTTTCTATAGCAGCATCTTCAGATGGGAAACTATAGTAAGATATATTAATTTGTTGATTCAAATAGTTGTATAGATAGAATTAGACATAGTCTTCTTAAAAACACTATGTTTTAGATGATTCCAAAGTAACTTCTTATATAATATGTGCATCTTTACTTATATATGTATAAATATATTTACATGTTAAATGTAAAAATGTGTAATATGCTTTTCTACTTAGTACATTGAGCTCCATTCATACATATTTAATACAATTAGAGAAAGATTTCAGGTTAGAAAAAGATTGAAGATAAACTGATTGGCTGCCAAAACTATGTTTTATGTGCAAGACTGTCTGAAGTTTGCCTGCGTGTTTGCATGTTAATGTGGTGCACGAACACCCACATTTTCACACTTTACCCTAAAGTTAGGTACAGCAGCTGGTGGGGGAGAATACTGAAAGAAGGAGTGTCTGACTGCTGACCTTATTTTTCATGGAGAATACAAGCAGGTGCTCAAGAAATCCTTCAGGCTTTTCAGTTGAATATTCTGGATTAGACTGATATAATGCAGGTTATTTTCTGTTCTGTGCTTCTGGAAAGCATATTTGTTAATTTTTAATTTTTTTTGTTTGTTTAGATTTCTATTTCTTTAAAGAATATAACTTTTGTGACCAAGGAGAAAACTGCTCGGCTCATCCCAAATGCTATCCAGGTTGTTACAGAGAGTGAAAAGGTAACAAAGTTTTCTACTTTGCCATATTATATAGTATGCCATATCACATAATAAAGAATATCTCCTTTATACTAATTATCATTGAGATTATAGGCAGTTCACTTTGGAGTTAGAAATATTCCATAGAGATGCACTTTACAGTGGCCCCCAACTTTTTTGGCACCAAGAAGTGGTTTGGTTGAAGACCGTTCCCCCAAGACCAGGAGTGGGAACTTGTGCAGTGGACTGTTGGAGGATAGCTTTGAAAGGGTGAGCAGCAGCAGGGGGGAGCAGGGAGTGAAGGTCCCCCTCCTGTCAGACCTGCAGCGGCATTAGAGCCTAGCAGGAGCTGCTGACGGGGGCCGGAGCTTGGCTCCCATTTGTCTCAGTGTCCCTGTCCTACCACGACCATGGAGTGGTTCTGGTCTACAGCCTGAAGGCTGAGGACTCTTGCGCTATAGCACTAACTTTGTGTTGGCTTAAATTTTCCTGACTTTTTTGTATTTTTTAATTTATAAGAACTTTCACCCTTACTGACCACATTTTTATTTTAAGAGGTAGGTAGGGTAAGCATTAGCAAAATGTCCTCATTATTTCTAAATACCTTAATAATTTCATGATTGTTTTTTAGTCAGTAATATTTGCATGATATCAACCAATAAATCTCATGAACAGAGATGTGGGTAGCATATAAGGAAACACATAATTGTAATCTTTTTGTACAGTGGTAATTATCTTTAACTGTCTTTATTTTTTATTATTCGCCTGTAATAATTACCAGCTCTTGGTGGGAGTATATGAAAAATCTTTCTATGCCCTCCCAAAAAGTAGATTAAGGCTCTGTGTGTAACTTTAGGATTATAGTGCTAAGAAAGGAAGAGAAATAGGTAGGAAAGGAGAGTAAAGAGGAAAAGTATGGGAGGAATGAAGGGAGGAATAAAGAAGAAAAACAGAAATGAAGGAAAGAAAGGAGAAACAAAGTACAAGAAAGAAGGCGGGGGAGAGAGAAACAGTACAGTGACATTAAATATTTGTAGATATACCCCCTGGTTTTAATAGTTTCTTTCAGACGTATTTTAAGTCTTTCTTTTGTTCATTTGTTCGTTTGTTCATTTATTCTTTTTTTAATGCTGGAGAGTAAAGCCAGGGCTTAATGCACGGTAGGAGATACTCTACCACTGAGGCGTACTTTCAGCCCCTTATTTTATTTATTTATTTACTTTTTAAATTATTATTTTTTATTTTGTAAATGCATGAATTCCAAATTCGATAACACATTGGAGACATGAGGTTTGGGGAATCACTGAGCGTTTATACTCACCCCTTTCTCAGAGGCTCAACTCTGTCCTAGTTGACTGTTGCCCATCTTTCTACCATGTCATTCATGTTGGGGCCTTTTTATGTCATTATTTTTGTGCATTTCATAAGAGGGACAGCTGTCTGTAGTCCATCTTTTATGCTTGGCCATTTCCCTGAGCATTATTGACCTAAGGTGGCCCCATATTTTTCAAAAGCTGCATATCTGTTCTTCTTTATGGTTATATAGTATTCCATTATGTATAGGTACCACATCTTCTTTAACCATTCCTCTATTGATGGGCAGGTAGGTTGTTTCCAGGATTTGGCTATTTAAGAATAGTACTGCTATAAACATGGATATGTAAGTGTCTTTTTGGTATGTTGGCATTATATCTTTTGGGAACATGCCTAGTAGAGCAGTAGCTGGAGCAAATGAAATTTTTATTCTCAGCTTTCTAAGGAATCTCCAGACTGCTTTCCATAATGGTTGTACCAGATGGTACTCCCACCAGCAGTGCCCTCCTTTTTTCTGTACCCTCGCCACCAATTGTTGTTTTTGTGAGTTCTTGGTGTAGGCTATTCCCACGGGTGAGGTGAAACCTTAGTGTTGTTTTTATTTGCATTTCTCTGATGAAGAATACTTTTTAAGGTGCTTGTTGGCTGTTTGTACTTCTTCTGAGAAGCTTCGTTTCATTTCATCTGCCTACTTCTTGATGGGATTGTTTATTTTAGGGAGTTTTACGTTTTTTGAGTTCTTTGTATATTCTCAATATACAAAGTGTTACTGGTGAATATCTTTTCCCACTCTGTGGTGTGTCTCTTCACCTTGTTGATTGTTTCTTTTGCTGTGCAAAAGCTTTTTAGTTTAATGTAGTCCATTTGTTGATTCTCGCTGAGATATCTTGGGCACTTGGTGATCTATTCAGAAATTCCTTTCCTTGCCCTATGTCTTCTAGGGTTTTACCTCTTTTGTCTTCCAGTAAGTTCAGTGTTTCTGTTTTGATGTCCAGTTTTTTTGATCCATTTTGACCTGATTTTAGTGTATGGTGTCAGATATGGGTCTAATTTCATTCTCCTGCATATGGAGATCCAGTTTTCTCAGCACAATTTATTGAAGATGCTGTCTTCTCTGCAATGAATTGTGCTGGCCCCTTTTCAAAGATGAGGTGATTAAAGGTATTTGGGTTTTTTTCCATGTCCCAGAGGTTGCATTGTGATATGGTAAAAATATGGAACACTTCACGAATTTGCATGTCATCCTTGCACAGGGGCCATGCTAATCTTCTCTGTCGTTCCTATTTTAGTAGTGCTCAGTTATTTACTTTTTAAAGTTAAATTTTTTTTTTGTTCTTTATAAGTACAAAAAATACCATGAATTAAAAATGTCAGGGCTAGAGTAATAGCTCAGCAGTTAAAGTGCTTGCCTGGCAAGTGCTATATCAAGCACTAAGTACCTGAGTTTCATTCCCTAGCACCACATAAACTGGTCGTGGTGGCACACGCCTGTAATCCCGACACATTGTGAGTCCAAGGCCAGCCTGGGCTCCATAGTGAGTTCAGGACCAGCCTGAGCTGCAGAGCGAGATTGTCTCACAAAAAATTCAAAATTAGCATATTTGGAATATACATGAAAAAAACTCACAAGTTTCCATAAAGGTGATACATATTCAGTAAGAGGAAAATAATATAAATAGGTGAAGGGTATGAATAAGCAACATGTAAAAATATTCAAATAGAAAAGGAACATATGAAAGATTGTCTAGCCTTACATATAATTAAAGGAAGAAACATCAAAACAAGATACATATCAGGTTGAAAAAATGAGTTTTAAACTTTATTTGAAAAAAATAAAAATTTTGGGAAAATGTGTGAATAAAACAGAAATTTTGTATGTCCTTTGCCCAGATTCACCTTTTTTTTCGAGGCTAGATCCAGACTTGTCCTGAACTTACTATGTAGCCTAGATGGGCCTTGAATTCAGAGCAGTCCTGCCTCAACCTCCCAAGTGCTGGGATTACAGCCATGCACCACCATACCCCATTTATGTGGTGCTGGGAAATTGAACCTAAGGCCTTTCACTGATGAAGCAAGTGCTCTGACCATTGTGCTGTGCCCCGAGTTCCCCAGATTCACTATTTGTTAACATTTTGTCCCATGTACCGGCATATGAATTTTTTGTACAGTCATTGTCTTACATATATGACATTTCTTCTCTCTTAAACACTGATTTACTTCCTTTTATATTCCTTTACTCCTGAACAACTACTATTATGATTGCAAAGCAGTTATTTTAAAATAAAAATTCCATTTTCATTTTAATTTTTTTGCTCTGTGTGATACTGGGAATGAAATCTAGGAAGCACTAAGCTGTATTCCTAGCCATTTATTTAAAAGTTTATTTTGTATCATGGTTTCTCTGAGGCCTCAGATTTATAGTCCCTCTGCCTTTGCCTGTAGAGTAGCTGGATTGCAGCCGTGTGACACTGTGTCTGACTTCGCTTAATGTTCTACATTCTCATTCCTGCACAACACTTCCCAAGTACAGTACAAACACCTTTTCCCCCAAAGTATTTCAGAGTGAATCGTCACCCTGATGCCTCATCACCCTATATATTCTACCATAAATTTCCGACATTTTTCTGTGTAACCACAATATAGCCATCAGAACCAAGGCATTAACATCGCTTCATTACCATTGTCCAATCCTCTGTACCCATTCAATTTCTTTTTTCTACATTTTATTATTATGCATATATGTGATACATAATGTTTACATTGAACCTGAATATTTTGTGCGCATATATATTGCATCAGAATTACAAATTCTTCCCTTCTCTCTTTTAACCCTCCTACACTCCCCCCTTCCTACTAGTTCCTATTATCGTCCCCATGTAGTTCTACAAAGTGACTATGATCTGGCTTTCTCATATTAGAGAAACCATTCAGTATATCAGGTGCCCATTCAGTTTTTACATTTATTCCAGTAAGGTCGTTCGTAGCCAACAGACTCAGTTCAGAATTGCATACTGCATTTTGTTATAATGTTCCTTGATTTCCAGAGGAGAGTCTTAGGCCTTCCTTGACTTTTATGTCCTTTACACTTTTAAAGATTGCAGGTCAGTTATTTTCTAGGATAGTCCACAGACTGTGTATGTCTGATGTTTCCTTGTGATTCAGTTGAGGTCATGTAGTTTTGCAGAAATACGTGGAAGTGATAATTGTGTTGTTTCTGTTGCCCCCTATCTCAGGCCATGTGATTTCAATTTATGCTGATACTGGTGATATTGACACTGATCATTTGATTACTATGGTTTCTGTTGGACTTTGCTATAAAATTCTTCTTCCTTTGTAATTATAATATTTTTGGCAAGATACTTTGAGCCATGTAAATATACTATTCGTGCCAAACTTTAAACTGGTTCATTTATTTACTTAGATTACTGTGAACTCCTGGTTTCTTATTTTATTCAATGAGTTGTACCTCATTACTATCATTTATTCTGATGCTCAGATTTCCTGGTTATGGCCACTAAAAACTCTGTCAGGCAGGTGCTCGTGTGGTTGGTAGGTACCATCACAATTTTAACATTTCTTTGCCTTTTGACACAAAGTGCTTTCCCTACCCAGCACTAGAATCAGGTTTTGATTTCTTTGAAGGGAGACTGATGTTTAGAAGTGAGTATGCTCATTATTACTGAAATGTCTCTATTTTTGAGCCCTCTAAGTAGACAGCAGAAGGATTTATATATAATATATAATCGCAATTCTTACTCATAATGTGTGAACACTTATTAATATATTTCAGTATATGTCTGTCTAGCTTATTTATCCATTTCTCCATCTATCCAAAACCATGAGTTCATTTTAATACCTCCATTTTTTTGATAATAGTGATATTTTGGTACTAAGGCTTTTGCACTGAGCCACATTACCAACCCTTTTAAAGTTTTCTATTTTGAGGCAGAGTCTCGCTAAGTCACTGAGTTGCCCAGGCTGGGCTTGAGTTTGTGATCCTTGTGTCTCAGTGTCCCAGAAATAATAAGCTCTTTTTCTGTAATCATGGATAACAACTATAGTACTAAATTTCAACCCTTTTCTATGTTCTAAGAAAAACTAATCATGGTTCTTTTAATTGCTTAAGTTCCAGACTCTGTTTTGTGCTTCATCAACTTGATGTTTCATTATTTCAAGCTATTCCCAAATTAAAAAGTTTATTACTGGACAAAGATTTATAAATACACTTTAGAAGCTGCAATATGTATCAGAGGATAAAGAATGGTACTCATTTGCCATAATCATCCAGATAATTGTGAAGAGCAGGGAAAATGGTAGTTGTGTATAAAAGCAGACAAAGTTGCTAACAGAGTACTTAGTTTAAGAAGTGGAGATAAGCATAACACACTGGTAGAAAAGAGAGTGGAAGCGCTTTCTAACCTATAGAGTCAAACACAGGATTGTGAAGTTTATAAAAATAGGCTGGAAAATTTAGCTGAAGACAAGGGAATAGGGTAGGGTAGGAAGTAGTAATCATTAGGCCACATAGTGTTTGTAAACTATTTTGAAGAGCAGATGAATATGTCTTCTCTATAAAAATTTTGTTTCCACTCTATGAAGAATAAAAAAAGCAATATTTTACTTCAATATTAGAATGTAGTACTTTTAAATTTTTATGTAGACACTACTAATGACTCAAATATTGTATGATGTTTTATTTAATAACTGCTGCATAGAATCAAGATTTTTCCTTTTTGAAGATAATCACTTAAGCACAAAGTCACTAACTAGTTTATTGAAAGAGGTCACATACTGAGAAGCTGTATTTACAAGTGCCTCTTGTTACATTTTATCAAAAAGTGTATTTTAAAATAATGATTCTAAAAATTGATTAAATGCAGAGAACTATATAGGACTGAAAGCAAACAGAATTTTAGTTTGAAACATGCTACTTTATTTTTATAATATTAAAAGTTCAAAGTCAACATGGTGTTTTTCTATCTATAGTTATCAGAGATTAACTACTTTTGAGGTTTTTGAAAAAAGATTATGAAAAGTGATATAATTAAAAAATTAAGATCTTTAAAATAAAAACACTCATGTTTTCTTATTGTTTTTTATATTTTGCTTAAGTGGCAACCAATTCATATTGAAAACTTCAGAATTAAATACAATTTTCATTTTTAATGACTTGTTTTAGCTGATTTTAATAGTTAAACTATGCTGAACACAAGTAGCTGCTTATTTAGTCACTCATAGTAATAAACTGATAGAATTGTGTTTGGTGTAAAATATTTGTTGTAAGACACTAGTTGTAAAGATCCTTTTTGCATACAACAATTATGTTTTTCTTTTTTACAACAAAAGTTAAATTAAAAAAGTACATAAAGTTGTGTTGGTAGCTCTTTGCTTTGATATAGTAAGCCTGCAGACTTTCATGGCAGATACTTTCTCCTCACTTTCTATGACACTAAAATTGTATTATTTTTCTTTACAGTTTTTCTTTACATCTTTTGGTACCAGGGATAAAAGTTACCTCAATATATTTCGGTTGTGGCAGAATGTATTATTGGATAAGGTAAGTGTTTATACCCAGAGGCAGGGGCTCATTACAGTAAATACCTTGCAGTGTTTACCAAGGAGAATTTGTGAAGAACTCTTTTTTATTTTTTGTCTAATTTTGACTAGACCATTAAAATTTCAAGGAGAAACTTCAAATAAAATGAGACACATGCTTATGAGTTAAGATGTTAATTATAGTTCACAGGGTAACCAGCCAGAAAATAATTTTTAAAATATAATTTAAAAAATCAAATAACTGCAAATTATACTCTAGAAAATTGTCTGTCTGACATATAAAAAGTCAATAATGGAGGAATAAAGATACACGAAAACTGTGGCATATAGAAAGTAGAAAATGGTAGACATTGTTTAGGTCATTAACAGAAGTATATTAGACACTTCAGTCAAAAGTCAGGTATTGGTAGAATGTAGAGTGTACTTGTGTCTGGAACCACCTTGCTGCTAAGATCAGAAAAACAAAAACACTATAAAAATACAAAAATCCTCAACAAAATATTATCAAACAAAATCCAGCAACATATCAGAATGGTTACATTCCATAACCAAGGGAGATTTATACAAGTCAAACTCAAAGGAGCAAAGGGTAAGATGGTAGAGGTTGGGTGGAAGCAGCGACATTAGGGGAAATGGAGAGACAGTTAAAGACTAAATTCTAGTTCTGCAAGGTTAAGGGGTTCTGGAACCAAGACACATCTTGGGAACTATACTTGGCAGATTTACTGTGTGCTTAAGATTTGCTAAGAGGGGTTGGAGGAATGGCTCATTGGTAAAGCACTTGCCTAGCAAGTGCTAAGTTAAGAGCTAAGTACCTGAGTTTAATTCCCTAGCACCACATAAGCCAGGCATGGTGGCACATGCCTGTACTCCCAGCACGGCAGGAGGCTGAGACAGGAGGATTGTTGTGAATCCAAAGCTAGCCTGGGCTCCATAGTGAGTTCTGGACCAGCTTGGACTGCAGAGCAAGACCCTGTCTCAAAAAAGAAAAAAAAAAAAAAAGATTTGCTAAGAGAGTATGTTCGCACCATGAAAAAAAGGAAATGAGAACTATGTGACGTGAAGGGTATGTATGTATGTTCATTAACTTCGGGGTGGTGATCATTTCACAGTGCATACATATATAGAATAATCAACCTGTATGCCCTAAGTATATACAAGTTCTATTTATTAATTATACCTCAGTCAGGCAAGATAAAAATCAGACAACCTGGAGCCATCAGGTTCATTGCTGGTAAGATTGAAAAATGGTGCAGCCACATTGGAAAGCAGCTGGGAGTTCTTCTCTGTGTTTAGCATAGGTTACCATGGAGCCCAGCAGTTCTGGCATATGTGCAGGAGAATTAAATACATTCTTTCAAAAACTTGCGTTCATATGTTCACAGAAGCATTATTCACAATAGCTGAAAAATGAAAGCAACTCAGTGTCCACCAATGGATGAATGGATACATAAAATATATATATACATACAATGGAGTATTATTCAGCATTAGTAAGTGTCCATTACTGATAACATGCCATACCCTGGATGACCTGTGACAGAAGCCAGTCACAAAAGAACACGTATTGCTTGATCCTATCCTTAAGGAGTTTCCAGACTAGTCAGATTCATAGAAAGAAAAGTGATTGGTGGGTTTGGTAGTGCACATCTGGAATCCTAGTACTCTGGAAGGCTGAGACAGGAAGATCACAAATTGGAGCCCAGTATGGGCAACTTAGCGATTAAGGAGCCCCTCCCTGTCTCAAATAAAGGAGAAAAAAGAGACTGGGGATGTAGCTCAGTGCCAAGGGCATGTTCAGTCTCCCGTTTTGAAAGAAGAAGAAGAAAAGTGATTTCCAGGGGATGAGCAGTGGTTAAAGTATTGGGAAATGACTATTAATGGATTCAGGTATTTTGGGGTCAGTGAAAATGTCCTAAAATTAGTTATGATTGTACAATTCTGGATATATTACGCCACTGAACTGTGCACCAGGGGTGAATTTTATGGTATATAAATTTAGCTTAATAAAGTTTTTTATATATGTATATAAAAAGAAGGTATAGGGAGCAGAGTAGAAATTGCCAGCCTTAAGAAAGGATCCAGGGCTAGAGGTGTCGCTTGTGGTAGAGTCCCTATCTGCTGCACCAGATCCACGGTTCTTTTATCCAAGTGAACCCAGACAGGAACTTGCCATCCTTTCTTCCCACTCCCTGCCAAAGTCCCTCATCCAAGTGGCCTCCCTGGCTCTTTGGGTTGAGTGGCTTTTGAACTCTGCCACTGGGAACAGTTTCTTTTCTAGCAGCATTCTGCTGGTGCTTTCACTTTCCTGAGTGGGAGCAGGAGTTGGGTTGCGGGAAATGACCCTGGACGCAGGAGATGTGAGAGTGGTTAGGTGGAGGGGAGAAAGGCACCCCCAGCCCCTCCCCCGCCCTTGGGTGGGATGTGAGTCCTTTGGTGTTTGGGTGCCCTGCCCTGGACAAGCCCTTGCTCCTGGCCTGGAGCAATTTCTGAAGGGACACTTTAAGGGTGCAGGTTCTGCACTGAGTGTCTGCTGCCCACGGTGACGTGAAATGGGTGCATGCTAGTTCACCCTGCCCTGCCCCCTGCCAAGCTGTGCTGTGGAAAGGAAGCATCCTTCACCTCCTGCAGACTTTTCAGGTTCCCTTCCTTTTTCATAAGTCTGTGCACTGCTTTTACTAGCAAAGGCTGATAATAACCCCACCGTTGCCCTAGGAACCTGGCTAGCTCCCATCTCCAGACACCCAGTCGTCTAGTGCTCTGGGAATTTCCCGGCGCTTTCTATTCTCTTATTCTAACAAGGAACAAAAGCCGACTGTAACACCCTGCACTTGGTTATGTACACAGGATCTGAGTATCATCCTTGAGTCACATTGTGCTTATCACAAGCCAGTAAGTTGGGGACACGTCCTTATAAAAACGAGTGCATCCAGGGGAGTGGTAAGTTTAGGTTTACAGATGAAGTATTGATATAATTTGTCTTCTTCTTTTTTTTTTTTTAAAGTAGGGTCTTGCCCAAGCTACCCTTGGACTTAATGACAGTCCTCCTGCCTCAGCCTCCCAAGTGCTGGAATTACAAGTGTGCACACCACTGTGGCTCTATGTGGTGCTGGGGACCTGAACTCAATGCCTTACACTAGCAAACACTAACTGCTGTGCAATTCCTCGAGCCCTCTCATATTTATTCTTGATATAAAAATTTGGAATACCATCATCTTCATATTATTTGTGCCTTTAGTATCTTTGGATCATTTGGTTGCATTTAATTTTGATGTGCAAATGTATTTCAGGTGGACACTATACACTCAATTAGCAGAATGGTTGCCATTTCTGCTCTATAATAAGATGCAAAATAATGTTTAAGCATATACGATGTATTACATGCTATATAAAATTATCATAATTGGAATTTTAAATACTCTAAAATTTGTCCAGAAAAGAAATTAGGAAAAAAAATCAACCAACCACCAAAAAAAAAAAAAAAAAATTACTTTTCTTGGATTCAGATTCACCTGGTGGTCTTTGAAGAGCAATGCTAATTTCTAAAACATACTCATGTCCACAAAATAATAGCGGCTCCCATTTATAGTAGGTGCCAGCCATATTGCTAGTTGCTTGGCATTGTGTTAATATTACCTATAATTTTAGGCTCCATTTGCCTTCTGTTTTTTCTTAAAGGGACAAAGCCACATTCTTTAAATTTCTTAATCTTGTGTAACAGTCCTAGAAGGAAAGTAAAGAAAAAACTTCATAACATGTACAGTATAACTTTAAAATTCTATAAAACCTTAAGATAAATTGAACAATACATTTTGTTTTGTAAGTGTTCAAAATATCTTTAGAGAATCTTAAGTCTAGAGTATTACATTTTTACTCATAATTAGGTAATTTGAGTAAAAATAAGTATTTACTGTGTATTTCTTGAATAAGGAGGCCTCAAAAACAAAACAAATTAATTTAGAAAAACTATTTGATTAAATGCTATAAAATAATTTTAAAATCTTATTTGTGTGTGTTTTATTTCTTCAGTAAAATTTATAAAAGAGAAAAAGAGCTAGAGTCGTACTACTACCTTTGAAAAAGAATCTTTTTAATTTATAGGGTCCTCTGGTACATTGTTTCTGAAAATAGTTTATGTCCAGTATAGCATAACATGAATCCTTAAAGTTTAGATGTGTTTTTGACATGTTTAAATGGTTAGTATGCCTGTTTATGAAGCAATTCATACCTTTTCAGCTTATATGAACCTTTAAGCTTAGCACTCATTCTGTACAGCGTACTGAATTATCTGTGATATGTGGGTCCAGAGGACAGTGATACCAGCAACTGATACTTCCTCAGTCTTTTTTTATAAACTATGCAGCCATGATTCAAGATAAGTCTCAGTCTTTTCCTAACCCCTTGTCAGCTCTCTGCTTAGCTTAGGCTGGTGCCCGTGCTCCCACAGCAGAGCCAGCTAGACAGTTACGCCTCTGTTTTTTGTGTAGTCTGTATACAAGTAAAGAATTTACATTTTTCAGTGGCTACAAAAGTCAAAATAATAATATTTCCTGACACTTGGCAATTATATGAAATTTAAATTCCAGCATCCATAAATAAAGCTTTATTGGAACATAGTCATGCTCTCACACTGCAGCAGCAGAGTTAAGTATCTGTGACAGAGGCCATATGCCCCCCATGGCCAGAGATGTTTACCACATCACCCTTTACAGAAAGGTTGTCAAGCCCCCCACAGTTCTCCTTGTGTGGCTGTTCACCTTGACCACCAGGGTGTGCCCGTTTGTTCGTACTTGTGTGTTGAGTGACAAAGCGCAGGTGGCCTGCCATAGTGCTGGGCAGCCGTACTCTCACTTCTCCGATGCCTTCTGGTGGAAACCTCTGTTGGTACTGACTGCGCTCCTTTCCTTTCCAAAGCATGCCAATTTGGATAATCATATATTATATGTAGTAGATCCTCAGTGATTACTTTTTGAATGTTCAATAAATACTTTCTCAATGTAGCAAAATTTCAATGATTTAGAGTCCAAATAATCTGTACACTTAATTAGCAAGGCATTTAAAATTCTTCTTGTTCATAAGAATGACAAAAGATGGGAAGAAAACACAAAAATTTTGTTTCATAACTATTAAATGTTTACCCTAAATTTAAAGATATTTAACCCAATTTCTTGAAATAATAAAATACACAGGTAAGTGTAGAAGACAGTCTGTCGCCTGTATACTTGATTTACTAAGGAAGTGTGATGTATATGTAAGGCTATGAGTAGTAATAAAGATTGGCATTGAAAAGTTTTTAATTTGGTGGGGAGAGTTAAAGCTTAGACAGTCCTTTTATGTTCCTACTTGTAGCATTGTATTATTGGATGTAATGTTACTGGTAACAATAGAAACAGGATGCATACAAAAATCAGAATTTAGTTTTTGCATTGTTTTTCTTTCAGAGAGTGAATAGTGGTTCTCCTATCAGTACATGAGGGTATAGGGGAGCTAGCTTTCCTTGACAATTGAAGAGTATATTCTGAGAGTGATTATTTAAACCTACATCCCAATAAAACAGAAATCTGCACTTATTTAAGTGTTAGCTGGATTTTGGGCTTATTCCCAAGGGCAAGGATATTGTATATGTTGTTGGGTTTAGAGAGGAGGTGATGAGAAGAAATTTTTAAATGCATACACAGCTACCTTCTCCAAATTCTCCAGCTTCTATTTTGGGAATCATTTAGAGCCCCATTCCTCAGGTTTGTTGGAGAAGAATAGGTGTAAAACAGTTGACCGAATGTATTAGTGCATATGTAAGTAGAGAATATGTCAGTGTGAAGAAAATTTAGTCAGAGTTATGTCAAGGACTTAGTACAGAAAGGCAGAGCAACAGATACGACTTTGGTCAGTAGATAAATGTACAGAAATTGGACAGAGATGAATCACTGGATTCTGTCACATTAACAGAAAGCTGTTTCTTGTAGCTGGATTCCATGTAACCTTCCTGATTACTGTCTGGCTCTTGGGATATTTAAGTGCCCTGTATGGCAAGATGAAATTTCTAGTTGCTAGAAAGGAATATATCCCTGCTCTACATTGGTTTATTTCCAACGCAGTGAGTTTGTGAGTTTGAGAATGTATTCTATTTAAATCATCTTCTCTGAGCCCAAGTCTAGGAAGCTGACAGTGATAAGGCCACTCTTCAAGTAGTGGTTGGTTTACATAGCTAATGCTACCTTCAGAGACCTTTGGGAAGATTGTCATGTGTGAACAGCTCAGTCTTATTAAACTCCTTCTTCCTTATACCATTCTTTAGTGATTTTTTTGGAGTTACTTGAACTTCCAGCAGTTTTCTATTTGTGTTATAAATCTAATAAATATAAATTCAAATCTACCTTTAAAAAATTAAACATAACTCCTATATTCACCTTTGCTACATAATATAGCCTGGTAAGGTGGAGGTATTTGTATTCTTATTTCATTCCATCCTTCTGCCTTTTTGGTTGGCAGAATTCCTCCACCTGTTTTCCTTGACCAGTGAACCATACCAACTTTGGCCCCATCACGGAAGCCAGAAACCTCGGCACGTCCTTGTTTCTTACCTCTTTGCCACCCGGTCCAGTTGGTCACCAGCACCCTCATTCTTTCTGTCTTGAACCATTGCAGTTGTCTCCTGTCTCTTTTAGCATTCTGGTCTTTCCTTGAGTTTGTTCTCAAGTAGTAAGTAATATTTTCCAAATTATCTTCTGAAAACATAACTCTTACAGATGTTACTTTTCTACCTGAAACCACTAGGTGGCTTTGTATTTTCCTGATATGAAGTCTGTAGAAGGATCCTCATGATTCTGGCCCTTCCTTCTTCCCTGCTGAGACCCTCCCTCCTTCCTTCCTGGCTGCTTCACCACCCTGGTTAGTGGCATCTGCCATGTACATACTCATCATTTGCTTATGGGACTTGACTTTTCAGCCCCATTTGACAGCTCTGTGTGCTCCCTCCATTTTGACACACCTTCTTTGTTTCGCTTCCATGACGTCATTCTTTCTGAACTTGCTGTTATTGCTCTGATATTTCTTCCAATTTTTTCCCACTGCTTCTCTCCTTACCCTCTGTGTATGCTTTTCTTGGGGCTCACTTGTTGGTTCTGTTTTCCCTCTTAAATATATGAGATTTAGCTCTGCTTTGTGTGCCAGTAGTTTGTTTTCTATATAGATTTCTTAATGGTTAGCAGAAGAGCTACATAAATAGAAGCTCATACTTTTTGGTTACCATGGTAAAGTAGGTGTATTTATCTACAGTTTTAGCCAGTTGAAAACTAGCACAATGCGCTAAGAGCACTAGTTTTTACACATTGGAAACTGTGTGTTTGGTGTGCTTTGTCCTTTGAGGAAGTGGTGCTCTGTAGTGTTTTTCTGCTTTCTCAGTCTGTGATTGTATAAAATTATTAGATTTTTGCAGTCTCCAAAAGGATGATTCTTACAGTTCATTCCTAGACACACTTCACTGAGTTAAATGAAATGAGTTGGCAGAAATTACAGCAAGTTTTTTTATTTTTTATTTTTTGTGGCACTAGAGATCCAATCTAGGACCTTTGCACTAAGCTATATCCCCAGCTCATTTGTTAGTTTTGATTTTGAGATAGGGTCTTGTTAAGTCATTAAGTTGTCCAAGCTGGGCTAGAACTTGCAGTCCTCCTGCTTCAGCCTCCCAGAGTACTGGGATTACAGGCCTGCACCATAAGGCTAGCTAGGGCAAGTTTTGATTCTTCGTTTGGGAGAAAACTCTTCTTTGGAATGAATTACAATTAGTAGATTAGACTCTCTGTAGTGTTTACTCTAGACAAAGTCCCTGACAGGAAATTATTCTCATTGAACTAAGGTCAGAAATACTTTCAAAGGAAAGAATTATTGAGTAATCAAGATGTTACATTAAATTTTTCAGTGATGAGAACCGTGCCAAATACTGATTAGAATTGCTGCACCTGAATGGCTGGCTCTTCCTGCTATCTCCTGACATTCTGTTTACGGTACTAGGAGATTACCATCTTTGGTACTCATAAAGGTGGGAGTCTGGTGGCAATGCTACATTAGCATTAAAGAAGTGGCACATAAAGAGATAACAACAACTTTGCCAGAAATGAATTGGAAGTATTATCATAGAGAGAATTTGGCTTTTAACATAGTTTCAAGTGAGATTAAAACAAAATTACAGTGTTTTATATTAAGTGAAAATAATTGAAATATATTCATTTGTGTCCTGGCTTTAATCTGTATATAGAAATGAAAAAATTAGATACTGTCCCTTTAATTAAACCCTGTTTACCTTTCCTCATCTAGTAGGAGTGGCTTAGGAACCTGTAAAGTAAGGTTTAACTTCCAGTTCTGCATTCTGACCTGCAGCCTTGGACGGGAGCTGATACTACAAACCAGGAAGTAGCAAATAATGTCCTTTAAAGTACACTAGAACTTACCTTGTACAGAGAAAATCGTCTCATAACAAAATTAGGAAGGTGAAGCAGTGAGTTTTGCATAGTTGTCATTAAATATTTGAAGTTGTGCTGCGGATAAACATTTGCAGCATACTTAGAATACAAAGCTTTCTGGGCCAGAAATTGATCTGCTGACTTGTGAGCCTTCTCTGATTACCTCTCGGTTCATCTTTATTTGGTTAAACTACTCTGTAGGCTGAAATGGGAAGACTCCACTTTGTTTGCAGGTAGGTGGTCAGCTTTTGTTTAAAATTTATGTGTTTTTGTCTTTTTGAGGTTACTTAGACAGATTTGTTCTGCTACTGATTCTTGAAAAATTAATAATATCGGCCTAGACATGTTTTAATGTTTAACATCTTTATGATAACTGGAAAATTTTGTAGAAGTCATTTTTAATAAATTAGCAAAGATGTCAAAAAGTATAATAAAATTATCCTGTTATTAACTTCCTAATGATATTTGGTTTTTTAAAAAACATATACCTATGTAGTCAAAAAAAATTACATTTTTGTTGTTAGTACTTTAGTTACAAGTTTTATTTTATTCTCCGCTAGAAAGTTGTCTGAGTATTCATTGTGGATTTATTTGTTTACTTCAGCAGCAAATTTGCTGCCTGGGAAATGTCTATTTCAGAAAATTTTATGAAAGTTTAATCTTATATAAATATATTGAAATGTGTGCTTGCTTGTCATTATGATGTTAACAGTCCTTTTATGATACAAAAATATTTCAAACATAATGTCTTTGAAAGAATGAATGAAGTAATCAAAGTATAAGCTGTTACTATGGAAAAAAGTTCGTGAAGGCCTCTTTGGGAGTAGAAGTCAAGAGAGAAATAGGTAGGGCTCCTTTATCATTTATGATTCTGTTTTTCTTCTCTAGATATGGCACTTCAGAAGTTGTTGTGCACCAAAATAGTGGTTATTCAAATAGTAAATATTAGAACAATTACTATGTGTTAGGCATACTTTTTTTTTGAGACTGGTTCTGAACCCACTATGTAGCTCAGGCTGGCCTCAAACTCAGGGCAGTCCTCCTGCCTCAGCCTCCTGAGTGCTGTGATTACAAGTGTGTGCCACCACACCTGGCTTATGTGGTACTGGGGATTTGAACCCAGGGCCTTGTGCTTGCTAGGAAAGTGCTCTAACTACTAAGCTACATCTCCAGCCTCAGTGTACATTATTTTTAGTACGAGTTTGTCAGTTTGAGGCATCAACTTAAGGTTAATATAATCCAGCTCAAAACAAAGAGATGTACCATTTTAACGAGACTCTGAATAGCTTTGACTCGTAACTGTTTGGATATTTTTGATGTTTAGAAATACTGATATTAATACCTGATTTTTCAAAAGCTGCCCCTTTGGTATTTTAGTAATCCAGGCATAGCAGCTTGGGAACTAGAAGTCTAAAGCACAGAAATTTTGTTCTTAATCTCGTTGAGGGTCCACGGAAGATAATGAAGGTCATAAGGTGTGACATAACAAAGACACCATAACCGCTAGACAGAGAAAAAGGATGGAGAGAAACAAAGGCGGTATTCATTTCATGGCATGTATACATTTTGGCCTCATAGTCTATATTTGTCTCTACCACTAACATTTCACAGCTTAAATTTTTTGTTCCAATTGAGCCAAAAACCTACTGACTTCAATAACAAATGTTATTTGTATTCATGTATTTGCTCTATATTTTTAACATTGATTTTCCTCCTTTATTTTTTTCATTTCCTCTCCTGGCCCTCTTTTCATCCCTCCTTTCAAAAATCCTTCTCCAATGGGAAGTAAATCTGATCATCCTAATTCGTAGTGCTGTTTCCTTCCTTTGGACTGTCATGTCATTTGATTCTACCCACTCCATAGTACACAATCACATTGTGTCATTTAACTTTACTTAGGAGTGTTCTCTGTCTCTTCTTCGTATTGGAAGTGTTTGAGGGTCAAGAGCTTAACTTCCACATTACTTATGCCCCTGAGTTGCAGCCACACTTTTGGTAGGTATTTAGTAAATATCTGTTGTGTGCGCTAAATGGAAAATCTTGTTGACAGTTGCTTCAGGTGCCAGGCTACTTTCCTCTACCTTGCTTTATCATTGTAAGTAGCTATCAAAATACTTCTGAAAATCAGACTCTTGGTTATCATAATACTGTTTTTGTCTTGCTCTGTAATACATGAGTTTGTTGTATTTGGTGATATTTTTGGTGGTGAAATAATTACTTACATACACGGAAAAGGGCAAATTATTAATACCTTATCAAAAATTAATCAAAGTGGACTAGAGACCTAAATTTATTTTTTCCCATTGAAATTCTGCTTTACTATTTGAAAGTATTTGGTGATATGAACACCTGTAAACTACCTACAAAGAGCAAGTTGGACCTTTTTAAAAATAAATCAAGGGAAATATTCTGAAGCCCAACCTCTTGTGTTTTATATTTCAGGAAAACATAGTTTAAAGTTTACTGGTATATAAGATTTTAGAAAATGTTTCAATATTCAGACACACTACAGATTAGAAGAATGGATTTGGAGTTGGCATTCAGGACTGAATGGTGGTGCACTGGTCGTGGAAGCCTGGTTGTATTTCAGACCAGAAAATATCTATAAATTATTTATAAAAAGAAAATGTTAAACATTTTGACTTTTCATTTACTGTGTTTCATATTACTGTATTACTCACTTTTAAAAAATCATCATTTTCTAGATGGAGTGGCATACATCTATAGGTTCAGCTGTTCTAAAAATTAAGGCAGGTGAATCACCTAAGCCCAGGAGATCAGGACCAGAGTGTGTAACAAAGCAAGACTCATATCTAAACATTTTATCTACTTCTTGTATCAATTTTATCAGAATGTCTTTATTAACACATTTTTATATATGTCAAAAGTGGAAGTATAGGAAGGTAAAAAAACTACCCAAGACTTCTAACAGTTGTTCTACAGGTCATTTTGTCTTCAATATTTATGTTTTGAATCACTATATTATTTTTATTGTTTTTAAAGTACTAGAGATTAAGCCAAGAAATGTTGAGCTATGCCCCCCAGCTGTTGTGCTGAATTTTGGGTTGAGATGGAGTCTGGCTAAGTGGAACAGACTGGTCTTATACTTGAAAATCTCTTGCTTCAGTCTCTGGAATAGCAGGTGTGCGCCACTACACTTAACCATATTATACTTTATATTTTTTAATATGCAGTGTAATGTTTTTGTCATTTTAGAGTCTGACCAGACAGGAATTCTGGCACCTGCTGCAGCAGAATTATGGCTCTGATCTAGATTTAAGTGCTGAAGAGATGAACAGCTCGCCACTCTCCATTGACAATAATGTGCCACCAAGGTACAGCAGCATGCTCTGAAATGCCTTGAATTGTTAGCTGTTAAATTGGAGTTGTATTCGATTCTGCAAATCCTGAATTTCTGTTAATTCATCCTTGGGTGTACTTTACATTTGTCCTCTGTGAATAGTAGGGAAAGGGAATGGCTTACCCAGTTAGGTAAGCAAAATACGGATATATATAAGGAAACATTCGATATGCAATTATGTGACCTAGGTTTTGCTTGAAATTTGGTTTTAGTAAACTTTTTAATTGAGGATTTGCAAAGTACATGGTGACATGGAAAGTAAATTAGAACCAAGCATAGTGGCATATGGCCGTACCCCAGCCCTCTGGGAGTCTGAGGCGAGAGGATAGCAAGTTCAAGTGCAGCTTTGGCAACTTAGTGACTTGGTGAGACCCCATTTCAAACTAAAGAATAAGCAAAGGGCTGGAGTGTATCTCCATGTGAAGGCCCTGGTTTCAATCCCAGAACTGTGAAAATAAAATAAAATTAGATGGTGTTTTTGAGCAATATGATGTTATTATGAGTTTTCTTCAAGGATTCCCTAGCATAGAACTTAGCATATGGTTAGCACTCAATAAATCATGAATCTATTAATGAAAATAGTTTATACTATTATGAAGAGGAATATGATTGTAATATAAGAAACATAAAGGAGTAATAAATAATGTAATAAATTAAAGGTAGAGAAAAAGTATTTTTTGGAAGGTAAGAGTTCACTTAGAAGAATATATATTTTTATTAACATATATAAGTAAAAGTGCATTTTGTCCAAAGGAAATTGAGGGCAGAGCAATTAAAAATTAAGGCTAAAATTAAAATTCTACAGATAACAGTATGCTAAATCGAAGAGGCCAGTAACAAAAGAATGCATTTTATGATTCCGTGTATATGAGATAGAGTCGAAAATCTACCGAGTTTGATTGCATTGCTGGGAGCCAAGAGGAAAGGAGAAGGGGAGTGACTGCCAGTGGGCATAAGGCTTCTTTTGGGGGTGATGAAACATTCTGAAATAGGAAAAAGTGATGGTCATGCAACTCTGTAAAGAGCTGAATAGTATACTTAAGTGGAGTGAATTTTAGGGCATATGAGTTGCATCTTAACAAAGCTGTTATTAAAAATCCATAGCAAAGGAATCTTACAATGGAAGTATTTAGTCTCTACCTGCGTATGATATTTTTACTCTCCTAGGTAGCTGCCTGGTTATACTGATCCTATTTATGTTACTTCAGCTTGGCATCAATATTTTATAATCCTTTTCACATGGTTGCACATGTATATTTTATTAGTTTCTATAAAGTTAAAAGTTTCCGTTGTACTGGTCTCCCTGTAAAGTGTACTAGTCTCCCTAAGGTGCCAGGGCTGGGTGAAAAAGCACTTGATCTGAGGTGAAGAGTCTTTGGTTATGGTAAATAAGATCTGGATTCTAATCTGGGCAATGAGATAGCTGAACAAGCCCAAGAAAATCTCTTAACTTTTCTGGTTCTCAGTTTATTCATCTATGAGATAAAGCAGTTAAATTAGGTGACATTCAAGATCCCTGCCCTCTTGAAGTCTCTAATCTTTAAAGAAGAATAAATACTTTCAATGATCTTCCTGTGATCTTGGGATGAGCTGTTTGAGGCTAATCCCCCACTGTTATTTAATTCTTTTGGTGATCAAGTGATTTCTAATTGCCAGCATCCCCATTCCCTATTGTACTTCTTTTCCCATTTTCCCAGTCTCTTAAATAAGCTTATAAGCTAGGCCTGCTAGCTTGGGCCTAGAATCCCAGCACCCTTGGATGCTGAGGGAGGAGGGTGTTCAAACCTACCCACTTACTGTCTTAGCAGGATCCTGTCTTAAAATCAAAAGTAGAAAAGTGCTGGGAGATTGCTCAGCTTGTGCCCTAGCTCGATCCCTGGTACCATACATTCATAATACATGCATACATAAATGAAGACGTATATGTTTTAAGCCTTTACTTCTTTCGATATCCCATATTCTTTCCTTCCCTTCTCAGGCTCTGTCCTCCCCTTCTTTTCCTCTCTGTATTTTTTCATGCCTTACTTACATCCTTCAAATTCTTAATAAGTATAGACACTAAGCTGGTGGGCTGATCTCAAGGACCCATTTTTCTTGTTTGACTTCCTCAGATCTGTGCCTTCTGCTTAGCTAATAGTGACTTAATAGCAGACCTAAGTGTTGTTTGGGCAGAGCAAAATATGAAATAGGGTTGAAATACCATTTTTTTAGTCCTCTCCCAAGATAATATTACATATAGTGTTAAATACACCTATTAATGATTATATGGAATAATAATCACATGATAAGATTGATTGAAATTAAAGTTATGGTCCTTTTGTATTCAGTGCCTTTTCTTTTTGTTGCCTGGGAAAGGCAAAGTAGATCCTCGGACATACTGTAGTCTCGGCCCTTTGTAAGCTGCTTCTTATATCTTGTTTCTTAGGGTTGGAAAGAGAGGAATCTGAGTGACTTTATTGGCTTTGTGCTCAGATAGTAGGTCCTTCTTTGGGAGGGATTCACCAACTCAGCTGGGCCTGGGTCAGAGGAAGGAAAACTACCTCTGGGATAGGATGTAGCTCAGTGGTAGAGCATTTGCCTCACATCACGAGGCTGTGGATTCAGAGCTTCATGTTTGTGAAATTTCAACAAGCAATATTTGTTCGAGTAGCTACTGTTGTGACCACTTTCACTTTGGTAATTTTTTAATGGTTCTAAATTTTATAGAATCTCTTATGAGCTTATCCAATTTATTTTCAGGAATGAAGTCAATTTGTATGTGAGGTAAGAAAAGAGCTGTTGTAAGTAAGGGCTTGTTACATTACAACAAGTCCATTGTCAAATGATTTATAATAGAAGAGAACCTCACTGAGCGACCAAATCACTTCTTTGTGTGAAGTGACATTGTGTTTGTATAATGATGTATTTCTTTCAGAAGTCCAGGAAGAAGCACCATGGATGACTCCGGAGGAAGAGAAGAAAAATTAGCCAAGTCTGTCAGTTTTAGTCGTGAATCAATTAGTCGAATTTCAGAAATAGAATCGTTGGATGGAAATTCACCAAAAGCAGTTAGTATATATTGTATTTTAAATATATATATCTAATACTATCATGTGTCAATAATAATGTAAGGGTGCATAAAAATGTAGTCTATGCTACAAAATATTTGAACACTCAGCACAATATCTTAATCTATTTTTATTTTATGTATTTAGTTATTTATTTTTGAGGTAGGAATGCAATAGTGCAGCCTGGTCCTGAACTCATGATGTAACTAGGTGAATTCATGGCAATCTTCCTGCTTCAGCCTCCCAAGTGCTGGAGTTACAGGTGTACACCACCATGCCCAGCTGGGATATTGAACCCAGGGCCTTATGCTTCCTAGGCAAGAGCTCTAATCACTGGGCTATGTCCCCAGCCCTGTGCTCTATTTTTAGAGAGGAGTTGTAAGCCTACAGGTACCAGAAGTTACATGGGAAAGGTATGTAGTTTTGTTCAGAGCTGGATAAGGTACCCAGCTGTTGCCTGAGCAACATCAACAAAGAGGGTAAATATCATTTACAATTACAGAAAGATGTAGAAATATGTAGTTAGCAGAATCTTTCTGAGGTTGAAGAGAGAGACTCCATTCTGAATGGGGAGTGGTCCCAAGCAGCAGACTGAATAACGGATGCACTTCTTAAGCCACCTAATACAGAGGCAGGTGCAGTTAACCATTGGGGTTTTTAGTTGGTTGGTCAATTTCTTCTTTTTTTCAAGTATAAGTTTTGAAATATTACTATAAATGTATTATATTTAAATTTCAATGAGTTGGAATTATTATGATCAGGACTCAGTTTGATCTCTACGCCAACATGAGTCCTATCAAATGGACTGTTGTCTTTTTAAAACAACGAATATAGTTTGATGGTCTCTTTTCTTTTTGGCGCAGCAATGTGTCCTATGTGCATTTTATGTTTTGTGTTTCAGACTTAGCATCAGTCGTTTTCCTAATGAGTCATTTTCTTAGTGAAAAATAGTATTAACTGAGAGCTTTGAAGAGCTTTCATTCTTCTGGTAGAGGATGTAAGCATGGATCCAAAGCTGAATTTATTGGCTTAGAGCAAGGCTGTGGCTTCAGATCCTGCCAATGTCACTTTAACTCTGTGACCTTACTTAGTCTAAGTTAATTACTTACACCTACCTTTGTTTTCTCAACTATAAAGTGAGAATAAAATGCATAGGATTTGTAAAATAAGAAGTAAATGGATTAATTTATAAAAAGTACTTAGAATAGTCCATAGTCCACATCCAGTAAAAAAAATACTATAAGCAGTTATACATGTGGCCAGCAGTGGTCTTTTCCTGTCCTCCCCATTAGGAGCCCACAGCATCTCCTCTGAGTAAATGTTGAGAAAACATTGAAAGAGACCATATTTGTGTGAAAGTACCCAAACTGTAATCTTGTCTTAGGTTATCATCCATCATGAATCTACCTCAGTCTAATTCTGTGCTGTTGGATGTCTTGCATCTAGGGCCACCTAGGGACTTGCTAGTGGTACAAGAAATGACATTCTGGATATTAATCCTTTTCTGTGTTCTCACAAAGAAAATGAGATCACTTAACTTAAGGAAGGTTAGCAAGATGGGAGATTCTGTACTGTCTCTATATTCCTTACAAAAACCTGACTTTGAGGACTGAGTTCTCAGAACTGGTAATTTCTACAAGAGTCCTTCCTACAACGTCTCTGACAACTTCTTCTCTTCTTCCTCTGGTGAAATTTAGAAGAGTATATTAAGTAAAAAAATATCCAAATGCCAACCCCACTGAAACAGTGACTGTTACTTTTCTTATAAGTATCTACCTATACTTTTTATATTTACTACTTTTTATTACAGGTATCTATCTATAGAATAGAATTTAATTAACAACAGGAGGGGAAATGTAAGAGTGGAGCTATAGAGACACCAGCCCCCTGAGCACCTGTTAGAGATTCCCTGAGTCCGCTCCGTAAGCAGCAGGTGGCCTTGGAGTGTGGAACTCCTAAAGAGCTCAGCTCTTGATTTTAGCAGTAAGCTCCGCACGGAGAATCAGTCCTTTGGTTAGGGTAGTCTAATCTTGTGATACACTGTGTGCTGGACCCAGTTGTTATTCTACTTTCTGAGTGGCTATTGGAAACCTGTATTCTTCCAGGAGCTGCTTCTGTGTTGCTGATCAGAGGTGGGGCAGGAAGCAGAAGGACTGTATGTAGGCTTCAGCTGTCTTAGATTTGTGTACTACGTATGTCTGCAGTGCAAGAAAGTACTTTGCTATAGAGCTTATTCAGATTTTTTACATTATTGTATTAAGCCTTTAATACTAATCATTTATGTTTTAATGCCTAATATCAGTTGTAGAACTGACAGGTCTTTATTAAACTATGCAAGTATAAATAGCACCATATATTGAATATGTTTTAATGTCTAATCTCTTAGTCTCTTAATAATAAAGCCGTTTGTGTTCCTATGGGTGTGTTATGAAATTGATTTCCCCGGCTGGATGAATAGCACAATGATTAAAGGCTTGCCTAACAGGCACAAGGTTCTGTGTTCAATTCCTCAGTAACACATAAAGTGTCGTGTGGTGATGCACGCCTGTAATTCCAGCATTAGGGAGGCAGAGACAGGAAGATTGCCCTGAGTCCAAGGTTAACATGGACTACATAGTGAGTTCGGGACCAGCCTGGGCTACTGGGCTACAGAGAGAGACTCTGTCTCAAAAAAAGAAAGAAAGAAGGAAAGAATGATTTTCCTTTTAATCTTATTTCTCTCACTGTACTCTTATGTGACTTTTGTCTACTATCCTTCTCTTTCTGTGTTAGTAACTGGTTTTGAGAAGTGAATGAGTTCTCTTTCTTGAGATGATAAGGCAGACATTGCCCAGAGATGCTGTTACTAGCAAGGTGATGACTTCAGGGTGGTGGATTACTTACTAATACTCATGGGCCTCTATTTAACAGCATTGGATGGGATTTAGCCCTAACATAAAATATTGAAAAGATTTTTCAAAGACGGTATTTCAAGGCATATTTATTGTTAAATTTCTGCTATAAATGTAAGTTTTTTAATACAAATTTGAGATGTATTATTTGCCTTTTAGGGATTAGGTGAAGAGGAACCCCAAAGTGAGAAACAAATTAAAAAGAGTCCTTTACTTACTTCAGAAAAGAGAGTAACTAGAGTGCCATCAAAAGCACTGGACTTGAATAAAAATGATTATCTTTCTTTGGACAAGAGCAGCACTTCAGATTCTGTTGATGAAGGTAAAAATTTTCTTGTAAGTTTTAATAAAATTTCAGGTGCTTTTAATGTTTGTCCTTGTACTAGATGAGTATAAGAGAAAGAATTGAGTTGAGTTAGGTTCAGTTTCATTCTATAACGAATCAGAAAAAAAGAATGAAAGTTTAAATCAGCCAAGAGGCTGCTAAATCTAATCCATCTTCTTTGAAGCCTAGCAGTTGAAAATATCTATCACATTTAGCTTTAAAAATTCCAAGCTTTTATGCACTAGAAATGGAACAGTATCCCAGGAAGCAAATCTATTAAATATGCAGGTCTATGTTTGTATACCTGGCAGGATAAGATGCTTACATTCTGTGGATCAAAAGACCTATCAGTTTATCTAGGATACTGGTCACTGTATTGGTAGTAAAAATAAGAATTAGAGGGGTTCAGCCTAAAATTATGCAGCTAGTTGACTATGCATAGTCGGGATTAGATACCAGGTCTCTTAGTCCAGGGTTCTTTTTACTTTACTCCAGTAAGTCACATTTTTTTTTCTTTTCTTAAAAACAAAACAAAACAAAACAAAACAAAACTTACCCAAGATTACTCTGATACTATTTAGTATGTAATTAGTGAAATAAGTAATCTTGGCAGGGGCACATTCTGAGATAACTGTTAATTTAGTTTATTGGGTAGCTTTCAAAAAGGCATAAGAGTATTCTTAAAATTTCTAAAAAGGAAATGTTAAAAATTACTAATTTTTTAACACCCAACATTTTTATGTGAAGATACAAATTCTTGACTATGGTTATAAGTTAGAGTAATGAGATGAGTTTTTTAAAGATGGAACACGGACAACTCACAAATACTTCTTATTTTTTATTGTAACCAACCTCTATTTAGTTTTTTTAAGTTTTTCCTTTCAACTTTTTTTTGGGTAATTGAACCTAGGGCATGTTAGATAAATGCTCTACCGCTGAGACACATCCCAAGGCCTTCATTTAGTTTCATTTCTCTAGTAAATGAATATTTTGTAGTTGAAATTTGTTACAAAGACAAAAATTTTATATGCCATTATAGACTAATTTATTTAGTTTTAGAAGGGTAAGGAAGATTTAGCTTAATTATAAGTAATTATGAGAATCATGACCCAAAAACCTTCTAAATTTCAAAACTATTTTAGATGGTGTTTTTGTTATGCTTTGTGTTATAATGCATATGTACATGAGAGAGAGAGAGATCTTGAGTGGGCTCAACAATTTTTTTTCTTTTCCAACCAGGTTGTAGTGAAGTTGGGGCAGGGGAGAAAGAGAAACAAAATATCACCCTTAATTCTCACAGTGGTGAACAAGGGAAGATGTATGTGTGTATCAAAGGTAAATGGGATATGAATTGAGCTGGAGAAGGAGTCAAAATGAAGGCATCTTAGGAGATACTCTTCTTCTTCCCCGGGTGCAGAGAATACTCAGGAGGCCATCAGCTTCTCTGGGCACTTAGATCTCAGAAGAAAGAAGGACAAAGATGTCCGATCCTACTCAGTGTTCCCCTTCCATACTTATTAGTTACATTAATCAGTGTGACCTGCCCTAACAAAAATACCTCAAACTGTAAAGCTTTGGTAACAGGAATGTATTGTCTTGTAATTCTGGAAAATAGAAATCTCATATCAAGGTCTTTCAGAGGCAGTTTCTGGTGAGAACTCTTCCTGGCTTATAGATAGACATTTTTCATTCACAAGAGAACAGATGGTGTAAGGAAAAAGAGAGTGGGAGGGGAAGTTGAGAGGGAGGGAGAGGGGGAGAGAGAGAGAGAATATGAGTAAGCATGCAAAATTGAGAATATATTAAAAATAAAAAGTAGTTGTTTAGAGGAAATGCTATAACAAGTTCTTTTTACTTTCTCTAAGTTAATATCAATACCTGGGACTTGTCATGCTTATTAAGTAAATATTTTAAGAACAATTTTTTTTGTTAGATTGTAGGGTTATTGACGCTGAAGTCGGTGCAGGGAAAGTCACTGGGAAAGGTGTAGGGTAGTGACTTTCTTAGGGCAATTCAGCATTCCCACTGCTGTCTGCTGCAAGGAATGAATCAGTTACTCCCTGCCTGGCTGAGTTTGGTACTTTAGGAAGGTATACTCTGGCACCCAGTGGCCAAATACGTAAGTGACGCCAAAAAAGGATTGATTTATTCTCTTTCTTACCTGCTCTTTTATAAGGGTTATCTTATTAAAGGGTTATAAAAGGGTTTCATTATTAAATTCTTGTAAAGTAGCATATTAAGGTAAGTAATACCATTAGGTAAGTTGCATAAGAGACAACATTAAAACTTACAAAAGTTGTGTACATATCTAGATATAAATGATGATGGTATCATTTTGTATTACACATGACCCCTGATCGCAATTTTTCTCCTACTTGTGCCTCTTTAAGGACTGTGGCTTTAGATGAGATCAGGAGCATGTGGGGAGAGTGGCTCAGACTAGACTATGTGGATTTAGGGCACTAAACACTTGCATGGGATATTTGGCCCTCACTCTGTGGGAACTTCCCTTAAACTATGTGGGACAGTGACTTTTTTCTTTCTGTATTGTCTTTAGATGTGATGGTTCTCTGTGGAGGTTTTCCTTATGGCGTATGGAATAAGGGCCTTTTTCTTCCTAGGTCGTCGTTAGATAACAAATCCAGGTGCTGCTGCTCTTCCTAAATGGGTTCCAAAATCTTCAGCTTGCCACATACATCAAATAGGCATGACAATGATCTATTTTTTATTAAAGTTGTAAATTTATGAAGATACTTAGTAAATAAATGAACTCAGGAGCTTATAGACACAGCCAAAAAAAGTTAACTACCCCAAGACATTCAGAAATGTATGTGGGTACCTAGGGAGCTGATGGTGGCATGCCAGTTTATACCAAACATTACTTCAAATGACAATATGTTAATCTACTTTTGTGAACAGCTTGAGTGAGAAAAAAAACTTGCCACCTTTTTACCACTCAGGTGGTATAATTTTTTGGAGAGTTCAGTGGACCCCTTTGGTGTGGAGAGTCACTCCAGACCCAGGTACCCCACCCTGACAGAACTTAACAAAACGTAGCGACAGATATGTCTGAGAAATGCCTCCTGGAGGGAACTGAAGTTAACTTCTGGTCAGTCCCATTGATGTGGAGTCTAATTCAAGTCCAGATACGGAAAGTTAGACAAGAATGTGTCTGGATTGGCATCTTTTCCCCTAAGTTATTCATATTATTAGTATATATGTGCAACAGTAGTTACATTCAAGCTGGGAATTTGCATATATAACATGTCACATCTGAATCACTTTTTTACTTCCCTTTCCCCTTGCCACTCTCTCCTCTCTCCCCTTCTCCACACCCTCTTCCATTCCGCACAAAATCTATCTCCCTGTTTTCTACCATCACTCTTTTATTTGCTCTTTTGTGTATTTGTACTTTGAAGTTTTCATATTAGAGAGGCCATGTGATATTTAACTGTCTGTGTCCAGTGTATTTCGCTAAACATAATGAACATTTTCCTACAAATGACTTAAACTTATCTTTCTTTATGGCAGAATAGTATTCCATTGTGAATATACCATATTTTGTTTCCATTCACCTGTTGATAGACATATTAGCTGCTTCCAAGATTTAGCTCTTCTGAGTTGTGCTGCTGTAAACACAGGCATGCTCATGTGACTGTGGTATGATGGCTTAACTATTTGGAAAGATACTCAGAAGAGGAATAGCTGGGTCAAACAAAATTTCTACTTTCAGTTTTTTGAGGAACCTCTATACTGATTTCCATAATGGTCGTGCCAGTTTACAGTCCCACAAGCAACGCAGAAGGGTTTCTTTCTCCCCACAGCCTTGCCGGCATTTGTTATTTCTTGAGCTCTTAATAGTAGCCATTCTTATTAGAATAAGTAAGATGGAATCTCAGTGTTACTTTTTTGCTTTAACAGTTAAAGATATTCAACATTGTTTATGTATTTATTGGCCATCTGTACTTCTTATGAGGATTGTTTATTCATTTTATATTCATTGTTTGAAAGAAATATGAAAATATTGTATTGAAATATATATTTGAGTAACATTTCCTTTATATTTGAAATGGAAACTTGATTTTCAAAAATTATAGTTTGTAGGCCCATTAAGAGAAATGACTGATTCTGGGCTGGTATAGAAAAAGGCAAAAGAAAGAAAGGAAGGAAGAGAAAAGAGCCATGTCAGAGAAAATAGAGGAGTCAACTTGAGGTCCTAATAATTAAGTCAAATCAGTAATAGTTATTAATAAAATAACATTTAGATTAAAACAAATAGTGATGGTATTGGATTAAACATCAAGAATAAAATAACTGCTTGTGTCCATACTGATATGAATGAATGATTGAATAAATGTATACTGGGGGGAGAGAAAATAAATCTACCATGCAGGGTTTCAAATAATATATGTAAATAATTCTTCTTCTAGGAAGTAAAGCACAGTTTTCTTCCATTTGCATATGGGCTAAACTTAGTGATTTATTTCCAACAAATTGAATATGGAAAGGAGAAAACTGTAACTTTGCAAGGGAGAGATGTGCTATATGCTACTTTAAATCAAGATGAATATCATCACAAATCATAGTAATATCTTGAACTCCCTGAGTTTGATAATAAGGGCATTCATTTCACTTTTATGATACTCTTTCCAAAAATCCATGATCCCAGTCCAACTGGGAAACAAACAAACAAACCCGAATTGAAGGACTTTCTATAAAATACCTGACCAGTACTCTTCAGTGGTCAGGGTCATAAAAACAAAGAAAGAATGAGAAGATGACAAAGATCTGATCATACTGAGAAGACATGCAGCTAAGTGTTTTGGATTAGATTTTTGAACAGAAAAAAGGGCATGGAGAGAAAAGAGAGGTATAAAACCTAATTTGATTAATTATAAACCTCAAATTATTCCATAATAAAAATTAGGTTGTTTAAAAGAGGCTAAAGACTCTTAAGTCCTGTAAATATTTTTAGCATTTCAGTAGTAACTTTTTCACTTAAAGCATTTTAGTAGTAATTTATTCATTCAAAACTATTTTTATATGCCAAAATACTGGTTGCACCTAGATGTTTCAAATGATATGATCTCTATTCATGTGGAACTTACAGTTAAGTGCAAGAGAGAAATAGCAAATAAATGAACAGGCCACCAAAAATACAAGTACAAATTGAGGTAGGTTCTATGAAGAAATGAGCAGGCTCAACAGAATCACCTAAAATTGTTTGCATTCTTTATGTATGTTTGGCTTATTTTCACAATGAATATAATGCTTCTATATCAGCAAAACCTTTTTCCTAAACCTATTTGGAAGTCACCTCACAAAACCTTAGCGAATTGCCAAATATCAGTGATTCATTTTTCCACTAAAAGATCTATTATTTGAAATTGTAGTGAATTGTTTTTGCCTCCATATGGCATTGTTGCAGGGAGAAGGGAAGTCGGTATGTATCTGGATCTCTGAGTTCTTTGTAGTGGTGGCAAAATACAGAGACACCAATTGTTTAATAAGGAAGGGATAATTAGAGATCAAGTCATAGATACAAGAGTTTTTTTGATCTATAGATCACCGACTTTTGTATTTAACAAAACTGCTTCTTACGAATTAATACTGACAGATACTTTTCACATATAATTTATAGAGCTTGGTTTCTGAAATGTGGGGAACTTTTGTTGTAATTTTCATTCCTTATTGATGGGACATGATCCTTGAAATACTAAGTAATCACTGTCCTTAAATGGTTAAAATTCTCTGATCTGTCTCCTAGGTGTAAAATATAATTTCCTTTATTATACCAAGAATTTTTTTTTTTTTTTTTTTTTGAGACAGGGGTCTTGGTCCGTAGCCCAGGTTGGTTCTGAACTCACTATGGAGCCCCAGGCTGGCCTTGGACTCATGGCAATCCTCCTAATTCACCCTCCCATATGCTGGTATTACGCCCAGCTTATATGGTGCTGGGGAATTGAACTTGAGTACTTAGCACTTGACCTAGTGCTTGCTAGGCAAGTGCTTCAACTGCAGAGCCATTCCTCCAGCACCTGTGCCAGGCTTCTATTTTTAGCTATTGTTTTTCTTCCATCTTTGTTAGTCTTCCTAAACTGTTCCTGGGGGTCTAAAATAGAGATTACCTTGTGTGTTGGGAGCTAGAGTGGGCTCGCGTTCTAGCTCGGTAGAACAGCAGCTGTGAAGCCTTGGCGGTCCTCTCTGTGCCTTTGTTTCCTCACCTGCAAAGCGAAAAGAAGGATAACAATCCCACTTCTCTCAGAACTGCAGGGAGGAACAACTGATGCTTTCAGGTGCTTAGCGCAATGTCTGACACGAGGTAAGTCAGGGAATATGAGTGGAGATGAGCAGATACTGCTTCATATTCTACCAGTAGGTTTCAACATCATTATCCAATTCCCAGAGAAAGAAAGTATTTTGTTAGGCATTGTTTGTTTTGAAAAGTACTTTTGAGAATGATTTCCCATTCTTTGATGTGTAGTATTGAGAATAGTACGTGAACATAGTAGTCCTTGTTTTAGGAAAGTTGGTATTAAATCAAATTGAAACATTATTCAGATAGACAAACTAGTGAATACAGAAGATGCTAGTGCCATTGATAGGTAACTTTGCTGAATGTCTGAGATAGAACCTGGGTCAGACTGTGGTAGATGCCACCTTGTGTGTCTCAGTGTTGTTTTTATCAGTTAAGAAATATTCTGAGTGGTATGCTATGGAAGCTTCATATTCCAGTTAAGTATTTTTGCATCTTTTAGTTTTAAATAAATAAAATACTTATCATATGAACACAGTTGCACATAACAAAACACTATTATGTGTAATTGTATAATACATGTGGGTATAAATTCGATTTGGAGTTTTAGTAATGTTCTGGAATGTACAGATCATTATAATCATATTTAAAAACCAGTTTATCCTAAAAGTGAAACGCAAACCCTCCCAAATTTTTGAAATCTCCTTTCCTTAATTTCGTCTCTTTTGCTTTATTTTTGTTTTCTAGAAAATATTCATGAGAAAGATCTTCAAGGAAGACTTTATATCAACCGTGTTTTTCATATCAGTGCTGAGAAAATGTTTGAATTGCTGTTTACTAGTTCACGATTTATGCAGAGATTTTTCAGTTCTAGAAATATAATAGGTTAGTTCCTATCTTCTTATCTAATGATATATTTTTGGATGATTCTATTATTTTTAGAGGACTAAGCATATTTAAACTGGTTTATGCTGTTAGGGGGAAAATGATATGTGCTTTTATTTTATTATGATGATATGTAAACTGGTGTTTAAATGTATGGCTAAATTCCCATATGAACAGGATAATTGTTTAATTAGTCAGATGCTGCTTACAATTAAGTTCAGTCAACTTAAAAACTAGAACTACATTTATTCATTAATGAACCTATTCTTTAAGTTGAATCCAATTCAAAACAGTTCTGTTCGAGAACAATTAGATTGTAATTGGAGTAACCATTTTGCCACATAGTGTGGTATTAGCTACTACAACCATGAATTCTCAGACCTGTCTCCTAGGTGCATGCCTAGAATTCTCTGCTCCTATGTCTGGGTGTATACCCACCAGAAATGGGCATATATATTCCATGAGTGATGTCAGTATTATAAATGCACCAACTTCTCACTATTCTAAATATCTTCCAGTAATGGAGCAGATAAATTGTGTAAGTTTTCAGAAAAGAATACTATCTACAGTTGAAAATACAAAACTGCTACTTAAATGAGTAAATCTCATAGACTCATTGTTTAGCAGAAGAAACCAGATCCAAAGAGTATATATTATGCAATTTCTTTATATAAAGTTAAAATTTTGTAGACATGAAATCAGCATACTAGTCACAGTTTTATTTTTATTTAGTTTTTATTTATGTTTAGTTTTACTTATTCAATTTTATTAACTTTGGGAGCATGTGGTTTACTTAGCTTGCTGTGTAATCAAGGGCAGCAGCAGCAGAGATTCCTACAATGTTAGCTATTTGACACATGATGAGAAAGTTACACTGTAATGAATTTGAATGTATTTTATAATCTAGTCTTATATCTATAGTTAATATTAAATTATGATATAATTTTATTAACCATTAAATGTTACTCCTTTTTTGGAACTTTTATGTATACATAATCATATATTCATAGACAGTGTCATTGATATGGATCCTAGTTTCAAATTTTAATTTTTCTTATTATTCATAGAATATGAGATTTTTAATTGACAGGTATTGAGTCTTGTGATTATATGCAGTTTTATGGTTTGAAACTGGGCGTGGTGGTGCACACCTGAAATCTCAGCACTCTGGGAGGCTGAGACAGGAGGATCACAAGTTCCACCCCAGCCTGGGCAACTTAGTAGCTTAATGAGATCCTGACTCAGAAAAAAACAGCAAGCAAACAAATAAACAAACAAAACGCTGAAGATGTAACTCAGTGGAAAGGCCCCAGGTTCAGCCCTTAGTTACACACAAAAAATATAGTTTTAAACAATTATTTCGGGTTTGTTTTTCGGGGTGGGGGAGAGGGTTGAGACAAGGCCTGGCTAGCCTTCAATTTGCTGTGTGGCCCAGGCTGCCTTTGGACTCCTAATTCTCTTGTTGCAGCCACCAAAGTGCTGCAATTACAGGCTTGTGCCACCACGTCTGGCTTGAAGGTCCACGTTTTGGGGGAGGTGTAGGTACAGGTTATTGAGCTCAAGGCCTTTATACTGAGCTCTATTCCTGGCCCATTTTTATTTTTATTTTTTTTTAAAGACAGGGTCTCACTAAGTTGCTGAGCTGTCCAGGCTGGGCTCAAATTTGTGATCCTCCTGCCTCAGCCTCCCAGAGTTCTGGGATTATAGGTCTGTACCAGCAAGTAGTCCATTGTCTTTAAAATAGAAAAAGACATGATAACACACTTGTAATCCTAGCACTTGGGAGAATGAGGCAAGAATATCATGAGTTCAGGACCATCCTGGTTTAACTAGCACATTGGAGGCTACTCTGAACTAATAGGCACTTTTTCAAAAAAAAAAAAAAAGTTAACTGTTTGCAAGCCTTATCCTTGGAACCTAATACCTGGTAAACAGTGCCTTTCTTTTCTTTTCTTTTCTTTTCTTTTCTTTTCTTTCTTTTCTTTCTTTCTTTCTTTCTTCTTTCTCTTTCTTTTTTTTGAGATAGGGTCTCACTTTGTAGTTCAGGCTGGTCCTGAACTCACTTGTGGCAGTCCTCCTGCCTCCGCCTTCTGAGCGCTGAGATTACAGCCATGTGCACCGACACCTAGGTTTTGTGGTGCTGAGGTATTGAACCAGGACCTTGTGTTTGCTAGGCAAGCACTCTAACCACTGGGAAACACGCCCAACCCCAAACTTTGCTTAGGTGTTTCGGGATTGACTATGCCAATATGATGCTACTTTGGTGATGGTCTTGCAAATCTTAGTCAGCGGACTTTGTTACTAGCATGGTACAAATGCAAGTGTAACACACATGGGAAAAGAGGCCCTTTGGCTTGATCCTCTTTGAGCGTGGCTTTGTTGAATATTGTGCAGTTCTAGCAGCAGAATTTGATATCTTTCAATTCTCTTTTTTATTAACAAAGCATCTTGTACCATTTTTCTGAAATATGCTGACATATGACCAAAGTAATCTTCTGAGAAAGGATTTTAGAATTAATTGCATATCTTTTTTTTCATGTGTACATGAACAAATCATTTTTAAGCAAATCCTGGATGATAGATTTTATGGTTTCTGATGTTTTCTTTTGGATTTAAATGTAAGATACTCAAAGGGCAGTTTTAGGATTCCTCATTACATCCCTAGGTGCAGCCTAACTGGAAGCTGTGGGGTATAATTGTTCTTATTGCAAAGCCTTGTTTCATTCCTCTGATGACAGGTAATGGGTTAGATAAAGGCTCTTGTACTTTAGAAGGCGATGAACAGCCACTGAACATAGTGAGTAATTGCTCAAGTCCATTTATGCTAGCAGCATTAGGTGAGTCAGGCATGTCTTTGAACAGAATTCATACTGCTTTTATCTATATTTAGCTAATTTTTGGCTTGCATGATATGACCGTCACTATATGATGCTATGTTCTAAAGCTATCTATTTATTAAAAGTATGGTTTTTTGTAGATTGTATTGTTCCTGAGTAAATTTTGATTAAAGTCCTGCAAAAAACATAGATATGAGCCTGTAACCCTGTTAATATAGAAAAAGTTATATGGAATACAGCTATTTATATTCTGTCACCTCAACTTGATTAAAGATTTTGACAGACATTCCACTAACGCCCATAATTTCTGATAACACTGACATGATTTCTCCCCTCGTGGAGATCAAATTCATCTTGTTGCATAATGACAGATGCCTCCCAAAGTTTTGTCCTCACAATAGGATGTTGAAGTGTTGTTCCGACCCTGTTTGATGAGGCTAGTGCCATTAATTTTTTCCACAGACACTTGGATCTTTAACAAGAAATCTACAGATCTTCTGAGAAAAAGAGTTCTTAGAAAATAAATTAGAAATAAGTGGGTCAGAAATACATGTATGTCATATATAAGAAGAGTGTCCTACATTTAATCTCCTTTTAATGTTTAACATGTAGTTTTAAGGGGTTAGGACTACTCAGAATAGAAATTGAAGTAATGCTAAAACTACATGTTTGATTCCATTTAAAGTCAAACTGCCCTTCAAGTTTCTAGAGCTAACGTTTTGTTTGCTGTGATTAGATGTAGTATCTACTCCCTGGACTGTAGAGTCTGGAGGCGATCAACTGAGAACAATGACCTACACTATAGTTCTTAATAATCCGCTTACTGGAAAGTACACTGCTGCCACTGAGAAGCAGGTAAGCCCATTCTCAGAACATCCCAAAAAGCCGTTTGGCTGGCAAGAGAGGACTCCCAATGATATCGCCAGTTTATAAGACTATTTCAACAAAGAAATGGCATGAAAGAAAAATTTGGAGAGGGGAACTTCTACAGGTTAATAGAGGCATAGAAAACCAGTGTAACCCAGTCCTGATTGAGTACACCATCTGTTATAAAGGTATTTGTGAGATTTGAGGAATTGTTGATTTGTTATATATAATAATGGCATTGTAGCTGTGTTTTAACAAATATTTTTAAAGTGATATACTGATGGATTAAAAAGATATACTGAAATATTTATGGATTAAATTGTATGGGTAGCTGGAATTTCTTTTTTATTTTGTAAATACATAAATTCCAAATTCTGTAACACGTTAGAGACATGGGGTTGGGGGAATCAGTGAGCATTTATGCCCACCCTTTTTCAGAGGTTCACCCCTTTCCCAGCTGACCATTGCCCCTCTTTCTACCCTGTCTTTCATGTTGGGACCTTTTTATGCCATTACTTTTGTGTACTTCATAAGAGGGACACCCATCTATAGTCCATCTTTTGTGATTGATTTAATTCACTGAGCAGTATTGACTCAGGGTGGCCTCATTTTTGTTCAAAAGCTTCATCTCTGTTTTTTTTTTTTTTAATAGCTCATAGTAGTCCATGGTGTATAGGTACTACATCTTCTTTAACCATTCCTCTACTGATGGGCAGGTAGATTGTTTCCAGGATTTGGCTATTATGAATTGTGCTGCTATAAACATGGATATGCATCTGTCTTTTTCGTATGTTGATTTTATTTCTTTTGGGAACATGCCCAGTAGAGCAGTAGCTGGATCAAATGGAATTTCTGTTCTCAGCTTTCTAAGGAATCTCCAGACTGCTTTCCATAATGGTTGTACCAGATTGTACTCCCACCAGCAGAGGAGTAGATTTCCTTTTCTTTGCACCCTCACCAATAATTTTTTTTTTTGAGTTCTTGTTGTAGGCCATTCTCACAGGAGTGAGGTGAAACTTCAGTGTTATTATTTGCATTTCTCTGATGGCCAATGATGAAGAACCCTTTTTCATGTGCTTTTTGGCCATTTGTACTTCTTCTTCTGAGAAGCTTCTTTTCATTTCAGTTGCCCACTTCTTCATGGGATTGTTTATTTTAGGGGGTTTTATGTTTTTGAGTTCTTTGTGTATTCTCGATATTAATCCTTGGTCTGATGTGTTACTGGTGGGTATCTTTTCCCACTTTGTGGTGTGTCTTTTCACCTTGTTGATTGTTTCTTTTGCTGTGCAAAAGCCTTTTAATTTAATTAGTCCATTTTTTGATTCTTGCTAAGATTTCTTGGGCACTTGGTGATCTATTCAGAAAATCCTTTCCTGTCCCTATGTCTTCTAGGGTTTTACCTCTTTGTTTTCCAGTAAATTCAGTGTTTCTGTTTTGATGTCCAGGGTTTTTTTTTTTTTTATCCATTTTGATTTGATTTTAGTGTCTGGTGATAAATATGGGTCTAATTTCATCCTCCTGCATGTGGAAATCCAGTTTTCCCAGCACAATTTGTTGAAGATGCTGTCTTCTCTCCTCATGACTAAAAGAGAACACCAATTATTCAGCGCCTTTTATCTTTCTTTGTATAGGTCTTTCGCCTCTTTGGTGAAATTTATTCCTATGTTTTTTATTTTATTTTTTGTTGCTATTGTGAAGGAGCTGCTTTCTTGATTTCTTTCTCTTTTGATTCATTATTGGTGCATAGGAATGTTATTGATTTTGGGTATTGATTTTACAACCTGCTATTTTTCTGAATTTATATATTTGTTCTAAAAGTCTTTGGGTGGATTTTTTGGGTCTTCTATGTAGACTATCGAGTCATCTGCAAATAGGGATATCTTAACTTCTTCCCTTCTGGTTTATATTCTTTTTATTCCTTCCTCTTGCCTTATGGCTTTTGCCAAAATTTCAAGCACTGTGTTGAATAGTAGGGGTGATAGTGGGCAGGTATTGTAAATAGTGTGAATCGTGTTGAGATAAGGTCCCTCTGTTCTATTTTCCTCAGACTCTTTATCATAAATGGCTGTTGGATTTTGTCAAATGTTTTTTTGGCATCTGTTGAGATGATCACATGATTTTTGTCTTTGCATCTGTTAATGTGGTGTATTGCATATGTTGAACCATGCCTTCATGTTTGGAATGAAGCCCATTTGGTCATGGTGTATAATCTTTATGATTTGGTGCATTCTGTTGGCAAGGATTTTGTTGAGTATTTTTGCATCCGTATTCATTAGGGTATTGGCCTGTCATTTTCTTTTTTTGTTGGGTCTTTGTCTGTTTTTGGAATTAGAGTTATGCTTGTTTCAATAAATGATTTGGGTAATTTTTCTTCCTTTTCAATTTCTTGAAAAAGTTGGATGAGCATTGGTACTAAATCTCTAAATTTTTTTATAGAATTCTGCTGAGAATCTGTCAGGTTCTGGGCAATTCTTGTTTGGAGGTGTTTTTCTTCCTCAATTTCATAGGTGGATTTTGGCCTATTTAGATATTTAATTTCTTATTTCATTTTTGGTGGAATTTCTTTTAAAACTAAGTAGGCAGGGTATGGAGCTGGAAGGGAGGAATATGGGGAAATTGGCTTTGAAGGAAACAAAGGAAGAACTATAGTGAACATTGAAGTCCAGTGGTGAGCTTATGAAGGCTCATTATGCTTCATTTCTACTCTTGTGCACGTTTATAATCTTTTAATAAAAGATTTTTAAAGTTCACTTCTCAAATATAATTTACAGATTCTTGTAAAGAATTTGGACTAAATAATTAGATGGCTGCTGTGGGATAATTGAGTTTTTAAAACTAAATATGAACTATGGAACGCTCTTTGTTAGTGACCAGTGTGGCACAGTCTTAGAGTGCAGTGTGTGTGTCTGGCCAATTTGTGGTGAATTATTGTGTATGTGTCATGTAAGTACCCAAAATGGGTGTGGTCTTGCAGGTTGCATTTCAGTGTTAGGTGGATGTGATTTCTTACTCTTTTAAGTTTTAAAAAGATTTCCAGACATATTTTGTTTTGTTATAGAATCTTTGATAACTTTGGAAACCTCCTCTGCTTACTTTAGTGGATGGGTAGAAAAAACTTGCCTAAACTGAGAAGGGGTTATTTATATGACAGCCACTTTAAATCCTGTGTAGGAAAAGGACTATTTTACTTGGATGCTGTCATGTTTTTTCAAGCACTTTCTTTCTTTCTTTCTTTCTTTCTTTCTTTCTTTCTTTCTTTTTGTCTTTCTGTGAGGGTGGTTTTGTTAAGTTTTTATTTTTTAGGGGGCAGCATCCTTATATTATCCAGTTGATTTAGACTTGTCCCTATAACAGGAAGATTTAAAACTTTATAAACTAATAAACACAAAAGAGATTATGTAGTTCCTTTCCTTTCCTCATGGCTAAAAGAAAACACCAGTTGTCCAGTGTACTGACCTGGTCACAGCCCATCTTATTTCTTGTGGTCTCTTCTCAATCCATAGGCAGCACAGACAGCATGAAGGATTTCATGGCCTGCCATATGTAGACTTTTCATGTCTTTTGTAATTTCTAAGAAGGAATTCTACAATGTGTGTTTTAAATTGCCAAGAAACTTAAAAATAATAAATATGTACATGTGAAAATTTTTTAATTTTTTTTGGCAGACACTGTATAGAGAAAGTCGAGAAGCACAATTTTATTTAGTAGATGTGGAAGTCTTTACACATGATGTCCCTTACCATGATTACTTCTATACCCTGAACAGATACTGTATCAGTCGGACTTCAAAACAGAAATGCAGGCTAAGGTGAGTTATCCTAATGAGTGTGGTAGAGTGAGCTAGACTCTGATTGTACTCTGGCAATGTTAATTTTCAGTTCTTAGCTTGACACCACAAGGCTTGCTTGCTTGATTTATGTATTTATCTATTGGCTTAAATTACATGTCCAACTGTGGTTAGAAGAAGGGGTTGGAGGTTCCTCACCTAAGACTCCAGTTGATGAAGGCTTTTGCATCATGGAGCTACACAGTGCAGACAGTGCATTTCAGTTGCTACAGAAAAAGAAAGCTTTCAAAATATGCTCACAGTTCATTGGCCAGAATTAGTCACATGTCCATTCATGGTCCTGGGGGCTAGGAGTTCTGGGAGAGCACAGGGTCAGCATTGACTAACTGTTGCAGTGGAAAATGAGGAATTACTGGTGTGTTAAAGAGTAAAAAGTTGCCATATGCTTTGCCTAGTCCTAGTTAATGTAAATGAATATTTACTCTCGGGTAATTTGTGAACCTTGAGGGTTTTTTTTTTCAATATAAGGCATTTAGGAAACTTAACATGTATTTGGAACCTTAATTGAAGAAAGAAACAAAATGTTAAGTACATAGAAGATCAGTTTGATGAAGATATTAGCAGCTCACAGTAGATTTTAAAGAGGTTGTTATCATGGGCCAATTTTTCTTTTATAATCTTAATGTATTTGAATCCTTTTCCCTTTTACAGAATAATATCTTACATTTAGTTGCAATATTATTATAATTAAAGTTCATTCTTAAATATTCTTCTTTCCTTTTTACCTTATTAGAGTTTCCACAGATGTGAAATATAAAAAACAACCATGGGGCTTTATCAGATCTTTAATTGAGAAGAATTCCTGGAGTTCACTGGAACACTTTTTTAAACAGCTTGGTTTGTAAAGTCATTGATGCATCTGTTTTTGTAAAGATAGCATTTATTAATGAAATAGTTAAATTCTTTCTTTATATTTAGAACATGAGCTGGTGGATAGTGATGAAACGATTTGCTGAAGTGCTTGGTTTCAATTCCCCCACTTGCTCTATCACTTGCAGGATTTCGAAACTTTCAATTTTTATTGATCTAACAAACACTCATATAGTACTGATATGCATATAATAAGATTTTATGTGCTTCATTAACTCATTTTATCCTCACAATCCTATGATTTCATAGGTCTATTTTATTCCTACTATACTAAAGAGGAAATTGAAAGACAGCATGGTTAAATGACTTGTGCAAGATCACAGGGCTAGGATTGCTTCTATAAGGAGCCAGCGAGGCTGGCTCCAGTGGGGAATTGGGTAACCACGTCACAGATGCACCCTGGTGCTCTCTAGGATCCGGAGAACCCTTGAGCCCATCTCTCTTCTTACATGCTGCTGCCCTGGGCTTATGCAGGCCAGCTCAGCAGTGGTCTCCTGTACATGTGCAGATTTGGTGGAGTGGGTCCTGGGCAGCTGACTGGAGGAAGTGATACAGCTGTTCTATTTGTATATTCCTTAATATACATATTAATAAAGATGTGTGTGTGTGTATATATATGAACATAATTTTAGTTGAGTTAAAGCAGGGGGTCAGGGCAAGTCTGGACTTTATCATTTATTTTATTGTTTGTTTTCCTGGCCTTTATCCCTTTGGCTATTTCATTATTAAACTTATCAGGGCAGAGAAAATGGAACTCAAAAATTAGTTTGGCCATTGAATAATTAGCTTCTAATAAAAAATCAGGTGAAGGAAAAGGTTGAAATAAATGACAAAAATGAGGTTTTTAGGTTGTTTGCAAATTTATTAGTGCTTTCTTATTTGTAAATCCTCTTTGAAAATTAGAACTATTCTGTGATACTCCTTCCTTGGAGGCTGACAAGTACAGTAACCTATCTCAGAAATCTTTGTAATGATTCTAATGATTTCTAAGTGGTTGGCCTGTTGTTTCCATAACTGAAACCATTACATTAATATTTAATGTAGCACATGATAAATTTGCACTGATGATGCCATCATTTATTAATATACATTCCTCCTAGAATAATGAAAACTCATTATTGGGTCATTATACTCTCTAAAGCTTTTTATTAAAAATAAAGTTTGAATCTAGGCCATAAGAATCTAAGGAATAGTTAAAGAACACTACCAAGGCTTAAACCAGACAACAAACAAACATGAACCCACCCACCCACAATTGTGTCTTACTGTGGAATTTTCCCCATATTTAAAGGTTTTTTTTTTTTTCATTCTTAGAATCAGATTTGTTAATTGAAGAGTCTGTGTTAAATCAGTCCATTGAAGATGCTGGAAAACTTAGTGGCCTCCGAAGGAGAAGGCGAACATTCAACAGAACGGCTGAAACAGTTTCCAAGCTTTCTTCCCGGCGGTCTTCTGGAGATATGGGTGTAGATGCCAAAGGGAACTTTACAGGTAGCTGTCACTGATACACAGATGGAAGATTTTACCTTTGTTATAGGAAGAAGAGGCCTCTTGTTTGTAAGATGTGTTATCAGGCGGTTGGCCTTTCCCCCTTCTTTCTGATAATCATATTCAGTTCCTTAAAGCTAATACATAAGCATAAAGTAGCAGTTACAAAATGGTGGATGTAATGCCAATATTAGTATTTTATTTGACTTAGAGGGTATTTTAAAGTTGGAGACTTCTGTGTAAAAGCTGAGCCTTGACAGCCTGACTTAGAGCTTTCAGGTGGCTGCCCCATTGGACTGTGTGCTCCTCCTGCTTACCTGGACCGCGTCCCCCATGGGTGCCTGGTGCATCCACTTGACTTCAGCTTTTGGGTATACTGTCAGGGCCAGCCTAGAAAATCTGCAAAAATAAAAGGTGATTTTTTAAAAACCCCCCTCTCAGGATTTTAAAGTATCTTTTTATTACTACTGCTTTCCCTCAGAGCTGTAAAGCTGTCACACCTGATCCTCCTACATTACCAAGTCCTCTTTAGGCTTGTATCTTATTATATATATATATATATATATATATATATATATATATATATATATATATATGTATGTATGTATGTTTATTCATTGTTTAAGATTAATGTTTCTAGCTAAGTGTGATGGTATACACCTGTTTCTGGAAGGCTGAGGCAGGAACATTACAAGTAACAGCCCAGTAAGGCCAACTTAGTAACTTAGTAAGAACCTGTTTCAAAGCATAAAGAATATTTTAAAAGGCTGAGGTGTAGTTCAGGTGAAGGTGCTGAGTTCATTTTTGGAATTTAAATATTTAGGCATCAGTTAATAGATGATTTTTCTTTTTAAGGAGGGAACACTGTACATAAAGTAAGCCCAAATGTTATTTGTAGAGATAGTACTTAGTTATTTAATATATATTATACAAAATGTATTGAATTGCTTATTTAATTTAGGGTAGGTTAGTTTGTAAAATACCCAAAATTTGAAAGATTGCAATAAGTTTTTTTTTTTTTTTTTGTAATTTGTTTCCTATCACTCAGGATATCAAAAAAATCAAAGAAGAGGTGCAGAGATTTACCTTAAACTACTTTGTTTTTGTAAATAATTTAAAAGTTTTCTTTTCCAGTTAAAATTAAACTTTCATCAGTTGTAAGCACATTCCTTAATCTGATGCACTTTTTTTTTTTTTTTAATGATCTTCAGGAAAGAAAAAGGGAGTGGAAGGCCTTAACACTGCTCTTATTGTGGTGATGAGTGTTTTGTGAGTATTTGTCATGAATGCTTACTTTGCTGTGTCTTCATTTAATTTTAACTGGTTCCCAAATGGATTTGAATGTACTTATATATTACAGGGTACAAGTTACCATTATGTGACCAATGTTGCCCTAAGAAGTCGCAATTTTATTGGTTTTAATTGGGTAGGTTTTGGTGTATGATTTTCAGAACTGTAAAATTTGAGGGAATGCAAAGTACCTAGAATGTTTTTATGTTTTCAAACAATTTGGTTAGTTTTTGCTATCGTAAGTTTTTTGTGGGAAGGTCTATAAATTTAGTGGAGATATTTATATGAGCATACTGGTAAAATCCCAATAATACAACTTTGTTCATTTGTTATACCAGTGGTTCTTATTCTTTTCTGTATGTGAACATCACGTGGGGAATTCCTTGACACGCCTATTTCTTGGCCATAAATCCCACAGATTAAGGGTAAGGCCTTCAGTCAGTGTGTCTCAACTAGGGACCAGGAATCAGTATTTTAGAGCACATTCTCTTGGTTATTCTGATGGAAACTGAGGATACCTCCCCAGGTTATTCTGATGGAAATAATCTGAGCATCCCATGGTGAAAAATACCAGCCAATCAATCAGTGTGCAGCTCTGGCTACCCCTACTTAGCCTGGTATATTTAGAGTTCTAATAGCTATATGGCTCTATATGAATCTTAAGTTACTCTTAGAAAAATTGAATTGGTTGATTCGCTGATATAATCTGTATATTTTTATTTTTTTATTTTTTTGCCCAGATGGGTCCTGAACTCACTATGGAGCGCAGGCTGGCCCTGGACTCTCGGCACTCCTCCTGCCTCTTGTCTCAGCCTCCTGAGTGCTGGGCCTGGTTTATGTGGTTCTGGGGAATTGATCATGGGTACCTAGTGCTTGATTTAGTGCTTGTTAGACAAGCACTTTAACCGCTGAGCCTTTCCTCTAGCCCCTCTTCAGAGTTCTTATATCAACTAGTTTTTTGTTTTTCTCATTAGAGATTTAAGGACAGAGAAAATATTTATGATTCCTCTGAATTTTATAAAAGGTTTTCATATTGTGAATTTACTGTGATAATTTTGAACAGTAAATAGTATCAGTGCTCTTTTGCATTACTTTGCAGAAAATTTTATTCAGACGTTACATGTTGATTTATTTTTTCTTTTAAATGCTGTAATTTCATAGATTTGATTTTCTTGTTATCCAAGATTTTTTAAACCCTCCTCTCTCTGTGTACTATACATATGGTGTATACACATTCTTGCATGTATATACTACGTGTCTATATATCTATGTGCAGTACTCACCTTTGAATACTGTTATTTGTATATAAATAACAATGCCTACATTTGTGAGTATGTGTTGCTGGGGATTGAACCCAAGACCTTGCACATGCTAGGCAAATACTCTACCATTGATCTATACCCCTGACTCCACTTTATATTTTTTAAGCAAGTCAGTATTTTAACAGAAATGAGTAGAAGAATAACTTGCATGTCTGACTTGCATAAATGTATAATAAGAAATAGATTCATTCACTTTTCACTGCTGTGAAAAGCCATATATTAAGTTCATTTAGCTGGAATATTTTGCTGTTTTGTTTTGTGGCCTTGGTGACTGAACCCAGGGCCTCAAGCATGCTAGGCAAGTGCCCCTCCACTGCTCTGTATCCCCAGCTCTGTGTATTTGTGTGCATGCATCATAAGGAATAGATCCATTCACTGGAAAGCAGTATTAAACTCATTTAGCATATAGCACCTGATATTTGATGCCATTAATGTATGTTTAGGATTTAGTACTTTTCTTCAAGGTAAACAAGAAGAAATTTTTGCTGAATGGTTTTTTTTTTTTTTTTTTGGTTTCTACTGGGAATCAGCGATAACGTCATGATCTTTCTTAGATCGGCTCCATATTGATCTCATTTTCTTTTTGAAATGCAGCATGGTGGGTGTGTAACTGCTGAATCCTAAGCATCCAAAAATAGACTCTGAAAGCTTATCTGGAAGATTTCTAGGCTGGTGGTCGCTTAACAGTGACTGGGACTACCAGCAGAAGGATATCAGAGACAACCCCAACCTGCCAGCAGGGTTATTAAAGGACTTTATTATTCTAGTTACCTTCTATGTTTTCCTTTAACATCCACTTAATCCTTTATTTTTAATAATAAAATAGGGCTAACTTATTTAAACATAGACATTTTTGGAGTTCTGCGTGTATATTCTGTATTAGGATGCTTAAGTTCTAGATAAGGAGGAATTAACTGGTGTGATTTGCTCTGCCCAGTTTGCTGCTGCTAGTTTTGTTGAATGTGACACTGTTTCTGAAGTTATCGAAGATAGAGTTTGCTGCCCAGTCCTTTTACCGTCTACATGTCCAAGAAGAAAAATCTCTACAGTAAGTCTCCCACCACCATCTACGTTACATTTCTGTAATTAAAATTCCTTAATTACAGAAATCTAGCATCAGTTTCAGAAATTCTCTTTTGCTAACAATCCTTATATCATAGATGGCCTGTTTTTTGGTATAATTTTGTGTTCTGTAATTTATAGACACTGAGTTTTAGAAAATGAAGCAAGTTTCTTTATTTTGCAAATATTATTTGTCTTTCAGCTTAGCTTCTCATGTGGTCTCAAGAGCAGAAACTAATCAAAGGGACAAAGATCAGGCCCATCACTTAAAAGGAGTGCTCCGAGATTCCATAGTGATGCTTGACCAGGTAGGCAGACTGCTGTGCTGCGATACTTGGGGCTTCGTACCTGTGTGAATCGTTGGCTCTGGTTGAGAATGTGCATTATTACTTAGAGGGCTTCTGGATTGTACATGGTATGGACATATTCTCTTGTGTTGTTTTTCTTATGAAAGTGTTGAATTCCTTGTTTTTTCAATTGGTAACAGACTTTGAAGATGTTTCTATGTCAGCAAGTATATAGTACTTCATTTTAAATTGATCTTTCTATATAACAATTTTATACTCAAAATTAAGTCTTTTTACAAAAATGGTAGCTAGTGTATGCACTGTTTATTATTTGGTGTTTCCAGATTAACCATATATGCTGGAGATCTTTCTGCAGCAGCAAAGGTCATAATCTTTTCCAGTGATTGCATACAGTTCAGCATGCAGTGATGACTGACTGCCTCCTGTTTTCTCTCTCCTGACTGTCTACCATTCCTGTTGTTCAGATGGGAGCCTTTAACTGGGTGGCTTGCCTCCTCATTGCTTTTCAGCTTCCGTCTTTTTGCCTTTTTGTCCTATGTCTGAGAGATTGTCAGCTTTATCTTCACATTCTTCTGTTGAGTTTTCCAATTTTTTCCAGAAAGTTCTTCATTTAAAAGAGCTATTTTCTGTATTTTCTTCTTTTGTGGTGGTGCAGTAGTTTTTAATGGCTATGCTTAGTTCTTTGAGGATATTATTTGCACACTTCCCATCACTTCCCGTCAAGGTGCTTTCCTCTTCTGTTAGGCTCTGTCTTAGGGTTTGAGGATTTCTTGGTGTCTGGTAGTCCTCAGTTGTCTGTTTGTATGGATAATGACTGAGGCTCTTAACATGAGGAGCAGGATGGGTGTCCTGAATTTCTCTGTCGATCTTGCTAGAATGGATAGTTGGGAAATCCTGGTACCGTCATCCTCAGGTCAGCTGACTGACACTGGTGAATTTACATAAAGAACCCTCTTTATGCCTCCTATCTGAAAGATTATGAGCTAGCTGCTCATATTTTTAGGAGCTGAGTGTAGGAAGGATGGGAGGGCAGGGCAGCTTTGTCATAGCCTTTGGTAAATTCCTTTCAATGTAATTCTCATTTTCACTATAGTTACCATTATGTTAACAAAGACAGGAGATAGCCAAAGTTCCTGTTTTATTCTGTCCCCAAAATAAAACTCTAGACTTCTGCCTAGACAGGAGACTCATATGCCCAGAGTTTCATCCAGTCCTTATTTTGGGCCCTTTCTTCTGGCTAACACCAGATGAGGATTATTTCCATGCTGATTTTGTCAGTTCTCAGTATTCCCTACTGTTAGGTTTGGATTTTATTTTTAGGCCATTTGAGTGACACATGTTTTTTAAGGTCCAAAGTTTTTTTTTTTTTTCTTGCTTTTGTGGAGTTAGACCTTTAAAAATCCCTTTACTGTACTTTTAATAGGGTTTCAGAAGGGAACAGAATTGGATGCATGTAACTTAATCCATTCATTCCCTCCGCAGTTCATTCTTGCCTGTTATTTTTCCAGAAATCCTCCCCCAACCAATGCTGTTTAAGGTCCTCAGTGTTCTCTGGTATACAAAAATAACGTACCTTTTTTAGTATTCATCTTTCAGTGTCAGCATTTGACAGAGCTGACCATTCCTTTCTTGAAATGTATCTCACTTTGTCATCTTTAAATCACTGAAACTTCTGTTATGATATAGTCATCTATAAAATTCACCTTTAAAAGAACTTTCAGCATATTCACAAGACTGTGCAGCCGTCATCACTGTTTCCCTCTTTCATCAGCCCAACAGTATTATACCAGCAGCAGTTCTTCCCTGGTACCGACAAGTCTACTGTCCACTGCAATAGTTTGCGTATTCTACTCAGGACATTTTCAGATAAGTGGTTTATATAATATGTGCTATTTTGTGACTGGCTTTTTTCACTTGGAATAATTTAAAACCACATTTTTCTGGATAAAATTATCTCCAGACCTCTTCCTGGCCCAAAGCCATCAGGGATCTGTAAGGTTCTTTCTTCTCTGCTACTTTCCTTTTAGAAGATCTTATTCACTCCCCTAACTTGTACCACGTGTACTTATGAGTCTTGTCCACTTGTGTTACTATAACAGAATACTTGAGACTGGGTAGTTCATGAACAGAAATTTCTCACAGATTTAGAGACTGGAACATCCAAGGCTTGCAAGGAAGTGGTAGGTTCTGTGTCTGGTGAGGGCCCATTCCTTGAGGGTTGCAGAAAGAATCAAAAAGAAGAAAAGCAGCCTAGTGAGTTCCATTCAACCCCCTTATGAGGGCACTAGCTCATTCATGAGAGCAAAGCCTTCATTACCTAATAATCAACCTCCCCAAGGTGACACCACTTACTATTGTTGCCTCAGGGATTGAATTTCAGCATGAATTTTGGAGGGATACATAAAAACACAGCAACTGTCAAGTCAGTATCTCTCACCTTGAGCCTTTTCCTGAACTCTGCACTCCTCCAGTCACTAGCCTTTTGGCATATTCATCAGGATAACTAGCAGGCTTCTCAATGTAATCAGTTCCAAAACAATTCATTTTTTCTCTAGGCTAAACCTTAATTCTCCTCTAGTGGACCCCATTTCAGAAAATGATACTTGTGCCATCCTCCAATTACATCAAAAAAATGTAGTAAAATATCTAAGTGTGCATTTCTGAGACTACCCATTTTAGTTCATCTCTCACTAGTCTCTAAGCTCTACGAAGACCGAGCCATTTTGGCACACTATTGAACGCATAGTGCTTAGCCCAAAGCCCAGCATATAAGAGGTAAGCAAAAAAAAAAAAAAAAAAATATATATATATATATATAATAATTGTTGTATGAACAAATGAATGAGGACAACAAAGAGTAAGACTTACTTCTTGGTCTTAGGTTGCTTAGTTTTACTACAGAAATCAGATGTCTGTGTGTATTGTTAAAAGACATGCGAAATGTAGGAAATCAAGTAGTAAGGGTAACCGTATGGGAGTATACAGAGACAGGATGAAGAGGGAACCTTCATGGAGACACTGAGGGTGGCTCAGTGCTATATATGGGAGGGGAACAGGAGTGTAACAGGAAGGAACAGCCCAGAGGCTGTGGAGGACAGGAAAGAGACTGCTGCAACTTCAGGACCCATTTAACAAAACAAGCCTTTTCCTCTGGATAATTTGATTAATGGGCTTATTGAAAGGTTGAATATGCAGCTGTAAAAAGAAGTGCAAAATGCCAGCAATGGGAGGAACTCTGTGGCAATCACAGTGACAAAAGACATCTTAAACACCTGATTGTTTTGATTGCAGTGTTTTACTGGGCATCGGTATACACCAAATTATATTGAATGTAACTATAAACTTCTGGAATAAAATAACCCAAATAATGTAAACAATCTCATTCTGAAAATTAATTTTGTTTTCAGCTGAAGACCTCACTCATTATGCTTCAGAAAACCTTTGACCTACTGCATAAGAACAGGACTGGCATGGTTGTTGAAAGCTAGTGATCTTATGGACCAAAACTGTAGAGGTACTTGGAATTAAAAGAAAAACACGTGGAAGAAAAACAACAGATGAAGGATTTTAATTGTTAGAGACATATTTCCATGTTTTTTTAATTTTTAAGACTTCATTACGAATATTCTTGTTAATAGCCTTTTTATTTCTTATACATATTTTAAAGCTGTGAATTTCTCCAGTGAACCATGAAATATATTCTGGAATTCAAACTCTGTGATACAAAAAGAAAATGAGACACTCTGAATTTAGTGGTATGGCCTCTTTTCTACAATGAGGCTTGAACTTCCATGATTTAAATATACTACCAGTGCACAGTTACTGTGTATCCAGCAGATTGCTTTCACAGTTGTGATAAGTTTAAAAATCTAAAAAAAAGAGAAAGAAATAATATAAGGAGAAAGCTCTATTATTACGTATCATTACTAATTTTAAACGATTTTTTAAGGCAAAAGAAGAAAGCTCTATCGTTACCTATCATTACTAATTTTAAAGGATGTTTTTAAGACATATACATACAACATTTCTGTGATTGCACAGTGTAGATTTTACAATGTTTTCATTATTGGGCATGCAAACTTTCCAAATCTGCTTGCTGATTGTATGATCTAAAAGATTCTTTAGCCACGTTTTATCTTGATGAAACTTAATTTTTTATTAAAATAGCAGGGGTGAGAGTATCTTGACTCGTATATGAGAGAAAGGGAATAAATAAAAGAAAGTATGTAGGATTCCAACACTCAGAATGAACCTTCTCTGAGTTTTAAAACCTGGAAGATCATGTTGAACTCTGGAAACTGACACATCAAATGCGTACTTGAATCAGGCGTGGGCTCAACTTCGCAGTCTTTCATGGTCGGCGTGACCCATCCGGATGGAAATAATTTATAAGTTACTTTATAAAGTAACCATGTATGGCTTCATTTTTTTTTTTTTTTTTTTTTTTTTTTTTTTTTTTTTTTTTTTTTTTTTTTTTTGTATAAGTGTGTGGCTTGTGTTAGTTGTAAGTTTTAGGTCACACAAGACTTTTTAGCTCTTTAATACTTTTGGCCATGTCTGTATGTACCAATACAATTATCCTGACTGAAATCGTGAGACACTAACTTGGGCTCTGTCATAGAAGTTTTCAGGAATTTATGTCTCAATACAATTACTTTGTGAAAATAAGGGCTTTCTGAACTGACCTGAACAGAATTCCAGGAGTTAGAAAAACTTCAGGAAGTGCTTTGTTTTGTCTTTGGAGTTCTCACCAACACTGTAATTTGGACATATTGTCACTACTGGAACTATTACCTTTAATAAAATGTTTCTTTTTACACACTGGCATTCCTAGTATCATTTTTGAGAAGCCTGCGGGGAAGGAAAATAATTGCCTTGACAAGGGAGGAAATGGATTTTCTTTAGGGTGAGGCCTAGCTAATTTACGCGGGCATCAGTGTATCTTGTTCGGCTTTTGGGGTAAGCATTTATGAGGTGTCTGCCTGTGAGCAAGCGTGACTGAATTATAAACTTGAAGCTTTCTCTATTAAATTCACAAAAATAATCATTGACAAATGGAATATTTTTGTGGTTCCTTCAAAACTTGTATTTTATAACATACCTCAAAGATTACCAGTCATTTTGTAAATTGAGCATGCAGAATTTAATAAATAAAATATGAACATGTTAGGTGTACACTGTTTATCAATAACCCTACATGTCTGAGTTGTAACAAATACTTTTCCTGCTTACAAGCCAAAAAAAACTAGAAAGCTTGAGGTGGAGAAGACGCGTCTATGGGTCTACACTCAAGTTTTTTTTACAAAAATAAAACTCAACTTGGACTTTGATTTTGGGACAATTTAGTTTCAAATATGCAGACTAGAGGAACCAAAGTCCTGGAGAGGCCTACTGGTGGGATTTCTGCAGCTTCTTCGAATCCACGAGAATGAACAGGTCGGATACAAGATCGGGGGCAGGATGGCCCTTTAAGGGAAGGTCAGCGACCCGGGGAGGCACCGGGCGGGCGGCAGCTGCGGCGGGGAGCACCCAGCGCCTGTTGCCGGCGTCCGAGCGCAGGCTGGCCGGCCGCGGGCGCGCGGCTCGGAAATCCTCGGCTTCCCGGGGGTTCCGGGTCCCCGAACTCCGAGCGCCCGGAGGCGCTCCGCCGACGCGGGGCCGCGGGCCGCCCCGCCCGCCGCCCGCCGCCCGCCGCCCGCCCCCTCGCGAGCCCCGCGGCCCGGCGCACGTGCGGGCGGGCGGGACCCCCGGCGCGGGGCGGGGCCCGGAAGCACGCGCGCACCGGCCGCGCCCGGCCGCGGAGGGTGCTGCGCGCCTCGGCCGCGGCCGGCGGCGGTCACAGGTGGGCGGCTGCGGGAGGCGCGGCGCGCGGGTCGGGGTCCCCGCCGAGCCGGGACTGGCGGCCGCAGGCGCGCCTCCGCGGCACCGGCCTCCGGGCCCTGCCCTCGGCCGCGCGCACCGCTGTCGGAGGACAGGTAACTTCCCTCCAAGGTCACTCCGCGGCGGCGGCGCCCGGGGCCGCCCACGGCCTGCCGACCGGCGGGGCGGGAGGGGCGCCCGGCGCCGGACCGCGACCGCGAGGCTGCGGGGACCCGTGGCTTCCCGGCCGGGGGCGGCCCTAGCCGCGGTGCCGGTGCCTCTTCCGCGCCTCTCCCGGCGCCCCGAGGGCGAACCGCCGCCGCGCCCAGCCGGTAGGAGACGCCGGGTCCTCCCGCCCACGCCGCAGGTGAACGCACCGCCCGCGCCCCTGCTGTCCCGGCCGCGTGGCCGGCTGTCGCCATGGGAACGGCTGGTGCCCAGACGGCGCCTGCCCTGGACGGGAAAGGGGGATGAAGGCCGTTTGCAGCCCCGGGACTTCTGGAGCAGGCTGTCTGGCCACGCGGAGCCAACAAGCATAGTGGGAACGGAGACCCCCGCCCCACGTTTTTGATTGCTTACGCGTTGGCGTTAACCAGAGACTGAGAAGTGGTGTGTTTACAACATGTGAACTGAGTGCTCTCCACCTTTGCCTTTTGGGGGCTTCTTACCCCTCGTGGTGACAGGTGCACATCGCGACACAGAAGGGCAGTATGAAGCCAGTGAAGAAAAAGAAAACCGAAGAACCCGAATTGGAGCCCCTGTGCTGCTGCGAGTACGTAGATCGGAATGGGGGGAAAAGCCACCTGGCCGCCTGCTTGTGTGACTGCCAAGATCTCGACGAGGGATGTGACAGGTAAGCCCCGAGCGCTTCCTGGTGCCGACCCGGCCTTTTCAGTACTACCATGTGCGCCTTCCACCTTGACCATCCCGAACGCTAGAATTTACTCTTAGTTCTATTTCCCAGAGAAATGAGAGTTGTTTTCTGTGCCAAGCCTGAGGATTTTATAGAGAGGAGTTAAGCAGTAGTGCACAGTTGTCCAGCTCAGTTTACTAGCACATGACTATTTTTCATTTAAACAGAAATTATAATAACAGGTAACACGCAGATCAGGCTCCTGCAAATATAGAAAAAAAAATAAAACTCAAGCTTCAACCATCTATATGTTTAAAACGAACACATTAGTTCCAGAAAGGTCCTACATTCTTAATGGCTTTTGATTAGAGACTGCATAGGACTAGTCATACCTGGTCGCAAAGGGCCTGAGTTTGAAAGATCATTTCCCTGCTGTAGGTACTGGGTTAGTCCTTCCGTTCTGGGGAGGGCCTCCTGCCAGAGGAGCCCGTTTCCTGTGAACCAACTTCTCAGAGTGAGCAGCAATCTGCCTTGATCGATCATATTGTGTTTCCACCATTATCTCAGTGATGGAAACTGTCCAAAAGGATAATTTTAACATTACTGAAAAGTTTTGCATAAAACAGTAACATACTGCTTTTAGCCATCTTCTAAGTAGTTATATTTTTTTTAATTGTCCCATGGGAAACATAATGTAGGAAGAACGGGCATGTTGGAAAGTTGGCTTTTCCCATTAATAATTTCTTCTGCTGGGTGCAATGGTGCATGCCCATAATCTCAGCTCCTGGGGACCCTGAGGCAGGAGGATTGCAAGTTTGAGGCCAGCTTTGGGCAATTTAGCAACACCCTACCTCAAAACAAACAAAATAACAACAAAACAAAAGGGGGGTATAACTCAGTGGTGGAGCGCTTCCGGGTTCAAGCACCAGTGCCACCAAGAAAAAAAAGTCATTGTAACTATAGTTGATTTGAGCTTGGTGCATTAATTTAGTCATGAGAAACATTCCTTGGGGACTGCTGCAATACTGTAACAACTTTGACTCCTAAAGACCTCATAATTCCTTTGTAGTTCATTCTTGAAAATGTCTACAGTCTTTTTTTTTTTTACAGATATCGTTAAAGATAGATTTTTTTTAGACCTAGTCTAAAATCCATATCAAGAAAATGGAGCACTTTGCAATAATGATAGAGAAATTATGTTTCCATAAGTGTGGTCATTCAAGACCACAGCTTTTCCATTAGCTCTGCTAACCTGGCCTTCCTCCCAGCCCTTGAGAGCTGGACTGTCCCCTGAGCTCTTTTCTCTGCTTTTCCCATACCCCTCTTCTCTGGAGACAGGCATCCAGTGTCTCCGCTGCTCCCCCAGCTCTGTGTGGCCCCACGTGGGTGTCACCACTCACTTCCAAGTCCTCTTATAGTCCTACTTTTTAAAACTACTGTGCAGTCTGATTCCATCTAGGCTGTTATGACAAAATACCCTAAAATAGAGAATTTGTAAATAGCAGACATGTTTTGCTTGCAGTTCTCAAGACTGAGAAATTTAGGATCAAGGCCGTGGCAGTTCCAATAGCTTGTGTGGTCCTCTTCTCATGGATGGTACCTTCTTGCTGCGTCTCTTCATGGTGGAAAGAGTAAATGACCTTCCTTGTCATTTCTCTGCCCATGTGACTTCATCGTCTCCTGAAGGACCTACATCTTAATACTTGTGCATTGAGGTTAGGCTTCAGGTTCTGCATGGTGGCCGGGTCCCCGTGGACTTTCTCTGTCCTGGCCTTGAGGCTGTCTGGGATTTCCTTTGAGATCTAGATGGAGGTAGCCATGGCTTCATGGATATTGCACCCTATGAATTTTGATGGGATGCAGATACACAAGACAGACTGTTCTCCCTGTGTCCCCCACAGTTCTGTCCTCTCATACCAAATATATTCATTCCATCCCAATGGCCTCAACAGTCTTTACTTATTCCAGTATCAATACAGAAGTTTAAATATCACTCAAATGAGATAATCTGTAAGACTCAATACGATTTATCCTGAGGCAGAGTTTTCCCTGTGAACCTGAGAAATATAGTTATGTACTTGTAAAAGGTAAAAGTGGAACAAGCACAGAACAGACATGCCCATTCATTCCGAAAGGGAGTGGAAAGAAGGGACAACAGGGCCCAGCCCCATGGGGCAAGTGCAGTAAGTCTTGAGGCCTGAGGATAACCTTGACGGATGTGCTGCTTCCAGAGGCACTGAGGTGGGCAGCTATCTTGGGTTGGAGGGAAGTGCCTTAGGTTCTCTCTGGTTGCTGTTTGCACGCTGTGGCTCTGCCTACCTGGGGTGGAGCCTTGCCCACACAGTTATACTTGGCATTGCCGCAGTTGGGGCTGGGCAGTGTCCCTCTGGCTCCACTGGGCAGAGCCCTCGTGAGGTTCTCTGTGGTGGCTGTGTCCCTGTGGAAGTTCTCTGTCTTGGCCTTGAGGCTCTCTGGCACTTCCTTTGAAATCTAGATGGAGGTCGCCATGCTTCTGTGCCTCTGCAGAGCCAGCACCGTGTGGATATCACTGACGTTTACTGGCTGTGTCATTGTGTTTACTGGGTGTCCAGTGTAGCCTACCCTGTACACTTAGGGCTGCTGTGGAGCAGTGCACTGACAGGTCGGGAGCAGAGTCCTGAGGTGCTCTGGGTGGTGAGTTCCTTGGTCTTACAAGTGCGCTGGACCTTTCTTACAAAACTTCTGCTCTCAAGGTGCTGGCATTTGAGGCTTGTGATGGTAATGGAACCCCGGTATCCACACTGCCGTCCAAGCTCTTATTTTGTTGTGTTGACGTGCTCCTCTCACCGTGGTCGGCGGAAAACTTGCTGAATCTGTTCATTTGTTTCCCTTCTGATAGGAAGCTCTGTCTTTACATTTTTCTCGCTTTCTGCAATGTTGAGGATTGAACACAGGGCCTTCAGCCTAAGCTACATTTCAGCCCCTTTTTATTGTTTATTGAGACAAGATCTCCCCAAGTTGCTAAATTGTCCAGGCTGTGCCTCGACTTGTGATTCTCCTGCCTCAGACTCCCAAAGTTTTGGAATGACAGGCCTGCACCGCCGTGCCGGCTGTTTTTCTCTGCATGCTTTGCTCTAGCATTTAAGAGACGCCATGCAGCACCTCCAGCACTTTGTTCAGCAACTTCTTCCACAGAATATCTGGTAAGTGACGCTTTGTTTCCACCATTGCAGTAACGTAGGACATAAACACAGCTCAGCCAGGGTCTTTGCTGCTTTGCAGCGAGGACCAGCCTCCCTCCAGCTCCCAGTCCCATTGCTCTTCTGCCGAGACCTCATTAGCAGAGCCGTTACCATCCATTATTCTACCATACCTTTTTAGGTAATTTCTCAGATCGAAGCGTGTCTGTAGCTCTGCTCTTTGAGCTCTCATCAGAATTTGTGCTCGTTCCACCGCAGTGAGGGCGCTTTCTAGCATGCACCTCGGGGCCCTTCCCGCGTCTTCCCAGTACCCAGTTCCGTGGCCACTTCCACGTTTGTAGGTCTTTGTTACAACAGCGTTTCCTCTTACTGGTACTGATTTCTTACTTTCTTTGAGATGCTTTAATAAAATACTCTGAACTGAGGAGCTTATATGTGACAGGAAGTTACTGCTTACAGATCTAGAGGCCGTGCAGTCCAAGATCAGGGCTCCAGCACAGTCCGTGACTGCAGAGAGCAGCTCCTGCTTCCTAGGTGGTACCTCCTTGCTGCACTATCACCTTGTAGGAGGGGCCTTGTTTTCATGTATGAGCTAAGCACCTCTTAAAGGCCTTTTTTTTGGTGACAAGATCTCACTGTGTTACCCAGCCTCAAATTCAAGCCATCTTTGTGTCTCAGCCTTTTGAGTAGCTGGGACTAAAGTTGTGCACCACTGAACTTGACAGCCCTGTTGTTTAATACTGATATTGGACATTAGGTTTTAACACGGAATTTGGGGCAAACAATCTTTCAGACCATATCATATAGCCAAAGACAACAGACACAAATCTGTTGAGCACAGGTCACAGCTTTGCCAGTGAGACCCCTCTTAACCCCACCCAGAAGTACCCTCCTCCTCTGAGCAATCCTTATTAATGTTCCTAACAATCCATTGGGTGATTACTGGTGCTTTGTCACCCGTTTAGCATTCCTACATTATCTACACAACTGCACTGGGAATTTTTTTTTTTTTTTAATTCTTTGACCATGCAGACACTGACATCTAAACAGTACTTGTCTGCAGTATGTGGGCATACACCTTTTATATACTTATGTAATTAAGAAATAATCTTGGCTGTTAAATGTGTGAACATTATCTTTTTCTTCCTGTTAAAACAGTACGTGGATCAGAATAAATGATACGGTGTAGCAAGGAGATAAGATGGCCTTTGGTCTCTTCTAGCCTTCTCCTGGTGTTTAACATTCAGTGTTAGAGTTTTTAATTCAGCAAACCCGTATGAAATGCCTTCTCTGTGTGTTCTTTCCAAACAGGTGGCTTACGTGTAAATCAGTGCAGCCAGAGACCTGTGAAAGAATCATGGATACAATTTCCGATCGCCTCCGAATTCCTTGGCTTAGGGGAGCAAGAAAAATTAACATTAGCATCGTCCCTCCACTCGTGCTTCTGCCTGTCTTCTTGCACGTGGCTTCCTGGCATTTCCTCCTGGGGGTGGTGGTTCTGACCTCCCTCCCTGTGCTGGCACTGTGGTACTACTACCTCACTCACAGAAGGAAAGAACAGACTCTGTTTTTCCTGAGCCTTGGGCTGTTCTCCCTGGGCTACATGTACTTCGTGTTCCTGCGGGAAGTGGTTCCCAAAGGGCGTGTGGGGCCCACTCAACTGGCTGTTCTTACCTGCGGGTTATTTCTGATCCTCTTCGCCTTGTACAGAGCCAAGAAGAATCCAGGCTACCTCAGCAATCCAGCAAGCAATGACAAATCCCCAAGCAGCGGCCAGATTGAATGCCTCAACAGAAAGGGACAGGAGAAGACCAAAGCGTTCCCTGTAACAGAGACGCCGGGCAGTCTTAACAATCGCACGGGCAAGGATGATCTGAAGGGCTCACCCCGGACGGTGGCCGGGAGCCCCACCAAGGTGAAGGAGGACTGGTGTGCCAAGTGCCAGCTGGTGCGGCCAGCCCGGGCATGGCATTGCCGGATCTGTGGCATTTGTGTGAGGAGAATGGATCATCATTGTGTCTGGTATGTTGGAAAATTTTCGAGGCCCAGAAAATGTAAATTCATATATAGCTGTGTAGCCGTACTTGATCTTTCTTTGTGCTATCTCAAACTTTCTCTCCTTCCTGGCTTTACACCTTGTAGATATTTGTGGCCTGTTAGGATGTTCCCACTTAGTCATCGGGGTTGGGCTTTCACACGTTCAGTTCCTTCAGTCTTTTCCTGAAGGAGAATAACAGAAGTGTTTTAGATGGTGGTTTTTGTTGTTGTTGTTCATTTTCATTTAAATTGCTCTTCATTTATTGTCCTTTATTGTTGAATGTTTAAAAAAAGAATTTCTCAGTATGGATGAATTTTCTTATACCTCTCCTTTTGAATGCCGAACTCTGGGAAATGTCGCTCTATTTTTAGGTGACTTGTCCTTTTTGTCAGATGTCCTTGATCATTTCTGGTGGCTCTTGCTATTGTGGAGTTGAGGCCCTACCAGGTAACTCTCTAGTTATTTACAGAGGGTGGGCTGTTGCGCTTCTAGTTGGCCAGTAACAAGGGCAGGCATGGAAGGCCTGCAAGGTGCAGAGCATTTGAAGATAATGTTGCAGCTCGACTGAGTAGCTCTAAACTCAAGGGAATGTAATTACTCAGTTCTAAATACTGTAAGAAGCACAATTGTAGCATCATTGATCTTGAGGCATTTGTGACCCATAAATTGTTGCTTCTTGGCCATGTAGATGCCTTCCCCCCCGCCCCCCGCCCCAGTGTGTTCATAAGGGGATGTGATGTGGGAGACAGGGAGCAAGGTGCAGAAAGACAGGAGAATGGTCTGTGGACTGGAAGCGTAGAGCTCAAGGACAGGGACAGCTTTTGCCTGGGTCTTTGTCTTTAGAAATTAACAGGTGTTTTCATTTTTAGATTTCTTAACCTCCCGTCTTCATCATTTACTTCTGTGTGTGTGTGTGTGTGTGTGTGTGTGTGTGTGTGTGTATGCATGCACATGTGTGTTGACCCATTACAAATGCAAATGCTGGTGTGTAGAGGGCCTCTTCTAAATGACACCTTGTCTGTCCATGTGAGCGTGCTGTGGTGCCAGGGATAGGGGCAGCTGTGGCCTGGGAAGCCTTTCCTGCAGATGGCCAAGCCACAGGATTGACTATTTTTGCTGACACATCACCTGCTAATTGCAGGCTACTCTGCTTCACTGCACTCCTAGTTCTCATCTCTTTGGATCCTTTTGTATCTCACATGTATATATATTTCCTTTCCTGAAGTATAATACTTAAGACATTTTTTAAGTTTCCAGTGTGTATTCCTCTCAGTAGTGTGATGATGGTAAGAGTAATTGTCTTCCTAGCTGTGTAGTAGATGTCCTTTATTAATTTTAATATTTAAGAAGAGGGTCTGGGCATATATCTCTGTCTAGAGTGCACAAGGTCCTTGGTTTAATGTTCAGTGCATGCACATGCGCGTGCACACACACACACACACACACACACTTTTTTTTTGTTTTTTGAGGCAGGGTATCTGTCTGTAGTACAGGGTGGTCCTGACCTCATTGAGGCACCCAGGCTGGCCTGAAATTCACAACATTCCTCCTGCCTCAGCCTTCCCAGCGCTGGGATTACAGGCATGCACCACCACGCCCAGGTTATGTGATGCTGGGAAATTGAACCCAGAGCCTCGCTTTTGCCAGGCTGTGCCTCCAGGCCCCAAACACCTACTTTTTAAAAAATGTTTAATTTTATATATCTGTATACCTAATGATAACTTATTAGCGAGGTTCTGCTTCTTACTTAATCTTATTCTTAGACTAAATGATAATGATTTCAATTTGTAAAGAGTAGAGCATATAAGGTTGCATTTCCTAGTGACAATCTTTTATACCCTAATGTTGAAAAAATAACTTTTTAAATAACTTAGTCACATTCTCTCTGTTTTAAAAACTTCCTTATGTGAGTTATAAAAATACCTTTTTTTTGAGACAGGGTCTTGCTTAAAAAGATCTTCTGAAAATATGTTTACTTTTCCCTGTGTTCTTTTGAGGATAAATAGCTGCGTTGGAGAGTCCAATCACCAGGCGTTCATACTTGCCCTTCTGGTCTTTCTGCTCACTTCGGTGTATGGGATAACGCTGACTTTGGACACCATTTGTAGAGACAGAAGTATCTTCACAGCTCTCTTCTATTGTCCTGGAGTTTATTCAAATTACAGGTGAGATGTGGACCCCACAGCCAGGGGACCCAGCAAAAAGCCGTAATGAATATTGCCATGAATGAGGCTGTTATTTGCTGCTAGATTATGTGGATGCACCGTGGTGATGCTGGGTATTCCTGAAATTGCCAACAAAAATGTGTGGTGGCTCCATGCGTTTTTTTAGGATGATGTTGAATAATGGATCACTGATCCTCAAAGAGTGGGGAACCAATACTTTACAAACAGGACCAAGCTTACAGGGAGAATTCCAGAGTCAGGTGAGAGTTCCTATGCCCAAGGTAGCGACACAGCCCTGTTAAGAAGCGTGCCCCACCTGTATAACCTTTCTTTTCTTTCTAACCACTCTTTTTTTTTTTCTGTTCTACTTTTTTTTTTTTTTTTAAAGCTACTAATCACTACTGTGGTATCTAGGTCAAATGCCTTTAGGCACTGTTAAGTGGTGCCCCATTGACACATTATGAATATTTTCACACCATGGTAGAAGTTGGCATTCTTTTGTGGTGACCCAGCTGCCTCCACCCTGAACACTGGGGGTCTCCCACCCTGTTCTCTCTTCCCTTTCTCCACACTTCTCCCCCAACATGGGCGCTCTGTGGTGTCTGTGGCTTGGTCGTCGTCTTCCACTTTTCATTTCCAGAACTGCCCCTGCCGTCTCCACCTCATACCACTGGCTAGCATTTGTTTTTATTAATCCGTGGACAGGACTGCACATTGCCATCCTAGACCAGGACGTTACAGACAATGTTACAATAGTTTGGTCCTCTTCAGGGTAAGTTTCTTTCCTCATCATGTGGGGAGCCTCAGTTGGTTGTTAAATTCTTGACCAGCATTGTGGGTGATGGACATCCTAATGCTATGGATGTCCTTGTACTCTGTGGGTGACTTACGGACTAAGGAACACAGTCCTGCTGTTGGTTTTCATCCTACTCTGTGCAAAGGATTCCTGTCACCTACATCTAGGTGGTGAGGTTGTTGGGAATTAATCATCTCAGAGATCCCTTTTGGATTTACTACGATTCTAAGTGAATATTGCCCACTCACCCTTCATGTGTGAATGTTCGAGCACACATCGATCAGAAGCCCTTTCTCATGGTTTCATTAATGAGCCTACTAGGAGTTTTGCCTGCCATCTACGTTCCGTTTGGTTTTTTGGGAGCTGAGTTTGAAATGTTAGGTTGCTCCTACCAGTGCTGTAAGACGGTGAAGAGCTCCCTGTGTTGGCAGTTGTCAGTGTTTTTGTGTTCATCAGCCTTGGGCTGGATAAAAAATGGAAACTCAAATTTTTAGTGTTGTTCTTAGATCCTTCCGTTAGTTTTCTAAAGGACACTTATGGTAATCCTCAGGGCATCTTTGCTTTCTCTGAGTTAGGCCCAATGATGAATTACTCATTCGGTAACCAGACACCGAAAGCCCATGTCAGGCAGGTGCAGTGCTTGCTGTGTGGAGGATATGAGTATAAACCCCAGCCCTTGCTGTTCTACAGCGTGTCAGAGAAGGAGGCACCAATCACTGAAAAATGAAATAGAATGTGATAATTCCCAAGTTAAGCTGGTTACTGATTGGCATTCTGAGGATTGTAAAGTCACCAGGAAGATGGAGAAGATACCCAGTTCCTTAGAAATATGTAAAAAACGTAGCTAGGTATGGTGGCACACACTTGTAATCCATGTAATAATTCTGGGTGGGGCAGGAGGATCAAAAGGTGAAGTTTAACCTGAGTGACTTAGTGAGACCCTGTCTAAAAATAAAAAAATAAAAATAATAAAAGAGCTGGAGATGTACTTAATCGTGAACTCAGTGTAGGTTCATTCTGCAGTGCAAAAAAAAAAAAAAAAAAAAAAGGTGCAGAGGGAGACAGGTATTTGAACGCACCCTGACCAGCCTTTTTGCCCGCTGTAGCTCCGCACTGTCCTTCACCTGCGTTTGGTACTCTGCGATCATCACTGCCGGAATGGCCTACATCTTCCTGATCCAGCTGATAAACATCAGCTACAACGTGACCGAGAGGGAAGTCCAGCAGGCCCTTCGGCAGAAGACTGGGCGCCGGCTTCTTTGGGGGCTCATCGTGGACACCGGCCAGTACAACAGAGGCTTCCTGCGGAACTGGCATCAGTTCTCCACCCTGGGCACCCACGCATTGCACCACCCTGCTGAGGACATCGTCTGAAGTGCCTTCCGTGCTGCTCGGAGGGTGGTGCCTCCTTCCGCTCCTTTCCATTGTACACATCAGTGTGCACGTAGGGTGTTCATTTCTATCCCCAGTTTCTTACAGGCATTATAGGGCCATGCTCAGGTTTGGAGACTGGACTGGAGAGAAGTTCATTTTTCTGACTTCACAACTTCAGAGATTTTTATATTGAAGCAGTAAAAGTAGAGCCATTCCTTATTAATTAACCCCATCACCGGAAGTTGAATAGGATGTGGATTGCTAATGCACAAATTGATAAAAGCAACTCCAGTCCAGTAGTGTGGGGGAAAGAATTTTGGATTAGTATAGTTTCTAGTCCTTTTTTCAATTCTTAATAGCCATGTGACCTTTAGTTGAGTCACTTTCCCAAGTCTCAGGTTCATCTGTAATGTGGGGTACTGATGCCTTCCCTGGCTACTTTACAGAGCTGAGCATGAGCGTCACATGAGGGTCACGGGAAGGATAAGGATGTGGAAAGCACTGCCGAACAGCTAAAGGACCTGGAGGTATGAGGTATTAAGAAGTCCCAAAACTGAGGAAAAATGTTTGTAGGTTGGAATATTGAAGCCAATATTAGGGTAATCGGTTTCTCCATATTGCATGTTGTACAGCCATGGGAATTTCTTCTTAAGTATTAGGTGGTAACTACTTCCATAGCGCAGGAGATGACGAGATGGGTTGATGTCAGTCTTTTGATCCTGAAAGGACAGTTGACTAAATTGGCAAAGGTAATTACTCAGTGTAATATATAGTGGTCATGAGGTTAGGTGATGAGTTCATGAATTCTTTTTGGATTTGCTATAACTCCAGTAGGCATGGATGTGTCTTTCTTTCCATATTTCATCTGGTAAGGTGCTTGCACCCTTGTGATGGTGGCTAGAAGAAGTACAGACAATCTACAAGAATCCTTTACCTTCCTCCCAAGGTAGGGAGGCTAATTAATACCAAGGGCTTGATTTTTTGGTTCATGTATTTCAAATGCTGTTAGTCTATAGCACTAACTTAACAAAATTCTGTCTTGTGGCGTTCCCATTATTCTGGCACGAGCCTTCTTAGAGGAGTTGATTGATACCTTCCCATGTGACTTTCATATTACTTGTCATTCATCCTTGCTTATGTGCAAATATCTCACCAGGAGGAAAAAACAGGGTATGTATGATTTCCACTAATTAACTGATTACTGTTCTTGCCTCACTTTTCTCAGATGCCAAGTTGTTTCTTTAATCATATCAAAACTGAAAGTGTCTATAAACTATTAAATTTATATAGAATGGATCATTTATCAGAGAATTAAGATGGGAGACTTTCAGGTTGGGAACAAACATCCTATCAAAATGTTTGGTTTTATACATGTACTGTTCTGCAATCCCAAAGATAACTCATGAGTCCTTAAATTTACCTTGGCTTGCCACTTAATATACGGAAAAAATTACAGGCTTTTCCCATTATTCTGTGCGTGCTGTTTTAGCAAAGGATTTCTAAGTGTTGAGCAGAAATCCTGCTAGTTTTACAGCTCCTCCCTGTGTGCCTAGCACCATCCCCAGTCTTGCCACTAAAGGAGGTTGTGTGGGACAGTCATCACATTGTTATTCAGGCTTGTCGTCTCTCCCTAGAGAGATGAATTGCTTGCCAAGGATGGACTCCATGTTCCACTGGGATGAGCCAAAGAACAAGCCTAGGGATGTCACAGACGCTGTGGTTTCTACAGTGATGCCCTCTCCCTGGCTCAGAGTCAAATATTCATTTAGAATTGAAGGTGGCTCTGAGATACCTAATTTCTGTGTAGGTTTTTAGATAAGAGAGATGGTAATAATGTCAAGGACAGTGTATGTGGGCAGAAATTCGTAGTTCTCATGTTTCTTGAATGTCAGCTGTATAGCCAACACTAATTGTCTAGCAGTTGATAATGAAAATTCATAAAAACATTAGTCAGTAATTGTTACTTGCTAAATCTTTAACAGCAATCCAGGTGTGATGCGATGAGGCCGAGCAGTACGTAAAGATCAAGGTCACTGGGGAGAGTAAGGAAAGTCCACCAACTTTCTAGCTACTTCTCCTGGCAGGGTGAGCTGGATGAGGCAGCTGTTTTCCTGGTTTGTCTAAGAGCTCCTGGAGTATTACCTGGGCATTCCAGAATTAAGGTGCTTGTGTAAGTTCCTTAAGGACTCCCTATTGGCAGGTGACAGAAGAAAGCTCCAACCCGGAAGGTGGTTGGTTTTGTGAGGTACAAACCTTCTGAAGTGCTGGTATCAAAGGGGCCAGAGTAAGAGAGTGTCTGTACAGTGTTTCTGTAGGCTTCGATACTTTGTTGATCTGTACTTAGACTTTTGAACCTTTTCATGATTTGGAGCTATGTGGGGATTTTTTATGATGGTCCTTGGTTCTCTCCAGAGAATAGAAGAATTTACTGTGGACTGTTTGAAAGGACAAGCAAGGCCCGTGGGACCAAATTTTCCCACGGAGTTGTGGTGGTGGCCGCGGAGACTGCCCTAAACTAACAGTCTTTTGGCCATGAAAGCAAGCTCCCTCCCACATTGTGATTCCAAACATGTCCCCTTTTTGGGCCACATCCTCAGCCTCTGTCAGGGGGACTTAATAATTTACCTGTGATATGTTTGCCACTTATATTCTTATCACATCATTGTGTCCTGTCCTGAGGAAGAAGAATGGGCCATTTGAAAGATTCAGGGGAGAAACAGTTAAAGGTTAGGACTGGATGAAAAAAGAAATTGCTCCACTCTTTAAAATAAGTATGTCTTAGGATACCCAGGATACTCTGGTTCTAGCTGTGTGTTCCTGAAATGAGCAGGCCCTTAACAATGCCTTTTTGGTAGGTTTTCCAGTTGCTGCTGCAGTAAAGCCTTAAATGTGTTTTGGGACAAGGTGCTGCTTGTTTCACTTCAGCCACGGATGTGTTGGTGTGTAGGACACTGCAAGTCTTTGCCCTCCAAGTTGTATTTTCCTTTGATGAATGAAGTGATTGTCATCTTCCGCTGTACCATCTGCCTAGAAGAAAGACGGCTGTATACTATCTCTTAGGCAGTAGTCCTTGATACTTCTAATATTTTTAGCAGGAGAACATTTTCTATATTAGACTTTTCCACTGCCAGAAAACAATGCTAGTAAGATTCTATGAAATCTTGATCATTTGCTTAAAAGACTTTGTTCTTGTGGGCAGGACATTAGCTTTTAATTATAAAGCTGAACTAACACAAGCAAAAATAAAATATCTGGAAGCACAGAATGTTTAAAAAATAATGGTTTGTGAGATTTAAGCATCTCTAAACTAGGTAAGTAGGTTTATATGACTTAACTTCATTTCAGCCATATTTTCGTGCTCTGCATTTTGAAAGGGAGAATTTTCTCAAAGAAGCAAGGGATGATGAAAGACTTGCTTGAGGCACCTGGTGGGAATCTAGGTTTCCATCACGACTTGACAGGTGTGCCATTTTGTATTAAAATGCTGCAGAGGCAACGCAGTAAGGGAAAGCCGTGCTAACCCTCATACCGAATACATTTCAGTAGGTTTGTATGAATATTTGCTGCGATTAATATAATATTTTTTTGCAGAATCAGCTCACTTTAATCCTGTTGCTAATGCACATTCACGCACATGTGAGCTTGCACCAAGTGTTTCACTCTCATACCAGCAGCAGGCCAAAGACTTAGTGGTTACTGGAGACACATTTCTTAAGAGGCTACTGTGACTGTCTCTGAGTTGGGCTTGTGACTTATTAGTACTCCGGCCTTCTCGATGGCACTTCTCATCTCTAGAAATTCCTCTCTAAAAGGCAAAGCTTGTAAAACCAGAGCCAGGCTATTCTAACCATTGATTCAACCAAAATTGTGTGTTTCCTCAGGTGAAGCCATTGGCAAGATGCCACATTAGAGTTTGCAAGCTCAACTTGGGATCCTGTGGTCTCGGTGATCTCTTGGTTTGAGCTGTTAAGAGGTTTAAGGCCTTTTCATTTGGCTACACTTCTGGGTCTGATGTTAGACTAGAAGGAAGCCCAGTAATAATGATATAATATTCAGTGTAACCGGCCCAACAACACTACAGGGTATTTTCAGAGCTAACTTGGAGGCTGTGGGCTGGACATTTTACCTTTTTGTATGTGTTTCACATTCTCTTATCATCTCAGGCTGACACAAGGCCTTCTAAGTGGAGATTTTACAAATTACTGCCATTTGTGTTAAAAAAAAAAAAAAGTCCTGTGACCGAGTTGCTTCGATGGAAAATAAAGTGCTCCCTTTAGGGAAACCAGCTGCTGCTGTGGAGTGTCTTCTGAGTTCTTCTGCTTTAGGAAAACCCCGCATTGTCGCCGTGCTGCCTCTGACTGCTGTGTTGTTGCTGTCCTGTGAACTTGTCCCTGTCCCTAACCCGTGACTTTCCTGATGATTATTCCAGTTTTGTGGGTCAGGATACCACCATACTCATCTGGGCATTATCTTATCAGGGACATTTCAAAGCACATCTTCATGGAAGTCTCACAAAAGAGACCATCAAAACTACTTTCCTTATCTCTCTTTAGGTTCTGTAAGTCAGCAAAAAGCCTTACTGGTCCAAAGAATATGGACTGCTGAAGACACCTGAGGTGAGGCAAAAATAAACCTTAAGAAAGACACCTTCAGTTTTATGGGATTCATGTAACCCCTGACGTGTTTACGTAAGTTCACTTTTCCTTATCTACAGGACTGGTACACAGCTCATGCTGGTGTTTGGCTTTGGGCATGAGTGTCAGCCAGTGTAACTGCTGCAGTTAAGTGGTTTCAGTGGCAGTATGGTAGGTAGCTGTGAATTGCTTTGGTCCCATTTTCTTTAGTCGCCTTAGTCTTAAAAACACTCGAGTTTTTAATGACAGCTATATAATGATATTAAAGGAATAGAAGTGCAAAGGCAGATTAATTATGACTGAGGTAAAGTTCAGTTTGGGTTTTATTGTAGGAAATCACACATCTTCCATGAAAAGAGGATGTAAGGTGGTTTGCAAGTCTCAGAAACAGCCCTTCTAGGAAAGAGGAAACAGGAATAGCCATATTCATTTGAAAAACTGCAGAATTTTATTTTACCAATTCAACTTTTTGACATACCAAGTAATAGTAGATACCTCTGGGCTGCATGAGCCTTTCTTTATTGTGTGTATTTCTGGACCTAAATTTATTACAATAAACATGCATTTTATAATGAATTTTTTTCCAACAAGTAATTGTCTTAGATGATTCACATAAGAGTTATAAGTCTTTAGAGTTAACCCTTTCAAGACTAAAATATTTCTTAAATTCAAAGTACCTAGATCAAACTGAGAAGGAAGACATATCAAGTGAGTGATTCAGAAGTTGTAATTGGGAGCACGAACAGGTATTTTAATAAACTGCTAGGCCTTTTGATAGTTACTAGCTTTTGGAACTTCCTTCCTACGCAGTGTCTTCGGTGCCCCAGTTTGCTGAAATCAGGGTCTGCTGCCACCCTCTGCAGCACAAGTGCAGACTGCCTTTCATACGGCGCTGCCATCAAGGGCGGCCCAAGGGGAGTCTGGTAGAATGTGTGTCACTGTACTGAGGTTCTGGAACACTGACCCCTCCTTTTCTAAGAATCCTTTCTAGAACTCCTCCTTCATTCTAAGTACCATTACTTTGTATTTGTTCTAAAGTCACACTGAACTCACATTAAGCCATAAAGACACATAATTTACAAGTCAGGCAAGCAACTGTTCTCCAGGTTTACTATTCTCAAACATACAGGACATATTTGAATAGTGGTGTTCTAGACTGTTTTGGGGGATCTCACTGTAACAAATGCTACAGTGCGTGTCTAGCAACCCAGAAGAAGTCAGAGAAGGAAGCACAGAATTTCCCAGATAATTCCTGTGGCCCAAGAAGTATGAAAACGAACTGGTCTGCAGGGGGCGGGTAGACATCTGACATGTCCAGCCATCCGGTTTCTCCACGCAGGCCTCAGGCTGACGTCCTGGAGGCCCAATGGCAGTACATGGAGCCATCATTCCGGCGCCGGCGCCTGGAAGTCTGGGAGGATTTCTGCCACCCTCCGGCGGAACTGCTCTCTTGTTTCTTCTTTCACTCGCTCCTCTTTCATCAGTTTTACAAAATTCTTCCATGTCAGCAATGTGATGCTGAGAATTTTCCTTTGAGAATAGAGGAAAGAAAATAGAGAAATAGAAAGAAAATAGAGAAAAGTGTAACACTGAAGAAAAGTTGACTTCTCGATGAAATTCATTAAGTTTGTAACAGTAATTCTTAGAATTAAGATAGTGGGAAATGCCACGAAAGGGGATGAGAGTGACATTTTCCACTGGGCGGTCAGATGAGCCAGGAGGCGCACCCCAGCAGAGCGCCCAGCAAGCTCCAGTAAGGCAGCGAGCGAGACACACTTCTCATGCACACTGCCTGTGCCACGCCCAGCCGCAGCTGTGAGGGAAAGACACCTGATGACTGCGCACAGGATGTCCTACAGCGCGGGTACTGAGCCCCAAGTGCGCCAGTAACCTCACCTCCAGCAACAACAAAACAAATCTGAAATTCCAGCTGAGAGAAATACCCTAATTGTTGGAAAATAAGCATAAAGGTTCGCTTGCCAGAATGGGATGTCTCTGCTGTCATAACAAAACAAGCATGGCCTTTGAGGATTTAGTTCTGGGACATCAAGGTAAGCCTACAGTCCTGCAGTTCGAGGAGCAGTTCAAGTGAGGAGTTTCGACACATAGGACGGGGCAGCAGCTGAATGAAGCAGCCAGTCAGTGAACAGATCGGAGGTTTTCGAAGGATTTGATGCCTGTACTGAATTTTAGGCAAACAAAAGGCTTTCCCACAGAAGGCACAATGTGAATAAAGGGGGAGAGGCAAGAGAACCATAAAGTGACGAGGAGTTACAAGAGGAGTCATGCTGAAAGAAAAATGCAAAGTGTTTTTGTTAATATTTCAAGAATTTTGTAACTATTGAGGCAGGGATGGGATCTGTTCTGGCCTCTTAACCAGTTAACGTAGCCTCGGCTGGCTGCGTCTCAGTCCTCACTAATTTTATGGCTATTGGTTAGCTGACGTTTTGGATGATGTTGAGTTTTGCTGGAGCAAGTACTACTAAAAAAAAGGGCTCCAAGCAATGGAATTGCTTCATTCTTTCAACATTTATCAAGTTAGACCACACCTACAGCTTCCTAAACTCATGTCCGAGGACCCAGCTTGCAACCTTGACTCTCTGCCTGTTAATCACATCTCTCTCTTAGCCACACTCTTGGTTTTTTCCCTGTTTTATTGATATGTGTAAGTGCAAAATTTAAAGTTTACATTGATCTTGAGCATTTTATGCACAAACATATCTTGTCAAGGTAACAAGACCTTCCCCACTGTCCTTCCAACCCTCCTCCTACCCCCACCCCCCACTGTTCCCATTATTTTCCACTTTAAGTTCCATGATATAATTGTGAATTGGGTTTCTCATAACAGAGAAACCATTCAATATTTCACCTTCTGCTTCTGACTCACTTTACTAAGCATGATGTTCTCAAGTTTCCTCCATTTGCCTGCAGAAGCCTCCGACCTATCTGACTTTACAGATGCATAGTATTTCATTGTGTATAAATACCACAGTTTGTGTATCCATTGGTCTGTTGATGGGTATTTTGGTGTCTTCCATATTTTAGGTATTGTTAGTTGTGCTGCTATGAACATGGGTATACATGTATCTCTGTTATGTGTTGTTTTGGTCTCTTTTGGGAATATCGCAGAAGAGGTATCACTGGATTGAAGGGGATATTTATTTCCAATCTTTGGAGAGACTTCCACTGTTTTCCATAGTGGCTGTACCAGTTTACATTCCCATCAGCAGTGCAAGAGGGTTCCTTTCTCCCCACAGCCTCGCCAGTACTGACTGCTGTTTGAGTTCTTGATATAGGCCAATCTCTCTGGAGTTAGATGGTATCTTAGCAATGTTATGATTTGCATTTCTCTTATGGCTAAGGATGCTGAACATCTTTTCACATATTTATTGGCCATTTGAACTTCTTTGTGAGTGAACTGCCTCTTCATTTCATTTGTCCATTTTTCAATAGGATCCTTGATTTTGGGGGTCTTACTTTTCTTCAGTTCCCTATATATTCTGGTTATGAGCCTCCTATCTGAGGTATTGGTGGTGAATATTTTCCCAGTCTATTGGTTCTCTTTTTACAGTGTTCATAATTTCCTTTGCTGTGCAGAAACTTTTTTAATATGACATTATCCAATTTATTAATAATGGGGATAATTTCTTTTGTGTTTGGTGTCTTATTAAGAAAGTCTTTGCCTGTACCTATGTCTTTTAGATATTTGCCTAGTTTGTCTTCTAGAAGGTTCAGTGTTTCACTTTTAATATCAAGGTCTTTGATCCACTTTGATTTGATATTGGAGCATGGTGACAGGTGTGTGACTAGACTCATTCTTCTGCTTATGGATGTCCAGTTTTTCCAGCCCCATTTGTTGAACAGGCTGTCCTTTGTCCACTGTATGCTTTTGGCTCCTTTATCGAAGATTAGGTAGTTGAGGATATTTGAGTTTGTCTCTGCATCCTCAGTTCTGCTCCACTGGCCTATCTGTCTGTTTTTGTGTCAGTACCAAATTGTTTTTATGACTGCTGCTTTATATTACAGCCTGATGTTTGGTATTGTATTGCCTCCTGCCTTGGTCTTGTTACTTAGGATTGCTTTGGCTATTCTTGGTCTCTTTTGATTCCATATGAATTTAAGGATTATTGTTTCAAGTTCTTTGAAAAAATTTGTTGGTATTTTGACAGGGATTGCATTGAATCTATGTATCAGTTTCAGCAGTACAGTCATTTTGACTGTATTTATTCTGCCCATCCAAGAACAGGGGATGCCCTTCCATTTTCTGATGTTGCCTAAAACTTCTCTCTTCAATGTAATGTAGTTTTCTTTATGTAGGACCTTCATTTCCTTGGCTAGGTATACTCCTAGGTATTTAATTTTTTGCAATGTTATTGAGAATGGAATTGTTTTTCTGAATTCTTTTTCAATGATTTCATTGTTAGTGCTGAGAAAAGTTAAATAAACATGTTAATGATGCACCTTAAGCACCCAGAGAAACAAGAACAACTTAACCCAAAAGGTAGTAGAACAGAAGAAATTATAAAGATCAGACCTGAAATTAATGAAATTGAAATTAAAGACAATAAAAAGATTAATGAGTCAATGAAATTGAAATTAAAAAGACAATAAAAAAGATTAATAAAGAATACACAGATAGACAAACCTCTAGCTAAACTCACCAAGAGAAGGAAAGAAAAAGCACAGATTAGTGCACGTAGAAATGAAAAGGGTGAAATTACAACATACAGAGAAATTATTTTGAATACCTATACTCTAACAAGTTAGAGAATTGGGAAGAAATGGATGACTTCCTAGATACATATAAAATACCAGAATTAAATGAGGAAGACATAAAAATCTTGAAATACCCCATTACACACACAGAAATTGAAGCAATAATAAAAGCTCTACCCACAAATAAAAGTCCAGGACCAGATGGATTCACAGCAGAATTTTTTCAGTACTTCAGGGAAGAAATAACACCAATACTTCTCAAACTGTTTCATGAAATAGAAAGAGAAGGAATACTACCAAACTCATTTCTGGAGAGTAGCATCACACTAGTCCCAAAATAAGACTTAACTAGGAAGGAAAATTATAGACCAATATCCTTAATGAATACAGATGCAAAAACTCCTTAATAAGATTCTGGCAAATAGAATCTAACAAGTAATCTAACAAGATCGTATGTCATGATCAAGTGGGCTTCATCACTGAGATGCAAGGCTGGTTCAACATACATAAATCAATCAATGTAATACACCACATCAACAAAAGCAAAAACAAAAACCACATGATCATCTCAATTGATGCAGAAAAAGCCTTTGATAAAACCCAGCACCCTTACATGATAAAACACTAAGAAAAATGGGTGGAGAAGGGCCCTACCTAAAACTCGTAGAAGCCATATATGCTAAACCGACTGCAAATATCATAGTAAATGGAGAAAAATTGAATCGTTTCCTCTCAAATCAGGAACACAACAAGGCTGCCCGCTTTCACCACTCTTATTCAACATAGTCCTTGAAACACTGGCCATAGCAATCAGACAAGAAAGTGAAATAAAGGGAATCTGCATCGGAAAGGAGGAAGTCAAACTGTCCTTACTTGCAGATGATATGATTATCTACATGGAGGACTCCAAAAACTCCACTATGAAACTCTTGGAAATAGTAAACAAATTCAGCCAAATTACAGGCTACAACATCAATACTAAAAAAATCACACTCTTGTTTTCTAACTCTGCATTTTAATTCCAACTGTTCTACCTTGCCGAAAGGTTCTGTCCCCTGCTGGAGAAGAACAGGGGCAGGTTAGTGGTAGAGAGAGATGGAGGAGGGCTGCTCAAGCCTGTGACTGAATAGGGAGCTGACTGATGGGGAAGATCAGGCCATGTGAGCACTGGAAGCCAGAGTGAGCTTCGCATGTCAGATACAGTGCTGGAGGCCCGGGGGACTGGAAACGAGCAAAACTGGGAAGAGAGGAAGTTGCAGCGAAGCTTTTAATCAAATACACAATGACTGTAAACTTATTAACTATATAGATTCATGTGTTGATTTTACAACTTCAGACTGAATAGGAACACTGTCTTACTATGTTTTATACTTATAGGCTACAAGTGATGGTGAATTTAGGAAAATGGAGAGAAGGACTGATGCATCAAGAAGCTGCTTTGTTTCCCAACCTGAATATCATTATATGTGTCACAAATGCATACTAGTAACAACAGTAATATGGGGCAAGGATGAAAAGGATGTTTTGGAGCCAGAAGACCTGGTGTAGAGTCCAAGGAGCTACCATTTGTTGATATTTGTGTATCAACTTCTGCACACTGGGAAATTTACCTACTTTCTGCAGCTTGTTTCCTTGCCTAAAAGTGGAAATCATGACACCTGCCTGGGTGACACTGATTGAACAAGATAGTTTGTTCAAAAACCCCAAATGAATCTCAGCTTATATACAGTGGCTGAGAAACAGCAAACAAAGGCAGTCAAAAAGGACGTTTAATAATACATTCACAGTGATACTAAATTAAAAAAATATGAGCTATTCTTTTGGGCCAAGCAGTGCATTAAGTTTATTAGTGTGTAACCTTTTTAGTCTTCACAACAAGCGCCCAAGATAGGTTGTATTGTTATCCTCACTTACCAAGGGGAGCAACGAGGCTTCAAAAGGTTGTGTTCAGGGTCACATAGGATTGAGTCCCTGCCTTCAGGACCTAAGATCAAGGCAAGTCCTCTGAATAGTCTTACTTCTGCATATTTCAGTGGAGCCATAATTATAGTCAACTTATCTGTTCCCAGCCCACTGATTTCTAGGGTTTATAAATTAAACAAGAACAATCCACTTTTGCCAAAAATGACATTGTAGTGTAACAAGATAAGAAAGCCGTAATAAAGAGCAGATATTTGTAAATTGCATGCAAGCACGCACACACGCACACATGTGAAAACAAAGCAACTAAAATGAGCCAGGAGAGCGAGAAAATGGGTGCTTTTACATGTTACAACAGTTTGTGCATCCCAGAAACCAGAGTTATGACTGAGAATGCCACCATATTATGTGATATAAAGAATAATACCAAATAACAGAAAAGAGACAGATTATTTGTTTGCTTTCAAAGGGAAGTAGGTAATGACATTTTGGAAATTTCTGTCCAAACATTTAGAGTTAGAAAACAAAGAAAGGAGCTGGTCAATTCCTCAGCACCAGACAAACCAGGCGTGTTGGCTCATGCCTATAATTCCAGCAGTTGGGAGGCTGAGGCAAGAGGATTGCCATGAGTCCAAGGCCAGCCTGGGCTTTATAGTGAGTTCAATACCAGCCAGGGCTACAGAGTGAGACCTCGTCTCAAAACAACAACAAAAACAACAATCACCACAACCAAACAGAAAACTGCCTTTTTATCCAAAGACGACATATATTAAATATCCAATAAATAAGATATAACTATTAAAATATTAATGTGATACAGTAAGATTCATGTGTGTGTAATATATATATGTGTGTGTAATATATTTCAAACCCAGGCAACACTAGAAAGTATTGAAGACTTTATACTTAGGAAAAGTAAAAAGCAAGAAAGTGTTAGCTGTCACTGTGCAAGTCTAGTGGGCCGTTTACCCTTTGGAAGGACATATGCTTGGGAAGGGAGCCATGAGACTCCAGGTTCTATGTCCTAACTTCAGTGATGGTGACATCAGTATCTATTTTTAATAAGTCAACATTCTCTATTTCTGTGGTTTAAGCACTTTGTGTTATATTTCAAAAAAATGTTTTTAAAAAAGTGAACAGAAAGTAAACCAATATATGACTGATAAATGTGACAATACATTTGCTTAGATATGTTCCATGTATTTTATCTGATTCCCTTTGTCAGTGCCTGTGAGGTGGAGGTGTCAGGCCTTCTCTCCCTAATTTTAAAAAAGGGACCCTGGTGTCCCAGAGGATTACTATCTTGCCTCACCCCTCCAGTCATGGTGGCCTGAGATCTTCCCATCATCACCTGGTGCCTCTGAGGGCCCTACTTGCCTACCTTCCACCTTTGTCTTTCCAGACACATCTTACAAGTAGAATAAATTGCACAGCAATTAAGTCAGTGAGAAAATAAGTCCTTAGTGATTGTGGTGGTTTGGATCTGGAGTGTCCCCCAAAAGCCTGGTGTTCCTATGGATACTGTGTAGGGTTGGGAGGTGGGGCCTGGCTGGAAGGGTGCTTGAGCTTGACCTGGTGGGGTGTGCACTGGTGCTGCCCTTCCTCCCAGTCTGTCTCTGTACCAACATGTTGTGAGGAACTCTGCTGGCGGAGCTGTGGCTCTGGCCCTGCCCCTGCCCCTGCTCGAGCCCTGCCATGTGCTTCCACTGTTTTCCAGCCGCCCACTTGTCAATGGACTGTGGCTTTCTGAAACTAAGCTACAATAAATCTTTCTTCCCTAAGTTGTGGATGTCGGGTATTGAGTCACAGCGACGAGAAAGTAACTAAGACAGAGATGAAGACCTCACCTGTTACTATGCTCCACGGCAATTTTGTGCTTGTTCTGAGACTCAGTCTTCGCCAGCCCAGCCATGGTAAACCAGGCCCTGAGAATCCTCCTCTGAAGAAAATACACACAGAGTTCTCTTCCTTTTTCCTCCAGATCATTCACATACTGAGGATGAGTATAGGCATAAAAGTGAGACAACATTAATAGAGAATTCAAGCAAATAAACAGGGTAAGTATGAGAATTAGAAAACCAAAGGCACTGGAGGCATAAAGAGAAAAGAACAACATGATGACCATGCTAATCTCCTCTGTAATGTGTGACAACAAAACTAGAGTTGAAACAGGTATAAGATCAAAGGTGGGTTTCTAATGAAATCACTTGAGCACTATGAGAAAAAGTCAACAAGTCGATATAAAAATAAAAGCTGATGTAACGATGTTACAGTTTCTATATACATACTCCAGTGTGTGAAAAGACACGTTTAATATTTTCTAATATAAAATTGGCAACATTTTCAAATTCATTTTGAAGGAATTCATTGGATTCATTATAATATTCTTGGAAAAAATCTTAATGCCACGGTCATTCTGAAGTCCATTTGGTTTTCTCATGGGAGATTAGAGTGCTCTCTTGGTGGCCTTACCTGTTGCCAGCTCCGGGTGACTCTCCTAAGTAATAGCTGGGAATAAAATTGATCAGCCTGGGCCATCTTCCTATCCAAACTTTTTTGACTGCACTGGAACCAGATCAGCAGGCATTTCCTCTGTAGAGCCAATGAATGATGCTTTTCTGCCACCTACAGAATTTTTTTAAATGAGAAAAGAAAATTATTCCTTAAATTTTTAAGCATTTAAGAAAATACCAAAGAAATTAAAGGGAACAATGCACCTGCACATCTACATAGCAGAAAATGCTGTGTATTATATGTAGGCAGTTAACTAGAGAAGAATAATTATAATATATGCAGTTTGTGTCCTAAAAGCTTTGGCTACTGGCCCTATTGTATGGAGGCTCCAGAGTGACATCATTCATGGCCTTTCACCATCAATTCCCTGAAGACTGCAGAGACTGGCTGGTTTTGGAGATGGAAAGAACCTCCTCCAAAGCCACCATGTCGCTGTGTTTTGGAGGGGGTGGCTGGTGGCATTTCCAGTGTTCTGCCCTGGAAGTTGGGCAACAGCTCCACAATAGGCTTCTCTTTATTGTCTACTTAACCACTCTCTAAATGAGGAAATGTCAATACTTTCAATTAGTTTTGTAGAATGAACTGTCACTAGCATTGAAATTTAGATAATATTGGTAAGCCACAAAACCACTGATAGAAAAGTAACATTAATAATTTAATGTCTTACAACTTAAAAGGTACAGAGTATCCCTTCTATCAAAATACACAATGCAGAGTTTATAGATTTTAAAAAGTAACTGTTACATTCTTTCAAGAGACAGGAGGAAAAAACCCTTCTTCGATCTCTCCAGACAATAACACATTTTGTGAACCTTGCTTAGCACGGGATTGGGCCAAGCAAGCCTCTTGAGGTCACACACACTGGCTACAATGACTCCACAGGGGAACTCTGTGGCCCATGCCACCCTGGAAGCCAAAGGCTAGGTAATATTTCTTTATTAACAGAACTTCTTCGTCATATACTTGAATGGTCTGGTCTGTGCCTTGAATAAACTTGCTGGGAAATTTCAATGGTGTTTTGGTTCATACATCTCTACGTGGTGGGGTGGACTGCTGCTCTAATAGGTACATATCTGTACCTTTTGCAATGTGCCTCAGCGTCCCTCCCAGTAGCTACGGAAGCTGGAGCCTCTTTCCTCCCTCAGCGACACTGAGCTAGTTGTGGGCTTCAGTGAAATATTACTAGACACTGGAGGTTTCATATAGTTTACATACTTTATTTGGTCTTTTGTACACCTGCCAGTTGCCAGGTGACAAGCATGCCTTAAGTCTAGCTAGCTGCTAGACTGAGAGTGAGACTTGGGGAAAGATATGAACCCCGTCCACAACTGGCCTGTAGAAATGTGAGAAATAAATACTTGAGTTATAAGCTGCTAATATTTGGAGTTGTTTGCTATATAATTTTATCACATCAGAAACTGAATATATTCTATAATGTTTTCTGCTTCTGAAATACTCTTAAAATTAAGTGAGGCTGCTATTACCTTGGATATCTCTAATAAAAATTTTACTCTTTTTCTAATCTCTTACATGACAAGTCTTTAGAAGACCAAATTGAAACTCTTATCTAAAAGGAAAAAAATATATAGACATTCAAATCATTTATCTGTCTGGCTTTTAAATCACTAAACTCCCATGCTGGTACACACCTGTAATTCCAGCACTTGGGAGGCTGAGGCAGGAGGATTGCTGTGAATTTGAGGCCAGCCTAGGCTACACAGAGAAGTCAGGACCAGCCTGGACTATGAAGTGAGACCCTACTTCAAAACAAAAAATCCCAACAATGACAAAAAAGAAGCAATAAATGACCACAATCCCTTCAAAGCCTAACTGGGTGGGTGTTCATGCTCTTTGTGAATGTTTGTCTTCTATCCGGGGATATAACACCAAGCCGCTGTACCTGGGCATTTTGCCTGCTTTGCAGTCTCAGTCTCTTCCAAGGCTCTAAACCTTGTTTTCTTAGCAAGACCATTTTATAGTGTTCTCTGGCTACTGCTTCTAGCTCTTGATTCTTCTTAATTCTTTTCTGTTTCTCTAATTCTTTCTGTAAAAATAAAATAACATTATTGTAAAACTAATAAATTTTGTTTCAACAAAAAGCTAATGAATTTAATTTGGACATGTGACCACTAAACAGTATATTAATCATTATAATAGTGCTCTGGAACATTGGAAAAAGAATTCTTGTCAGATGGTGAGGAAAAGCTGGCTATGAGTCCTATAAAACTTAGGGGTGGGCTGGGGCTTAGCTCTGTGGTTAGAGTGCTTGTGTAGCAAGTTCAAGGCCCTGAGTTCAGTTCCCCAGCACTAGCTGGGTGTGGTGCTGTATGCCTGTAATCCTGGCACTTTGGAGGCTGAGCCAGGAGACTGCCATGTGTTTGAGGCCAGTCTGAGCTACACAGTGAGTTTAAGACCCATCTGGACTACAGAGTGAAACCTCCAAAACAAAAAAAAGGCTTTGCATTTTTTTGGTTTTATTAAGTATTGGCCACAGAAATGATTTACCTCTCCCAAGTGAAAAATAAGACATCTAGTCAGGAAAGCAATCAGAAATTTCCCCTTATTATTATGGAAAATCCAGCAATTGAGCCTCTTCATTTAAATTATGAAGTAGAGATTTATATATAAGTAATATACCTCAAATACAAAGATAGTCCATTACAAGTATGAAAAAAACTATCTTATGACTGAGTTCTTTTTCTTCCTCAAGGGATGATCAATGAGTCCAAAGGTGTGTTAAAAGTGTCTTATCATCATCCAGCTGCCTTCCCTCCTCCTCTGAGGCGAAAGCTTAATTATGCCTGCTGATGCACTAGGCAAAGACAGCCATGTCCCTTATGAGATTCTCCCCCTAAGGTTAAGGTTCTGTAATCTTTTTCAGGCACACCCTTCAGAGGTACATTTCTTGAAACTTAGTGGCCTTGCCTGCAGAGATCATTATTTTTCTTTTTTTTACATTTAAATGAAACTGACCCATAACAAAGGTGGAATAAAGATGGTGAGCAGCAGCACCCAATATCTGCTAGGAAGGACAAGTCCAGCAAAGCCAAGCCTGTGGGGCGTCTTCATAGTAGTTTAAGTCTTTTTCTTTACTTCCCATAATGTCATGTTAAGATATGGGCAGTGGTGAGTTGGCTGATTTGACAAGCTATTTAAACATGCTTGAATCTTTAGTAAACAAGAAAAAGATAGAACATAGGTTATGTACATTCCTAATACTCGAGAGCTGCTGTTTTTCTAATGCAAATAACATTTCTACTCAAGTTCCTGAAAATAAGATGTCCATATTCTCTAAGGCAAGAAGCCAAAATCTCTATAATTGTTATTCCATGCATATGAGAGTCTTGTTGAATGGTATGGCCAGAAATAAAAACGTTTACCACGGTTTTCTCATGAGGAGTAAGAGGAAATTGATAGGGGAAGAATCAGAGAAGTGGAGGATTTCCATGGCCACTGAAACTTCCTGTAGTATCAAGGCAGCAGCTACGACCTGCAGGCAGAAACTGAACCGAGGCTGTGGCTCTCCGGAGAAGCTGGAGCTGCTCAAGTGTACACACATGTTATGGTCTAACTATCCTCCTAGGATTTAACTTGATGGCTGGCAGTTAAAACACCTAAAAGATCATTTTCAGATGGACCCATGAGAAAATACAGACTTTTTAAAGTCTGTATTTCCGTGGAAAAATATTAAAAATTATAAAGTAAGAGTTCTGCTTGAGTTATAATTTTGTATTCTTCTGTGAAGATTTAATTAAAATCGGCATTCCCCCCTCAGCGAAGGATTCCTCAATACAGTTTGTTGTATTTCATTAGCAATATCGTATTTTCTGTCTGCTGGATGGATGTATGTCTATAGATGGCCCTGACTTTTTGTGAGGATGACATATAAAGTTTCTGTTTTGAGATAACATTTACACTAGTAATCCACATAATATGATTTCATCAGGTAACCTAGTTTGCTTAGGCCAAAAAAGTGATATTGAATCTGACTTAAATTATGTTCTACATAATTAAAAATGATATACAGAAATATTAATTTTTTAAACATATATCTATATAAATCATATTCCTTGAGAAAAAGGAATAACAGTTAAGAATAAGACAAGGCAGCTAACACTGCCCCAAAACTTGTTTCTTCTCTATGAGTGAGGACCATATTTGCTCATGTCTCCTATATCTAAAACAAACAAACAAAATTAAAACCCTCAAAGGAAACAAAGAAGACCAATCACCACCACCATCCAAAATTTCTTCTTTGTTCCCATGTGACCTGTACCCTACTTAAGCTTGCTATTCCTCATCTGTTCCTCTCTTAACCCTCCAGAATGTGGCTCCTTTCGCATGACATTGTGGAAAGCAGTCTTGTCAAGGTAATGAGTGAATGTTCTACATGTTCCCAAGCCAAAGGATCACTGGTTTGTGTTCTTTTTAATTGAGCTGAGTAACATTTTGCTGGCTTACTTTTTTCTCTCAGCATTCTGGTATTAATCTCTCCTGTGTTCCCTCTACATCACGAGTTTCCCATCCTCCAAATGACTACGCTTCCTCCTAAGATCTCGTGCTGGGCTCACGTCTTTCCTCTATCCAAACAATCTCCCAGGTTGATGCCAGCGACTTCCATGTTTTGACTTCCAGATTCTTTACTACCATCTCGATATCAAGCTTACATATCCAGCTGCATCTGTGCCAGGTCATGTGGATGTCTACTAGGCATCCTCCTAACAGATGGACACTGGGGGTCTTCTTGGCATCCAGCAGCTAAAATGTCCCCCTCAAGTCTCTCCATCTTCTCCCATTCTTCCTCTCCTCCTTACTTCAGTTATTGGCTTCTTTACTGTCTCTTTCCCCAAACAAACACAGAAGTTTTGAGAGCAGTGCTGCAGGGCTGCTGCTTGCCTGCCTTGCTGCTCTCTTATCTTTTCTTGCTCTGAAGCCCAGGCTGGTCCTGAGTTCACCATGTAGCCCAGGCTGGTCTCAAACTCATTCCAATTGTCCTGCCTCAGCCTCCTGAGTGCTGTGATTTCAGGTGTGCATCAACAGATCCAGCTTACATTACTGTATTTTAACACGGAAACAAAGTAGAATATGGTAGACATTTTACAGACTCAGTGAGTAAATAAGCTTGTTGACCATGGAAAACTTCAAATCTTGCCTGGTCTTCTCTGATAAAATTATCTTTCCATCACAATGTCAACTAACCATTTAAAAAAAAGCATAGTTACAGAAACATAAAATTTATGTCCTGATAAGTATTACTGGAATATATGTGATAAAAATAAAGCAATGGGATATTAAGAGAAAGTTAGATTTCATCTTTAAGAAGTTGTGGTATGAGACCCATGAATGGCCATCTTACTGCTATACCTGACATGCTCTTCTGTCAGGGTCTCAGGGACACTGAACTGCAGGTGTATCTTGCCTTTGTGCCATCTCTTCCTGAAAACAGAGGACAGGTTTGTTGTAGGCTTCTCCCTGAAGACTTCTTCCACCTCCTCTGTCCTAAAACTGGTGTTAGAGGACTTTATACATGCATAATTGAGCTTGTCTTATATTTTTTACCTAAAATATATTCTGTGTGTGTGTGTGTTTGTGTGTGTATAAAATTTCCTTAGAGACTTTGTCATCTCAATAGTAGGACTACTCATCTATGCAATTAGAGAAATATGGTATCTCTGTTTAAAGATTTGCTGATTAGATCAATGAGTAAACTACTTCTCAGCTACAAGATGTGAAGTAGATTTCAAACAAACACATCCAGACACATACAACTGACTCGGAGATGTCATAGCAGGCATGGTTCAGAAGTGTCATTGTCTTTTTGATGTCCAGAGCAATGACATTACTATGGCCTTTGACGTTATTTATTAGGAGCAGCTATACAAAGACATGTATAACTGAACTGCTTGTGTATAGTGGACTGCTTGTGAAGAATGAATTGCTTGTGCCTCAAGAAGAACAAGACCACATAATAAACTGGGTGGGAAGCACACGGTGTAGCACATGTCCGCACAGAAGGAGGAGGAGACAAATGGTGTATGCTTTTGATATCTGAAGCTGCTCTCCAGGAAGGCTGAAGCACAGCCAGTCTCTGATGCACTGACCTCAATTTAGATATCTACTAAATGGAAATTAGTTTATATGGCAAAATTTTTTTGTCTGTTGCCCATGAACTGCCATTCCCAAAAAAGAAAAGCTTTAGTTTTGGTACAGTGAGAGAAATAAGGCACTCTCTTGGCCAATAAGGTATTTCTCATCATTCTTGAGTATACAAGTAGTTTTGTTCCAAAAAGAAAAACAATGAACAGAGCAAATTAAAGTCAGTATTTCTGTGAACTGGTTAGAGATGAGAAACTATCCTTCATATCTAGGGAGGCTGTCAACCTCTGGGAAGACATGACACCAGAGCATTTGCTTACCACGGCAGATCCCAACAGACACCCCAGAGTCCAGTAGGAGATAATCACACTAGAAAATCTGGTGAATTTCTGGAAGCTGAGAGCATGCCAGCATGAGAAAAGGGAAGCTTTACTGGGGAAAGGTGTCACTGTCTGGGGGATAGTTTCCATTTTTTTTTTTGTAGGACCCCTGTAGGCTTTCACACTGTTCAGGAACATCTACAGAAAGCTCCCCCTCTCAACATGAAAGAAAGGGAAAAAATAAAAACAAAGTCACCAGAGGAAATTAAAGTCTTTGGTGCCCATAGCAACAACAAACCTCAACAGTGGTAACCATGACAACAATAAACTTCAAACAGCATAATTCCTGGCTAGATTAATGCAAATCTGCACACTCATGGCCTAAAATTTATACCCTAGTTTCTACTTTCCTAACAAGAGGTCTAGGTTTCAATAAAAAAAAAAAAAAAACCCACAAAATGTACAAAAAGACAAGAAACAAATAGTTTGAAAAAGATAAAGCAATTATCAGAATAAGGCACAAATATTACAGATATGTTGGAACTATAAGGAAAGAATTTTAAACTATGATGAAGCTGGAGTCTCTAATGGAAAGAGGAGCACCATTCTATGTAAGATACGTAATTTAAGCAGATACACAAAAACTAGAACTCTTAACTAAAAATGCTAGAAATGAACCCATGAGAACAGAAAGAGAGCTTTCAATGGGCTTATTAGTAGGTGAAATATCTGGAAAAAGACTCCAGTAACTTATTTTTCTTTTTTTTTTCTTTTTAAATTTTTTCCCACTATTTTTATTAATATACATATGTAATACATAGTGTTTACAGTGAATTTGGGTATTTCGTGCACATACATATCATATCAACTTTACAATCCCTTCCAGACTCCAGTAACTTTAAAATAGCACAAGAGAAATTATGTAAGTTTAAAGATAAAACAAGAATGAAGAATAGTGTATTTGAAAACTGCTAAACAATATGAAACAGTGAACACGAACAGAACAAGTTAAGAGGGAGGGATAGTTGTAATTCAAAATCCAAAGAATTAAAACAATGAGGACAGGTGAAATAGTTGAAAAAACATTGAGTAAACATATTCCCAAATTAGTAACAAAATACAGATTCACGTATCTGAGAAGTTTAAGACTACTACGCAAGATCAACCAACCAACTAGCCATCAAGTCATACCTAGATACATCATATTCAAAAAGCTGAAGACAAGACCAAAGGCAAAGTCTCGCAGGCCCCTGGGGGGAGAAATCTACATTACTTACTGTTATAGACAAAATGTGTCACCACTAAAGTTCTTATGTTAAAACCCTAATCCCTACTGGCTGTCTTTGGATGTGGCTTTACTAAGAAAATAAGGTTAGGTGAAGTCCTAGGGGCAGTAGGGTCTTGGCTGGATGATACTGATATCCTGTTAGGAAAAGGTACCATATGGACCAAGGAAAGATCCTGGCAGGCTCCAGTGAGACCAAGGTTGACCACAGACTAGGAAGACAGACAGTCCTTATGGAATCTGAGCCTGGCCAGCCCCTGACCCTGGACTTCACAGCCTCCACAACTATGCAAACAAAACCATCCAGCCTGGTATTTTGTTACAGCTCCTTAAGCAGAGTAAGACATCAACAAAGAAACAAAGATAAAAATTAGGTGCTAGGGGAGGTGTAGCTCAGCAGTTAGAGCGCTTGTCCAGCACATGCAAGGCCTTGGGTTCAATTCCCCAGCACCACATAAGATGACCCGTGACCCCAGCGCTCGGGAGGCTGAGGCAGAAGGAAGCCATGTGCTCTAGGCTAGCAGGGGCTACACGCTGATTTCGGGATCAGCCTAGACCACAGAGCGAGACCCTGTCTTTAAAAAATTTACTGCAGATTCTTCTCAGAAAATAGGCAAACAAGAAACCACAGAATAATAACTTTCAAGTGTTGAAGGTAAAAACTGACAACTCAGCATTTAATATCCAGCAAAAATATCCTTCAAAAGTGAAGAAGAAATAAGGCCAACTGTCTTTCAGACATTTAAATTCCCTCATTCAAATAAAAGTGATGGGATTCTCTGCCAGAAGATCTCCATTAAAATGTTCAATCGGATGTGGTGATGCATGCCTGTAATCTAGGAGGCTGAGGCAACAGGCGTGCAAGTCTAGCCTGGGCAACCGAGTGACTCAGTGGAATCCTGTCTCAAAAAAAAAAAAAAAAAACCATTATATATGTATATATTCCATGCAAAAGTCCTGGGTTCAGTTCCCGGTACTGGAAAAAAAATTCAGGCAGATAGAATATGACATAGGTAAAGAACAAAATGGGTGGGTACAATGGGGGGAGTTGGGGATGTGAGAGAGAGAGCGGCAGGGGCAATAAACAGGGAAGGGATTGTAATGTTGTTATGATATATGTGTGCACAAAACCCTCAAGCTCAATGTAACCATTGTATATCACACTGATACACTAGTGAATATTGGAGGGGGGAAAAGAACTTATATCTTCAGAAAAAAAAATAAACAGCATCAGAAATGGAAGAAATGAAGATAAAATATGACCATCTTATTTTTAATTTTGCCAAATGATAACTACTTAAACAATGACTTCAGCAAAGCCTTATTTACTTACAATGTAAATAAAAACATGATATGCATGACAAGAACAGCATTAAGGTATAGGAGGAAGAAAATGGAAATACACTTACATAAGGTTCTTTCAGTGCCTGTGAAATGTTACATTATTTGAAGGAGATTACTTTAAAAATATAGTGTAAATAGTAGGCCACTACTAAAAATGTTTCTGGAGGAAATCTAAGTAATAACTCCACAGGAGAGATTATATAGAAACAAGAAGACATTCAAAACCAGAGAAGGTAAGAAAAAAGACAGAAATAGAAGCCAAATACCACAAAAGAAAGCAGCTAGCAAGATGGCAGAGCTATCCAATTATATAAATATAAGTCTAATGTTAATGGAAAAAAATAATATTAAATCTCTTAAAAGACAGAGATTACCATCTTAGATACCGAATCTTAAGACAGCTATATGGGATTTATCAGGAAACCCAATTTCTTAAGATTTACATATGCAAGTCTTTTCCAAATGTATATGTATCTAACCACAGAGCTTTAAATATATCAAAAGATCTTCAGATACATTAAAGGGTTATGAAACACATAAATGGAGAAATACAAAATGCACAATTTTAGTGAGAGATATCAATCTTTATCAGTATCTCTTAAGATAGGAGGACAAAAATCAGTAAAGTTGTAGATGAACAACACAAAACAGTGTCTCAATAATATTGGTAGAGCAGCAATATCAGCATAATACAAAATTACTCTCAAGTGCACATGGAAAATTCACGAAGCTATTATGGGCCATAAACAAAGCACTGAAATTCACACAGTGTACGTTCTGAGACCACAATAAAATTAAAGTATAATTCAATAGGAGGTTATCTGGGAAATCCCCAAATGCTTTAAATTTGAAGAACATACAATTTATGAAGAATTTATAATTTATGTCATATATACTAGAAAAGGAAAAAGATTTGAAGCCAATAATTTAAGCTTTCATTTGGAAAACTAGAGAAGAGCAAAATTTTAAGCAAGCAGAGAGGAAAATGACACAAAAAATATTAAAGCAGAAACTAGTAAAAAATGAAAACAATAAAATAATAAAGAATATAAATAAAACCAAATGTTGCAATTTTGGGGAAAGAAATAAAATTGATAAATCTATACCTAGCAAACTAAAGAAAAAGGAAAAAGACACAATTTACTGTATCATGAATTAAAGAGGGCATCATACTAATCTTAAAAGGATCATAACATAATATATGAAACCTAAAAACTTAAAAAATTAACAAATTACTTGAAACAGATACATTATCAAGGTTCCTCAAGAAGAGAAAACCCAAATATATTTTTGTTTTAAAATATGTCTTTAAAAATTCTCTAAAAAAAGAAAACACCACACCCAGATAGCTTTACTAGTTAATTCAACCAATCATTTAAGGAAGAAAGAACATAAATTTATAAGTTCCCTTTGAGAAAATAAAAAAGGGAACACTTCCTAATTCATTTTAGGAGGTAATCATTATCCTAATACAACAACAAAACAAATATAAAATAAACAACAGATAGATATTGCCTATAATCACAGATAACAGCATTCTTAACAAAATATTAGCAAATCAAACTTAATAGTATATAAAAAAAATACGTCATGACCAAGTCAATTTCACCTCAAAAAAGGCAAGTCTGATTCTATATTAGAAAATCCATCAATGTAATTTACCATATGAACAGATGAAGAAAACTGTATGAACATATCTATAGATAAAAAACTTTCAAAGAAATTCATAATAAAGAACCAGCATCAATCTAAAAATAAAAGGAAATTAATAAATAAATGGCATCCATGAAGACCAACACTTAGAATCATACTTAATGAGAGGCTATATGCTTTCTCCCCAAGACCTGAAACACGACTATGGAGGAAGGAGGGGCACTGTGAAGGGTGTCCAGCTCCGGGAATCACTTCTTTCTTCCCCCACTCAGACTGCTGAGATGATCAATATAGCTGAGTGGCTGAAATAGGCTGGTGGCAGAAATGAAAAGCCACGGACATTACCACAAAATAAACAACCCAATAATAAGCCTGGAAAGTAGCCCAGGCTGGTCCTGAACACACTATGGAGCCTAGGCTGGTCTTGAACTGACAGCAATCCTCCTGCCTGAGCCTCCTGAGTACTGGGATTACAGGCATGTGCCACCACACCCTGATTATGTGGTGCTGGGGAATCAAACTCAGGTACTTACTGCTTGACACAGTGCTTGCTATGCAAGTGCTTTAACTGCTGAGCCATTCCTTTAGCCCATCACTGGAGAATTCTATCAAACACTTAACTGAGAATTAAAACCAATCCTTCTCAAACTCTTCCAAAAAACTTGAAGAGGGAGATATACTTCCAAACTCATTTAACACGGTCAAGCATTACACTGATACAAATAATAGACAAGGACACGATAAGAAAACCATAGGCCAATATCTCTGATAAACATAAATGTAAAAATCCAAAATAAGGTAGTTGCAAAGCTAATTCCAGAGTGTATTAGAAGGATTGTAAGTCATGATCAAGTGGGACTTACCACCAGGAAGGAAGGATGATTCAACATACACAAATCAATTAATATACTACAACATATTAACAGAATAAAGAATAAGAAAATCACATGATCACCTCAACAAATGTAGAAAAAGCATTTCATACATTTCAACATCTTTTCATGACAAAAATTCAATAAATTAGAAATAGAAGGAATATACTTCAACATTAAAGGCCATATAGGGCAAGATCACAGTGAACACCAGGGACAAGAAGGCTGAAAGAGATTTCCAGTCAAGATGGCGGCCAAGTAACAGAGCTGCACAATGTCCCCTTAAGGTTCTACTTAAAAACTTGAGAATATAGTCAAAAACACCTGTTCAAAGTAGCTAGGACAGGGAGGAATGCCCCAACAATTAAAGGGAGGACAAGGGAAGGTCAGAAGCCCTGAAAACACATTGGAAGGGGAGGTGAACAGCAGCCCAGGAAGATGCCTCCAGGCCAACTGCAAACAGCTGGGAGCCTCCAGCATCTGCAGATGGAGGAAAGCCAGCTGGGAGCCTGGAACTTCTGACCTAGGTAAGTACAAATCTGGAAGAAGTAGGAATTGACAGCGGCTGGCCCTAGAAAAAGCCTCCTGAAACTTAGAACGGAAGCAGTGCTCAGCAGCCATAATAGGCAATGACATAAGCAGAAGCCTTTTTTTTTGAGACAGGGTCTCTCTCTGTAGTTCAGGCTGGTCCTGAACTCACTATGGAGACCAGGCTGGCCTTGGACTCACTGCAATCCTCCTGTCTCAGCCTCCTGAATGCTGAGATTACAGGCATGTGACACCACGCCCAGCTTACGTGGTGCAGGGGAATGTAATGGGTACTTAGCGTTTGACTTAGTGCTTACTAGGCAAGTGCTTTAATCACTGAGCCATTCCTCCAGCTCCCAAGCAGGAGCCATTTAAAAATAAAGAGCCTAAGCCTAAAGTGCTTAGAGTAAAAGAAAACTCAGAAGAGCACATTAGGGCTTTTAAGGTCACTCTTAAACAGTGACTAGGAAGAAACTGGAACAGGAACTCTCTAGGAAGGGACAGTTATGGACAGGAGAGAAAGGCTGCCAATCTCCCGAATGGATGGGTGTACCAGGGGCACCTCCGAGGGTGGACAGCCTTAATCTGAGGGGAGGAAAGCCAAGACAGGAAGGAGAGCTTTGCTGGAGGGGCTGGGTGCCATCAAGACATTTCAGAGGACACCAGACTGTTAGGTCTGCTCTCACTGCCTACTCCCAGCACAGAACTCAGAGGAATGTCAGCTCCCCGCACACACCATCATATGAATTTATGGATGGATAGGGAGATAAAATGAAAAACCAAACCTGGCAAAATTTTAGTAATTAGTGAAACATGAGTAAATAAACTATTGAAGTCAAAAACTCTTAAATAACAGTATGCTATTATATCTACTGCTTTATGTGTAATATATTTTTGTAATACAGATATAAGTTCATTTAATGTAGGAACTGAATATGGATTTAAGTTCAAGTTAATATAAGAATTCACTTATTCAGTTTATGAAGTAAGTTTATCCTAAGAAAACTGATTAATGTAATGATAACCTGAATATCTTTTGAATGTACAAACATTTACCTTTCAGTATTCAACTCAGGAATTTGAAATTAACATTTCTCTTTTTCTTTCTCACATTTTCTAAACTTATGAATTTCATTGTTGTAGTTCATTTCTTATATGGACTGCTGGGTTAGGCCATGTTAAAGAATCTCAACAAAAATATATTAAGATACACAACAAAAAAGAACTTTTCCAAATCATTCCAATAAAGGGCTCTGCTGGAACCAGAGAAGGGGCATCAAGATATGGCCACAGCAGCCCATTCTAGAGGTGGGAAGCTGAACTAAAGAGTGGTGATTTGAGTGGTCAAGTAAACCAGAAGCAGAAGATTAAATATGCTAAATATTGCATGATTTCTTTGATTTGGGAAACTCAGAGTATAGGCACTCTATAGAACCAAATGTGTGTGACAGTGAGAGTTAGGGGGATAGGGAGGATGTGGGAGAGACAAAATGGGAAGGACTGTAATGTGATATATATGTACACAAAATATTCAGGTTCACTGTAAATATTATGTATCACTATATATATATATATAATTGGGGGAAAAAAAGAAGGCTGAAATTTTCTTGTCTAAGATGAGGAACAAGGCAAAGAGGCTCACTTTTGCCGCTTCTATTCAACTAGAAGTCTTACCAAAGAAAGTAGGCGAGAAAATGAAACAAAAAGGACTGAAATTGAAAAGAGCCATACAAGACTTGTGTGCAGATCACATGATTTTTACAAACAGGAAGTTTTGAAGTTACCAAAAAACAGCAAGAACTAATCAATTCAGAAATTCACCAGAACACAAAATCAGCATACAAAAATCAGATGTGGTTTTATACATCAAAAACACACTTTCCTAAAGTAAATTAAGAATATTAGTGCCATCCACAATAGCATTAGAAAGAAGATAATAGCTAGGAATAAATTTAACCAAGGAGATGAAAGATCTGTACACTGAAAACTATAAAATATTGCAGAAGCCCCTAATAAATGGAAAAACATCTGTTCAAGGACTGACTGGAAAAATGTTCATATCACCCAAAGTTATTAAGTTATATTATAGTATAGTAAGTATATTAAGTTATATTCAAAATCTCTATTGAGATTCCAGTAGCACTTTTTCACAGAAATTAAAGAAAACACTAAAACTTGTATGGAACTAAAAAAAAATCCTGAGTAGCTAATACAATCTTGAGCAAGAGGAGCAAACCTAAAGGCATCACATTTTTCTGATTTCAAGTTTCCTAATTAGATTACAAAGCTATAGTAATCAAAACAGCACAGTACTGACACATAAAAAGACACATACATCAACGGAACAGAACATAAACTCTAGAAATAAATTCAATCTTATATAATCAACCACTATTTCCCAAAGAAGTGGAGCACGGTGGACAAATGCCTATAACTCTACCATGGGGGAGGCTGAGAAAGGAAGATTACGAGCTCACAACCAGCTTGGGCTACACAGCAAGTTCAAAGCCACCCTTTGTTGACAAGCAGACTGTGTATCAAAACCAAACAAAACAAATATACAAAGAATAAGCAATGGAAAAAGATATTTTTTTCAATAAGTATTAACTTAAAAAACAGGAGGTTCAATGGAATAGAAATGAGAATCCAGAAATAAACCTAGTCACCTTCAGCTGTTTGATCTTTGACAATGGGGCCAAGACCATAAAATGGAGAAAAGATAGCCTAATGAATGGTGCTGGGAAAATGGTTATTCACATGCAGAAGATGAACCTAGATTCACTTCTTTCCCCTGGGACCAAAATCAAATCAAAATGGATCAAACACTAGACATTAAAATAGAAACAATAAATCTACTGGAAAACAAAATAGGTAAAACCTAGAGACAGAGGTATAGAAAAACACTTCATGAAAAGAACTCCAGTTGCATAAGAAATAACATCAAGAGTCAACAACTTGGATTACATCAAATTAACATGCTTCTGCACAGCAAAACTATCATCAGGGTGAAGAGACAACTACAGAACAGGAAAAAATGCCAGGTACTCCTTAGAGAGGGATAAATACCTAGAAAATAGAAAGAACTAAAAAAAATTAAGCCTCTGGCCCCCCAAAACCCCAAAAGATCCAATGAAAAAATGGACAAATGAAATAAACAGACCCTTCTCAAAAAAGAAGTAAGTGCAAATGGTCAATGAAAACATGTTCAACATCTCTGGCCACGAGAGAAAGAAATTAAATTAAATTTAAACAACCCTTGAGATTTTTGTCTCACTCTACTAAGAATGGCTATTATTAAGAACTCAGAAACAATCAATGCTAGTGAGGATGTGTAGAAATAGAGAGCCCTTCGATACAGTAGACGGGACAACCATCTAGTACACTATGAAAATCAGTAAGAAGACTTCTCAGAAAATAGAAATCCCATTTGACCCAGCTATATATTTTCTGGGTATCTTTCTGATACAGTTAAAAAAAAAAAAAGAGTAAAAGACTTATTACAACGACACATCCATAATCTTATTTATAGCAGCACAACTCAAAAGAGATAAATCTTGAAAGCAGCCTATCTGTCCACTCAAAGGTGAAGGGATATAGAAAAGTAGTATGCATATATATATATATATATATATATATATATATATAAAACAAAATGTTATCCCGCTATAAAGAAAGATAAATTTGAATCATTTCTAGGAAAATGAATACATCTTCAGACTATAATGCTTACTAAAGTAAACTAGACACAGAGGTTAAGTACCACATGATTTTATTTTTATGAAAAGCCCAAAATATAGGAGAACAAAAAGCAAATGAAAGAGAGAAGATAGAAAATAGGGAGGTAGACTTCATGGAGATTGGAAGGAGTCCTGTGGACAGAGAATGGGGGAGTGAGGGAGAGGGACAGGGTAGGTAAATATAAAGCTCAAAACATGGCATATATGCCTAGAGTGTGTGTGTGTGTGTGTGTTTGTATACACACACATATATCAATATATAATACACACATATATATACATATCTAGGCATATAAATATGTGTGTGTGTATATATATATACCAATTCCCCAAGATATATGTAACTATCAGTATGAACATGAACATGTACTGCAAATATATACAAATAATAATAAAAATAGTACTGAGAAAATTGTATACCACATACAAAAAATGAAACAGTATCTTTACAACATCTACAAAAAAATCAAGCAAAAATGGATGGAAGACTTAAATGCAAGACCTGAAATGTTAAAATCATAGAAGAAAACAGGGAGAAAAGCTCTATTACATTGGTCTGCAATGATTTTTGAAATGTATTTAATAACGCCAACACCTTAGGAAACAAAAGCAAAACCAAAAAAAAAATGAAACTATATTAAACTGAAGTGTTTCTGCCTAGCAAAGGAAGCAATCAAGAAAATTGTCAAGGTATTTATTCAACAAAGAGGCAATATTTTAAAAAATATAAAAAACTCATACAATTCATTTCTAAGAACCCAAGTAACTGATTTAAGAAAGGGCAAAGAACCTAACAGACATTTCTCTAAGGACATCCAGTTAGCTAGCAGGGGTATAACAAGGAACTCAACATAACTAAGTATGAGGGAAATGCAAATCAAAAACATAAACCAACTGCAAGTACCTTAGACCTGATAGAATGATTACCATCAAAAAGTCAAAAATAAACGTTGCTAAGGATATGGAAAAAAGGGAATGCTTGCATAATGTTGGTGAAGATATACATTAATAGCACTGCCATTGCAGAAAGTAATATAGAGGTTTTATAAAAAAAATCAGAACCAGAACTACTATATAAACTAGCAATCTCATTTCTTGGTATATAGCCAAAGGTTTGTTTATTTATTTATTTGCTTGTTTGTTTTGAGATAGGGTCTCACTTTGTAGTTCAGGCTGGTCCTGACTTCACTGTGTAGCTCAGGCTGGCTCTGAACTCAAAGCAATCCTCCAGTCTCAGCTTCCCAGTGCTGGGATTATAGGTGCCACCACGTTGGCTTTTGTGGTATGGGGAATCAAGCCCAGGGCCTTGCATTTTATCGGTAAACATTCTAACTGCTGAGCCATGCCCCCAGCCCCTCCTGGTATATACTAAAAACAACAACAACAACAACAACAACAACAACAACAACAACAACAAAAACAAACTCATTATCTTGAAAAGGTATCTTCATTCCCTCATTCACTGTATCATTATTCATAATAGCCAAATACAGAAGCAACCCTGTTGGGGTCCTCAGGGGCTGAGAGCCTCAGCATTGCCGACCTTGGTCGAGTTCCTTCCGGGCAAAGAAGTGTTACTGCTTGTAATTTAAGCCAGGTGTTACTGCTTGTAATTTGAGCCAGGTGTTGTTTTGCTTAAACATCGGAACTGCTCCTTATAGCATCCTCCTCCTTCCTCTACTCATTTCCTCCCCCTGACACCCCCCCCCCCCCCCCCCCCCCTTCCCCCCCCCCCCCCCCCCCCCCCCCCCCCACTCTCCCCTCTGGTTGAGGCCTTGCTGATTGGCCCAAGATAGCTTGAGACCCCTACACAACCCAAGTGTCTACTGATGAATTACATGAGTGGACAAGAAAACAAAGTAGGCTACCCTCCCTCCCACACCCACACCCACACCCACACCCACACCCACACCCACACCCACACCCATCCTCAATGACACACATACACACAGAAATGGACATAAATATTATTCAACATTTAAAGAAAATCCTGCCACTTGCAACAACATGAGTAAAACTGTATTACTTTATGCTAAGTAAAATAAGACACAGAAAGACAAATATTGCATGATCTCATTATTAGCTGAAATGTAAAATTCAAACTCATAGAAACAGAACAGAAGGGTGATCATCAGGGGTTGCAAGGAACAGGGGGGCTGTTATAGGGGGCAAACTTTCTGTCATAAGACAAGTAAGTTAAAAAAGTGAGTAAGTTCTGGAGACTTAACAGTATGGTGACTATAGCTAATAACATATCGTATACCTAAAAGAATAAATTTTAAATTTTAAGTAGTCTCACCACACACGTATAACTATGTAAGGTGATTATTATATTAATTAGCTTGATATACTTATTCTACAGGATATATATATATATATATATATATATATATATATATATTGCTGATATTATGCAGTAGAACCTAAGGATAATTTTCAGTTGTTAGTTATACCTCAATTGAGATGAAAAATAAATAAACAAACAAGCAGATTTATGGTTTGTCTTAGTTAGATATCTGTTGCTGGGACAATATACCTGATACCCACAATTTAGGAGAGGAAATACTTATTTAACTCACAGTTTCAGAAGGTCTCACACAATCCATTTATAGGCAGCCAGAAATGGTGGAAGAACAAGGCAGAGGCTGGAAAACTGCTCATGGCATTTCACACAGAAAGCCAAATGAGGCAGAAACCAAGACAACAGAAGAACAGTCGATCTGTGGAGACTGAGGCCTGGCCAGAGTCTTCCCACGAAGAAGCTGTAATAATGTTTCTTCTTTGTTCTTTTACTTGTTCAAACTGCCAGTTGGGCTCCCATACATACCCAGGATGGGTGTCCCTCCTTACTTCCTGGACCTCAGGTCATTATCACACACCTGAAAGCTGTGCCCTGAGCAATCCACAATCTCAATAAACTAACACAATCCCCCCCACCCCCCTAGTTTAAGCCCCAAGCATCTGTTTCTTCCAGCCAGACTCTACCTCCCAATAACACAGAGTTCCACAGCTATCCCACTATATCCAAATATATGAGGCTTTTGGAGGGCATTCCAGATCCAAGCCTTAGCACTGTGTTCATGGATTAAAGACTCAATGTTGGTAACGAGTCAACTGTTCCTAATTTGGTCTATAGATTCAATATAACACCAATGAAAATCCTAGTACAATTTTTATTGTACACATCAACAACATTAACCAAACTTGTATTCAGAAAGGCAAAGGAACTAGAATAGCCGAAACATCCTTAAAAAGAATAGAGTAGGATAATTTATATTAGCTATAAACCCACAGCAATCAAGACATTTTAGTACTGGCAAAGGCATAGACATAAAGATCAACAGAACAGACTAGAGAGCTCAGAAAATAGACTCATATAAGTATAGTACTGATTAATATACCTGATTTTTGATAAAAATAATTCGGTACAGAAAATAAAGGATAATAAGTGATACTGGAAAAAAAAAACCTGTCTATATTTAAAAAAACAAACTTGGCATGTACTTCATGCCTTGTGCAGACATTAACTACAAATAGAATAGAGACCTAAATGTGAAATGTAAAACTATAATAAAACTCCCGAGAACAATATTAGAAAACCTCACTGATCTTAGGTTTAGTGATTAGTTTTTACATATAAAACCAAAAGAACTCCCCACAATCCATGAAGAATGAAGTTGATAAACTAGACTGTATCAAAATTAAGAACTTTCCTGTGTGAGATATTGTCAAGTGAATTAAAATATAAGCTTCAGACTGAGGGAAAAATTTGCAAAATAACTATTAATAAAGCCTTTATCTAGAACACATAAAGAACTACCAAAACCCTCAAATAAGTAAACTTAATTTAAAAATTGGGTAAAAGATATGAATCATAGAAGATACTGATATACAGAAGCCAAGTGAACATATGAAAAAGATGCTCAACATTATTTATTGGTAAGGAATTACAAATAAACACCACAAAGAGATGTCACTACACATAGATTAAAAGGAATAAAACCCCACAACTCTTCACAATAACAAATGCTGACGAGGATATGCAACAAAAGACCTTTTTACTCTGCCATGATTTAGATTTAAAATATCCTCCAAACGTCTGTGTTTGGAAGGAGACCGAATCAAGGCAGTGCTATACTCAGCAGGGGACTAATTAATTGATGAGTTCAGTAGCTATATATGCAGTGAGGAGGTGAGGCCTGGCTGGAAGTGGGTTGCTGCAGACATGACCTGGGAGGGGATACTCCTGTCTCTGGCTCTTGCTCTTGCTTTCTGCTTCCTGGCTTGCCTGGATCTAGCACCTTTATTTGAGGCCCTCGGCAACACTGCTGCCTCAGAGCTGGCTGAGCATGGACTGAAACTGTGAACCAAAATAAACCTCTTTTCTTTTGAGCTGCAGATGTTGGGTATTATGTCTTGGCAACAGGAGAGCTAATCGTTACAGTATGTATGGGAATGTCTCCCAGAGCTCATTTATCTGGATGTTGTAGAATAGTTATGGTTAAAAGTTATAGTTAAAAGGAGCGGCCTGGTTGGAAGGGGAAGGGCACTGGGGCTTGATCCTACAGGGCCAGAATACTAGCGCTTGACCTGGAAGGGGTGGATCACTGGGACATGACCCAGAAGTATATACGCTAGATCTGCCCTTCCTTACTCATTTGGCTTCCTGTTTGTCATGCTGTGAACAGCCTTCCTTCTGCTGGCCTTTGCCATGTGCTTCCACCATTGCCAGCCACCCATGAATGGATTCAGATCTTCTGAAACTGTAAACTAAAACAAACTTTTCCTTTCTAGAGCTGTAGATATCTGGTATCCTGTCCTAGCAAGAAGAAAGTAACTAAGACACTAATGATAATACAAAACGGTACAGATATTTTGGCAGTTACGGATAAAGTTAAACATTGTCATACCACACTTTCTATCAGTCATGTTCTTAGGTATCTACCCAAGTGAACTGAAAACTTACGCCCAAATGAATACTGGTATGTGAATGTTTCTAGTCACTATTCATACTTGCTAAAAACTGGAAAGAATACCAACAGAGGAACAGATAATTCTGGCATATACTGATGAAATTCTATTAGAATACTATTTAGCTACAAAAAGAATTGAGATTTGAATTCATCCTAACAACACAGATGAACCATAATAGCATTTTACTAAGTGAAAGAAGCCATTTTGTAAGAATCCATTCATATGACATTTTGGAAAAGTATGTTTCTGGAAAACATATCAGTGTATTCCAGAGGTTAGAAGCTGGGGAAGTGGCTCATAATGAAACGGCTGGGCAGGCAAACTTGTAACTTGAAGGAACTGCTTTTTATAATATACTGGACAGTAGATATATAACTCTGTGTGTTTGTTAAGAGTTACAGCATTATATATTACTAAAGGTCAACTTTAGGTAAACAAACGCAAAATCAGGTAGGATGTCAAGGATTCCAAGATGTTTACTGAATGGTAAATGAATCTGATTGTGTAAAAACAAATGATGTAACTTCACTTAAGAAGATGGGGAAAAATAGGAGCTAACCTTTGTAACTTTGGAAAACTGAGGTTTAAAGGAAACTGAAAGGTTAAAGACAGAGGGAAGTGTATACAAATACTGAACACTAACTGGCAATTTTTTTCTTGTGGAAGTGTGGATTGACAGTTCTGAAATGGCTTTAAATCTATATTGAAGTCGAACAAATAAGCAAATAGATGGTGGCACAGAGAGCCAGGTTTCACACTATCACAGAAGGCATTTATAAATAAGAAGGACAGGACAAACACAAACCATCTGCTGCTGGGTTAGATCTGGAGATGTCACCATGAGTTCATGTTACATATCCATATATATATGTATATATGTATATATGTATGTATGTATATATATATATATATATACATGTATATATCCAATTATGAATCTATATACGGTTATAGTAAAGGGTTTGTTACACACATGTCTATCTTCATATTATCCACCAGTACCTGCCAAGGCCCTAGAATCAGCGACATTCTAGTAGCAATTAGTATCATCAGTATCTAGATCTTGCTTTTCAAATGACATTTCAAACTAAGGCATATTGGAGAAATTGATGATTCTAGGGTAGGCATAGTCAAAATTCAAAATGAACAGAACCAGGATGCAAGGTACTGAAAAATCCAGAAGGATGGAGGCATGTCAAAAGGACACAGAACGCAACCTAAAAAGCTCCCCAAGGTGGTCAAAACCAGAACGGTTAGAACACGTTTAAAATATGTGAATCCATACTTACATAATCAATAACAGAATAAGTACATAAAGAAAAGAAGCCAACGTTCCTCACATGAGAATTCCAAATAATATAGATAGATACTTTTTCTCTCAGGACCTGGATCTTAATTTTCTTTCCTGCTTATCCTGAGAATACACTGGACTTAATGAATTGATTCCAAGGATATTGTATGAAAAGGGAAAAATAGTAACTTCATCTTGGAGAAACTTGGTAATTACTGCCAAAATCAAGTTGTCAAGACTAATATCACCAGAGATGTATCACTGTGACATCATGTATCTCTGACTATGATGTGACTCGGAAGGCTCTTCACCTTGGTGTCACTCTTTCATAAAAATCCCACTACCTCAGAATAATTTTAAGAAAAAAAAATCAGACACAAATTGAGGGACATTCCACAAAGTACCTCACCAAAAATCCACAAAATTGTCAGTCTTCAAAAAGGTCATATAATAAATAAGGAGAGATTGAGAACTAGACAAGAGGACATTAAGGAGACATGACAGCTACATGGAATATGGTATCCTACAGTAGATCTGGAATATTAATGGAAAACATAAAATCCAAATAATGTCTAGAGTTTATAGTACTACATTCATGTTGATTTCTTAGTTTTAACAAATTTACCATGGCAATATAAGTTGATAACAATAAGGAAATCAAATGAAATGAGATATAAGGAAATTATTTGAAATGCCTTATCTATAAAATCTAAATTATTCCAAAATAAAGTTTAACTTTTTAAGAATGACATTCTACCTATAAATTAAAAGGCATCGATAAAGTCTGAATGACAAGAAAATATATTCATTATAGAATCGTAAATTAACAAGCAGCTTAAAAACTATCATACATAAGATTAACAACCTCACATTATGAGAGAAATGCACAAAGGAAAAGACCAATATTAGATATACTAAGATATTTTGTTAATTCTTAATTCTGAGCTTATAAGTTATTTTAATCTCTGAATTTCTCGAATTTTTAATAACGAAAAGACATGAGAGAGAAAAAATTTACATTTTGTATATTTAAAAAACTGTATCATTAATTTACAATTGTCTGACCCCCAAATTGTTCCAAGACATGTTGTTGTAGTCAGATATGTGTGACTACTTAGCACACTGCGTCCATCTTCAGGAGACTCATACTGCCTGGTAGGATGTTAAAGGTTTCTTGAGAAGCCAATTAGTGAAAAAAACTCGTTGATCTTAACCAGCATTTTCTAAAACTATTTGACTACAAAACTGTCTCAGGAACCACTAGAATTATATGAACACATGTTGGGGAAGTGCCACTGTCGAACTCCTCACCACAGTTATTAAGGAAAAAGCCAGCTGTTTATTAGATATTTCTTTGGCTGTCTTAGTGAAGAAAGAAAATGCCCCTGACTTCTCCCAAATCTCCACAGATATTGCACTGCATGACTTCTTCATCTCTTTTGTCTGGTAGCACACAGCAGCAAATACTCTACCACACTGCCTCAGACAGGTGTATATTTTGAGGCCTCATTTTCTAAACTAGAATGGGGAAAATACTGAAAATAAAGAACTTTGTGTCATTTCCTCCCTGTGTGTTTTATTCCATTTGCTCATTCATTTATTCATTCTTTCAATGCATACTTGCTAAGTGTCTACTCTATTCCAGGCATACTGCTAGCCAATACAACAGTGAGCAGCAGGAGACTGCTTCCTTCACTCTTATGGAGATTAGAGTCTAGCTGGAGATAAATGAATAAAACAGCCATGAAACAGACGCACGGTTAGAAGCTTTAGTAACGCTCTTAAGGAAAGACACTTGGAGGAGAGTCCAAGATGGAGACCTGATTTAACTTTGGGTAAAAAGAGACCGGGCAGAGGAGAAAAGGTTAATCTGGAAAAGTCACATTTCAGCTAAGATCTGAAGAGTATGTAAGTTTTTACTACATAAAACAGAGAAAAAGTAGTGAAGGTGAAGAAAATTATTCCACACAAAAGTTCCTGGGAGGGAAAAAAAAAAGTTCTTGGGAGGAAGGTAGACAGGGCTTCACAATAGGCCTCAACTGACAGGTGAGTGACTAAGGACATTACTAACCATTTTTTCCAGTTTCTTCTGTTCTCGTTTTCTCTCAAGCTGGGCTCTCTTTTCTTCTGCCTCCCTCTTCTCTTGTTCCTCTGCTTGGGCCTTTAACTGGGCCTGATTGAGATGAGAATGCAGAAATATCAGAATCTTCAATCGGCATGAGAATAGAATCTTTTGTGTTGAGGTAAGTCAAGTATCTACCAAAGTGCCTTCTTTGTCTCTGAAGTAAGTCTTCACTTTGTGATAAAAGTAGAAAACCTAACCACCATGGGATCACTAATGTAATGTAAAGTATTTTTCCATCAGGTTCCTTGGAAGCTGATCATGGTGGTTGATATCTATAGCTTCAGTACTGAGGCAAGAGGATTCCAAGTTCTAGTCTAGCCGGGGCAAGTTAGCAATTCACTGAGACCTTGTCTCCGAATAAGAAATTAGAAGGTTAGGGATATTGCTCAGTATAAAGTCCTTGGATTTAATTCCCTGTACTGAAGGAAAAAAAATGGATACTTTTCTATTTGGGAAAGTGAGACTGAGTATGAATAAGATGACTAATTTTTTATCACAACACTATTATTTTTAAATTCTTACTTTGTATGAAATACAAAGTCCAGTGTCCTTAGTATTGCTTTTAATTTAACCAATTCTTCCTCCCCACCGGCGGCTAGAACTGTAAAGTTTCTCCTGGAAGGTGTGAAATTTAGTTCTTACTGTCTAGGTCAAAACTTTGAAAGAACTGATGTTTTGTACACTTACTGAGTCAGACATCTACCTATTACTTGCTAGTCTTGATTGTGTGAATATTCTAATTTATTAGCTCTTATTAACTTTTGCAACATTTCTTTTCAACTATACTAATAATGTTGGTGTTTTCCCCCTTATTTTCCTAAAACTGCCCCAGAATTTGGGTGGATAGATCACAAGCCATTTCCAAAGCTGGTCTAACTCTACTGTCTCCGGAGGATTGGACAAGCAAGGTTTCACTTTTAAAGAAAGATCCAGACAAATCCTTTTCTTTCCTTAGTTTGTACTCTGAATTTATTACCAATTTATCTTCTTCTTGTTTTTTCTTCTTTTCTGCCAAGATCTGCCTACGTTCAGCTCGCTGAATTGCTCTCTCTTCCATGCCTAAAAAAATAGTAACCAAGTTCCAATATAAGAAGTATGAGGAAGATTGCAAAAGAAATATTTCCATCTCATATTTGTCATTATTGTTAGGATTTTCTTATAAGCTGAGTGTTCACAATTTCAAAAAAAGTTAGATATACAAAATTACACATATGCTCTGTAAGTTAAAAGACCTATACTGGATACTTATTGACTATGAACAACTGTAGACTATTATGTTTTTATTTCTATTAGAAAATACTTTACTGGTTTAAGTAGATCTATTAATATATTGATGATAGACTTTTAGTATGTTAAATTTTAAAACAAAATTTTAATGTTTTTATGAACATAGAAAAAGTGAACTACACATACCAAATACTTTGAGAATAAAATCATTCCTTATATCACATTTTAAGTGAGCCTGTTAATTTTTTAAGACTCTATACATACATCTGTATATGATACCACAACAAACAGACTAAAGTTTAGGGTCATGATGAATAAATTTTAGTCTAGTTTTAAGACCTGGATATCCAGATGGGCAGGAAATGGAATTGTACCAGGCATTTGGAGAACTGGCATCAGAATGAATTTGAGTGTCAGACTCCTGTTCTTGACAGTCTATTAAATATCGATCCAAAAGAAACAAATGTGCAAGATGGTCTGATAATATGACTGTAATCAGTCTGGGCTCTCAGAGGAAGGAGGGGTATGGGTGGGAGGAATACCAAGTTCTGTGCACCTAAGCCAGTCAACAGTTGCTTTAAGTTCCTTGGGCCATGTTAGAGAAAAGACAACTTAAGTCCAAGTTTTAAGAATTAATAAACAAAAAAATCAAGTTATCTCTTACAGATATTAAGTATCTGCTTTGCTACGCACAATACTGGTGGTGCCCCAGATGGCAGGAGTGAGATAGTCCTTAAGAAGGCTGAAATAGACGAGAGGATTAATGCGAGAGCCCTGAGAAGCACAGTCTCTGGTAATGTGAGCTTTCTCCATCTTTTCTAGATAGAATCATTAAAGGCTACTTGAAAAGTAGACTGCAACTCCAAAATAGCTAACTCCTTGATCAAACAATAATTTTTAAAAACTTATCACCCTGAACTAGGTTTTCCTGATCAGCCTCAGTGGAGGACAAAGACAGCATAGCTGCTGTCCTGGACGACAGTGTAAAACTGCCAATTTCTTTAGTAGGAATTGACTGTGGGTGCAGTGTCCTTCAGATGCATCTCCTCTTGTTTGAATGACAATATTGCTACAAAATTCAAATTTATAAACCACAACATAATGGTCAAAGAGCTGTCCATGCTATATAAAAATGTACACTGAATGACTAAATACATGATAAAAACAATTAACAGATTCACTAGGTGGGGTTAGAGGAATGGTCTTATTTTCATTGCATTGTTTAGTTTTAAAATAAGGGTTTCTATGAGTATCAAAAATGGTACCAAACTAAAATGATTTATAGATTTCCTTACTAAAATTCTACCCTCAAGGCATAGCTCATCATAAAGTAATAAAATGACTTTAATTGGATTGCTAAAAACTGATCATTATTTTATAATTAACAAAAGACATAGGCAGGTAATCTTTATTAGTGAGTAGCCTTAGCAGCTATACAGTTTTCTCACTTGTACATTTTTCCTATTTTTAAACCAAGTATCAAATAACAGAAAAATGATACACTGTTAAACTGTATTAGTGTGTTTGCTGGGAAGGCCAAAAAGGCTGGCAAAAAGGACAGGAAAAATAAGTGGAGCTCTCTGGTAAATTCTGTTCTTTCCTTGTCTACCAAATCTCAAAATCCAAGACTTGCCAGGACCTAGTTCCACCATTCTGTACCCTGAAAGGGAAGACAGACATCACCAAGATAGTCCCTGCCTTTCAGTATGGGATGGGATGCCGTCAGCTGCCTTGGGTTCCTTCTGGATCCAGAAAGAGAACTCTGAGAGGTGCTTCTACTGCATTCAGTGCTAGGAGAAGTAACAGATGAACTGAGAGAAGAAAGAAAAAAAAAGAAAAAGTATTCAGATCAATAACTGGATTTCATCAACGCCTTTTCACCTGAGCACGTCACAAACTTTAATTCTTCCTTCCTTGAGAAAACTACGTATTTTTATACCCAGCCTACAAATTGGCATTATGAGATTTTGAAAGCTTGTCTGATTGGCTGGGAGTCTACAATGAGAATCATACTCTGAATTCTGTTCTGCTGCTCCCATCAATGGGTATCACCCTACTTATTCTATCATTTATCACACCTAGGGAAGATGTATCAAGCATATCAACAATTTTGGACTCTTAATTCCAGCCTCTGACATGTTTAGTTTTACCACAAACAAATAAAATTTTAAGCTAGGTTATTAACCCAAGAATTGCTCCATGTGGCCCTGACTTGTCAGCCGTGGCTTCCCAGCACTCAACACAATTGCAAACCTAGATATCCAATTAGATCAAGCTTTTTCTCTCTTACTGTATAGTTCAGAGTTCCTCAGGCAAAGACAGCCATGACCCAAATGCTAACTGCATAACTGGATCCATATAGCAGCCGCCTGCCTTAAGTATCTATTTATAACGGTCACGTACGAGTCACAATATGTGAGGCTCCTTTGCTTTGAGTGCAAAATAAAAGTAAAGCAAAGACAATGAAGTTTAAAAGCAAGGCAAAGAAGTTCAGGAGCCTCTCTATTCACACTGAAAAGACCCATAAAACAAACCCAAAGACTGTTCCTACACCACAGACATACTTCAGAAGCATCTGGCAGGTTCCTTTTGGTTCCTCTGCTCTGCTGGGATTTGACAGAAGACGGCTCTGTGCGTCCCTGACTGCCACAGCACGCTCAGCTGCCCACCGAGCCTCTGCCAACCGCTGGTTTGTCTTCAGTTCGAGAATGGTTTTCTGCTGTTCTTGAAGTTTCTTCTTCTGTTTCTCTATCAGCTGTTGCTGGAAGACATGGCGATTGTGAAAATGCCTCACGCAAACAGGTTCTGCTTTCTGGCTGGTGGTTCTGAGCGTCTTGTTGCTGCCAAGCTGTTGAGAGGGTTCAGCATCCAGGGCCTGGTGCTGCCCACTGTCAGGTGTGTTTCGAGAAGCATCATGAAAGGGACCCTGCAAGGTGTCCTTTGTTCTCAGGCCAGGGCTGAGCACACAACTGTCACTCTCCAAGGGCTCGTTTTCACACAAAGGAGGCATGACAGTCACCTGAAAGAGAAGGGATATGTTATGGCTCAATGCTTTAAAGGACTGGGCTGCTGAGATCCAGCACTCAGTATTGCTTTTCTGACAGGCATGCCTGCTCTGCAGCTCAGCTAGAGCTGCCCTATGCTCCTGCCCTGGTTAAACCTGATCCCAGTGGCCTTAGCTCTGTGGGTCATTCTCAGAATGTGTACAGCTGCTTCCTGTGAGAACAGGGTGAGAAAGTGTCCACAATTTATGAGGACCATTGTCATGGCCAAGGCATTTGCAAAAGGAAAAAGTTCTCATTAATTTCTAATTTTGATAGTTCATGTGTGAATAAGGCAGATTACAGATTACTCCAGATAAATATTATGAAACCTTCCCCCCAAATTATTTTTATTAGTATGTGTTTGTGATTATATAATAATTACATTCAATTTGCCTTAAGTATCTATTTATAACTGTCAAATGAAATTGATGCATTATGCTTGTTGCATTTTAGCAGTTTAAATTAATTTTGCAGGAATCTGGAAATTCCATGGCAAAAAAATATTCTTCCTCAGTGTTTGAAAATTAAAGAATATCTTCATAAATCAATTGTATCTCTGTTCTCTTAATTCCTCTCCTGTCACTAGTAAACTAAGCCTTTGCCATCATATAATATATTTATTTCAGCATCATGCTATTCTTAACCTATTTATTTGGGAGAAGTATTTGGAAGCCAGAATTACTAGAAAAATATCTGAATTGCACAAGAATAATATTACTCAAACATCATACATTAGCATATGATTTATAGTTTTAAAAGCTGTGCCATACAAATTTCATTTAATGGACAGAAATATCAATCTCAGTCTGATATCTCAGTTACAAGTCATACACTGAGGGGCAAAGAACATGTCTGGCCAAAATAATATCAAAGTAACGTCATTCTCTTCTAGAATAGTTAGATTCTCTGACATAAGGTCTGCTCAGCTAGTAATTGTGCCATCTGAAATGACATAAAGAGAAATATGTGTGTGTGTGTGTGTGTGTGTGTATGCTATTTGGTATCATAAGATTTTAGCTCTAACACAGCACCATTCTTAGGTACTAAAAATATATGAGTATATGCTATATATTTGGTATCAGAAGATTTTAGCTCTGGCAGGGTTCCATCCTTAGGTACTAAAAATGTATTTTTGTGATGATGGAAACACTTTCTATAGTTTCAGCTAAAGTGAAAGATGAGATATAGGGAAACTGATATGTTAAAAACTTTTTAAAGTAGCCTTTTATTTCAGAATGTCACGGATATTTGTTCATGAGAACAGCTGCTTAAGTAATTTAGCATCAAGCAGGATATGTTGTTAGGCTCTTTCAGAGTTAGTGGTAATGACGTTATTAACACAGCAAGACTACATAAAAGCTTCGAATGCAGCAACAAGATTTCTTTTGGATTATGGTAACTTTTAAAGGTAAAAATGAGGAAACGAAGAAAAACTCAATGGTACAGATTGTGCTTAAGGGAAAATAAGTGAACAGCCTGGCCTAATTACAGAAAATCACCTAATTGATAATTTTGAAAAATTTCAAGGAACAATATGTGTGGTTTTGGTATATGAAGTCTGATGATTGCATTTTAATAAACATCTAACTGAAGATTTTATATTTTATTTTGTTCATGTTTTGCTCTACACTTTGGAAAAATATTTATTTCTTAACCTATGGAGTCTATTGTCACCCTTTATTTTTAGTTGCTCTACTTTTTTTTACAATATTATTTTCATTTGATAAGCTCTTTAGCTCTTGATTTCAGATATTTGGAGGCTTTGAGGCTTTTTTTCTCCTTAAATGTAAATATAGTTTTTTTTTTTCTGTTTTTCACAGGTATAAAATATTTCCTGGTAAGTTCTTAAAATAGCACAGTAGAAGTTTTTAAGAAAAAAAGATTCTATATATCTATTTCTTACTTATTCTGGGTGTCAGTGGAGAAAAAATTATCCAATTGACATAAGGTAAATAAATTGGTTAGGGGAAGAAAAATATTAGATATGTCCCTATAGCCATCGCCATACTCTCCTTTGCTGAGAAACCAAAACTAAACTAAAAGCATCTTATTTACTAGCAGTAATCAAGATAATAAATAAGTCTGGGATGCTCTAGTGCCAATTTATTTCCACACAGATGAGTTAAGAACTTAACAGGAACAGAGATATCTTCCAAAAGCCTTTCTCAACTAGACAAGTGCAACGAAGAAAGAAAAATCTGATAGAATTGACTTCATAAAAAAATTCAAAACTGTTCCCAGTACCCAACACCACTGAACTAAGCTGAAAAGACAAATGACAAAATAGGAAAGATGTTTGCAACATATAGATACAATCATAAAAGCATCACTAGTCTTCAAAATATAAAGAGCTCCTGTAAATGTGAAAAAGTAATGTATTCAAATAGAACAATGGACAAAGGGCATGAAGATACAAGCTACTATGTATTTATATCTTTCTCTATACATAAATTTTCAATATAAAAATGTTTAACCTAACTAGTAATCAAGGAAATGTAAATGATGAAGGAATTAGAAAAATGTCCAAGTAAAGTATCATGGATAAAGTGCTCTTTTGGAAAGGAAATATATAAAGATCAAAAAAGAGTTCAAGAGTTGTAAATAGTGTCCTATCTCTTCCTAGAAGAACCTTTCACTTACTTTTTATAAAATTCATCTCTATATTGTCTTTACCAACTTCTAACTATCCCAAACTTGATATGTGATTGAAAAAAAAAAAGATTGAGTTCAAGAAAATAAACACTACCTGAAAGGTAAACTTTGTGTATGTTATCAACCCTAATCTTTAGATAGCCCAGACATGGCAATCTAGTCGCAGCTGACATGACTTACCTAGGCTGTCAACGTGCAAAGCTCAAGTGCAAGTATTTAATTAGCAGGAAAATCAAACAAAGAAACACCAATGTACCTCTCCATTTCTTACAGAAGGGCCTGCTGCGGCTGTTTCCTCAAGTAGACTAATGCCTGGTGACTCACTGGTACTGAGTTTCCCCAGAGATACTGCTTCCAGCAGCTGATCCATTTTCTTCCTAGTTTCCTCTTTTGCTAGGGTTAGTTCTCTCTTCAGGATCTCTGCACCATGCCAATGCTGCCATTTTGCAAAGCAGTGTCGAAGAACCTGTTTCCGATTATACTCCATGGCCAGTTGTTGTTTTCTAAGTGACACAATATTTCCATTAAAATAAGGAAGCCATTTAGTCTGTCAGTTGATGATGGAAATGGAACCCAAGTGCAAAGGAGTAACAGAAATGCTCTATATTAGTTCATAATTAAGCCGAATGGAATCGCTTTGTAGATTCTTCAGTGCAAAGGCTCTTCATAGAAGGCATCAACACCTGAAAACATTACCTTCAAAGAGTGACTGTGCTGCTCTATTACCTCCCAAATTTACACTGTTTCTTGATTACCATAAAAACAGTGTCTGACAGCTTTTGCAGAAGGAACAAACAATAGGTATTTAAGCAACAACTTCCAAAAGTGGAATGCATGAGTGAAGACGCAGCTATCGGTGCTAATTTATGAAAGGCACATGTGAAAGAAAAGGAAAGGAATGAAACTACATTACTTAACAAAGTAGTTGTCAATAATTAAGTGTAAGACTCATAAAGTCTGAGTAAAATTATGAGGGTAGCTCTTATGAAAGAAGGATTTGGTCAGGGAAAGGATTTAAGGACAGGACTGGCAGGCACTGCCCTCACAGAACTCACTCACCCCTAGCCCTTCCTAAGGAAGGTCTCTTTTTAACCCTTGGAGCCATGATAAGCTGCAGAGGACATGCCTGAAGGGAGAAATGGTTATCACTGCCTTACAAATGTGAGTCTTCACTAGGATACACTTTGGGGGCAGCTAATCAAGCACAGAAGTCTCTCAGAACTCTCTGGATGTTTGGTTATTATCCTCAAAAGGAATGAGCCTGGAACTTACCTATGAGGCATCCGGGGATCAATTCTGGGGATTAAAGTCTAACACTGTTTAGACACTTTCTTGATTTTATCCTATAAAGCTGTCTGCTATAAGTTCTCCATTAGATGGTCTGTATACCATTTCTGTTAAATGTATGCAATGCTTAACTCTCCTTATGGACTCTGGGCTCATATTAAGAAACATTCTTAAATCAATGAGTCACAAGAACAATTCATTAGCTTTAAAGGCTTACATAACTTTTCAATCTTTACTGACCACCACCTACACTTTTAAAAAGTTGTATTATGACTCAAAATGTAAGTTTATTTATGCATATATGTATATAAAATAAGTGATTAACTGAAACAAATCTCAGCAAATAGAATTTACTCTTGCTACCAAAAATTTAACTTCTAATCTCTTCTATATTTCTTTAAGAAATAAGCAGTTCTGATCCTATGGTTCAAATATGCTGTCCAAAATAGATGTTGAAATTTAACTGTTACTATAGCAATATGAAATAGGACTTTCAAATTGTAATTAGGCCACAAAGGCTCTCCCCCTTATGGATAGACCAATGCCACTATTGCAGGTGTAGGCTAGCTATCAGGAGAGTGGGTTCTTGACCAAAAAAAAAAAAAAAAAATGAGATCAGACCAGTTCCCAGTTTCACTCTTGCTGGCAATGCTATGACCTAGCACAGAGGCTCCATTCCAACGCTGGTGCTATGCTTTTGGACATCTCAACCTCCAGAACCATGAGCCAACTTCATTTCTGCTGTCCATAGATTATCTAGTCTTTGATATTGTTATAGGAGTATAAATAGACTAAGACATCTGTCAACAACATATTTCATTGTATTTATTTTTATAATACATAGATCATAGGTAATCAAAAATACTTGACTGATGCTTTGTAACAACTTCATTCATTCACTGACTCACAATTAAGCAAATATGCATTTGGAGTCCAGTGAGGCACTGGGAAAAACCTTGATGAGCGAAGTTATACAGGTCCCGGATCTGCTGAAACCTACAATCCTATGAAATTATAAATATTTTGGTTTCTGCTTGTAGTAGCTACCCAAGATTTTTTCTCCATCTTTAGTATACCAACTGCCTTTAAACAAAATTATTATAAGTCATAACATATGTGTAATATTTTAATGGGAATAAATTATCTGATTCTGAATAACATCAAGACAAAAATTTTATGATGAGAAATAATAATTAGGCAGCAATTCAGGTAAGGACAAAGTTCTAAAAAATCACTGTGCAAGCAGGGGAACGAAACCTCTACAATACTTTTCTTATGTTAGTAAAAATCATAAATTTCCACAGGATATAAGATATACATTGCTCTGATTAATGTGAAATTCAATTTACATCAATCTGCTCAGGAAGGAAGAGTGTGAAATTTACCTGATGTGTTAATTTCATGTTTTTATAGCATAAACAGCCAAAAGCAGCACTGTGGTTTTGACTACTGGGAAGCACATTATTTGAAAATGATGTAAACGTAAAGAGAAAAATACTTTTGTAACTGTAACAAGACTGAAAATGTTAGACATTGAGGGAAAAATGTATGTTCACTTCAGTGCTTAACACCCATTCTACAAAGGTCATATGTGGTATTTGAAAACAAAGTTCTGCTCCAGTTGCCCTGAACTTCAGCAGAGTGAAAATGTCCTACATAAGTCAATGTCTATACTTCTTAAAATATGACACTAAAAATACAAATATTTCGGAACGTGAAAAATCACAGAAATTTCCTAAAATCTTACTCAAATGCAATTCAATTGCATATGTTCATCTAAAGAAATAGCTGCAGACATAGTTACCAGAGACTCATGAAATGAAAGGCAAAGTTCTTCATGAAAAACAGTCTGCCCAATATGCTGCTTACAAGCTAAAATCAGAAAACCATTAGCAAGTGTACAGACACTGATCATCATGATTCTTTAACTGCCTGCACAGAAAGGTTGTGTCTGCAGGCCTAAGATTATAACATACAAGATTTAAGCAGGAATTTAAGTAGAAGTGGGGCAGTCCAGGATTCATACCTCAAATCAGACACAAGATGCATAGTCTAGAGCCACAAGTCAGGAGAGCCCAAACACATCTGGGGGCCTGGTAAGCACCTGAAAGTTTCTAAGGTGCAGGTTCATCTTTAGAAATGGTGTCATTAAACACTATACTGCCTATCCTACAAGAATTAGGGGGAGCAGGGAATGTTTGTAAGTAGAAAAAATTTAGAGCAAAACTTAAATATAAGGTAATAACACTGTTTGGAGACAAGAATCCTGGATATCTAAAAAAGTGCCTTGAATTTTCCAAAAGAGAATGGAAGGTTGATAAACAATCACACATTAGTGATCTGACTGAGTGCCAAAGTCTGAGGCAGAACATAGCAGCAGCAGTGAGGGGAACGGCTACATTTGGGATGAGCAGGTTGGGCAGAACAGAAATGAGTAGGCTAATGTGTTCAGTAATGCACTAGGTGGCCCAGGGAAAAGCGTAAGATAAGACAACTCTCATGTAAGGAGTTCTTAAAGTAAGCCTGGCAACGCCAGTCTGGCCCTTTTGCCTTTCTGATAGCCACATCAGGAGTGTTACCAGCTACAGATGCCATGGGGCTTCTGGCCACTTATCGAAGTACCCAGGTAAGCAAAAAGGGAAGGACAATCGAACATGATTAACAGAGCCACTCCATGAGTGATTACTTCAAAGATGCCTAAAATCAGAAGTGCCAAAAATGAAGAATATCTGTCAGTTGAGAACTGCAGTAACAAAGAGTGAAGGGCTTCCAGGACACAAAGGAGAGAAAAAAGCATTTTTAGGAAAGGCCCTGAGTACTTGTGCTACACAAGGCAGGACTGAAGCCATGAAAGTTAATACAGGAAAGGGCAGGGGTGCTTCCCTGGGAAGAACTGAGAAATCAGATGAAGGCTCAAGAAGGCTGGCAGGGGATGTTGAAAACAAACCTTACTTCTTCCCAGTTTTGTCCAAGGCTGGTTGCATATTCAGGAAGCAAGGGAGAGAGGAGAAACTGAAGATCTGGAACCAATGTGCAAAAGTAAACAAGCTAAGGAAATTGGAAATACAGTTTAAATTTCAACACTATTATGTCAAAGGTGGTAGTGTAGAATTTTGTTGTATTACCTAAGTAAATTAAATCTCAGGGTCTGGAAATATTTGTTAATATTGAAACTGTATTGAGAGACTGTACTAAAATTTTATAACACTATTAGAATAATTTTCAAAGAAAAGAAGTAGATAAAAATAGAGCAACCATAATTCCTATTAGAAAAAAGCAGGATGAATTTTCACAAGAAACAAGTAGATGAACCCCTGGAATGAAATCGAGACTCAGCACATAGGCTCATTAAGAAGTGATAGTTGCTAAATTATGAAAAATAATGAGAGGAATTTGTTGTTGCTTTAGAGAGAAAATAAGAATAGAAAAAAGACTGGGTGATGCAAGGTGGTCGGTCTGTCCCTTGACCCCTCCGGATGAAGCTAATACAGGTATGGCTGCTGCAAGCTGAGGACTCATTTGATATCTAAACAAAAAAATAACAAAGCTTTCTATAACCTTCACAGAGTCAAATGTGTTTTTTCAATCTTGTAAGAGCAAAGTTTCTACAATGAGTGACCCATTATATTAAATGCTCTTTTCCCGTTCTTGAGTTAATTATTTAGAAAGAATGTTTGAAGAGCCTACCAAACTAAATTGCAGGGAAAGGAAGCAACATCATTCATTCATTGACTCACTATTCAACAAATTTTCATTTGGTGTCTAGTGAGGCACTGGGAAAAAGCTTGATGAGCAAAGTAATACAGGTCCTGGGTCTGCTGAAACCTGCAATCCTATGACATTTCTGGTTTCTGCTCGTAGCAGCTACCGAGATTTTTTTCTCCATCTTTAGTATACCAACTGCCTTTAAACAAAATTACTCAACTCAAAGGAAGGTGTGTGTAGAATTTCTCATGTGTTTCGAAGATGACTGACGTTTGTTAGTTACCACACATTTTTCATCTGTTACAACCTAAAGTAAACTGCAATGTGGATGAAAACCATGGCTATCTTAGTGAACAGTGACCTAAATGCCATTGGTTTTAACAGGGGAGCAGTACATGCAAGGAAAAGCCACCTGACACAATCGAAAAGACTAGCTTCCTGTCCTGGACTAGCAATTCTAAGAGCTGTGACAGGAAGAGCCACTGATTCTTTCTGGACATCTATCTGTAAAATGATACACTGGATCAAACATTTGCGATACCTTCACGTGGTAGGACATTTTTTGTTCTAAAACTTTGTAGTAAAAATTTATTGTAAGTTAAATATTTTCTAACTCTGGCACTTCAAAAAATTTAGTACTCATTCTGAACATTTAAAAATAGACACCTGAAAATAATTCACAGATACAAGAAGAAAAGTTCTAAGATCTTTAAAAAAAATTGGCACGTAATGATATTATGAAATCCCCATTTAGTGCTTTTCTATTTAAACAGTTTAATTGGAATGGAATCCTAAATTCTCCAGATTTTTCTTCTGCAAGTTTCTTCTAGCATGTAAATCTCACAGGCTGCTTTTAACTTTAACATCTCAATTCCCACTCACTTTGTATTCTCACTCTTTCCACTTCCACTTTACAACACCTCCAGTTTTCCTTCGTTAGCCAACAAATCCTTCCATTATTCGTTATTCTGTAAGCTACCATCTCAATTGCTTATACGAATCACTATAGTGGTCTTACAAAAACATTCTTTCTATCTCTTTCATTTTTTTTTTCTTGAAGATTTCCCCTAAGATACTATAGATAAAGAAAACTGACCAGGTCACCTTCCTGCTTACAAACTTTCAAGAATTTACCTTTATTACAAAGAAATAGTTGAATTCTTTGTCTTGGCATCTAAAGCCGATTAGAAGGTGATGGACTTGAAAGCCACATGCTTGATTATCTCTAGCCAATCCAGATGGCTGCATTTCATGCCATCACCCCAGTTTCTCTACCTACCCAGAAACATCCTATTTATAATGCAGATCCCAAAACAAGACTCATATTCTTGATAAAGCTTTTCCTGACATTATTTTTTTCTCCCCATTATTGGAGACTGACTCTTTGCACTGAGCTATACCCCACTTCTCATCTTTTGACACTGGATCTTGCTCAACTGCCCATGTTGGGCTAGAATTTGCAATCTTCCTTCCTCAACCTCCCAGAGTGCTGAGTTTTTAGATATGCACCACAATGCCTAGCTTTCCTGATGCTGGGGCTGAGCTTCCTTGATTATAATAACACCTCCTTCTGCCAAGCTCCCAGCAGGAAAAGGAATAGTTTTAAGTTCATAACACTGCTGAATGACTCTACTTGCCTCAGATCTTGCTTTTTCCCATATGACTGTGAGTTCTTCAGGGACCAGGAGCCATGTGCCAGTATCCTATGTGATCTCCCCAGGCCCAGAGCTCCAGGTATGCCATAACCTTCTATGTCATACTACTTCCATATGTCATTCACTCCACTTTTTGTCCTAAATGAGTGACAAAGCTCCCAGAAGAGGAATCATACATACACACGCAAATAGTTCTTTCTACATGCATGCTATTGATTCTAGAACACAAAGTTGATAGGACAGGGGCTGTTGTTCACTGGTAGAGCATGTGCTTAGTGAGACCCAAGGTTCAATTTCCAGCACCCCCCAAAAAATGAAAGCAAAACCAAAAAATAAAATGCAAAGCTGAACTTGGGAATGAAAAGAAGAAAATGTATTGAATTTTAAGATTATGGAATAAGAAAGATTCACTTGAAGACAAATTCTGTATCTTACGCTTGTGCTGTGTCACAAGCACAAGAAGGAACTGATATAAAAATGCCAAAAACCTCTAAATAAGGTATGGAACAAAAGATAGCAGAGTGGGAGGAATCACTCTTGGCAGGTTAGCCCTCCCAGATGGATGTTCCCTGTGTCCTTAATTAACATTCCATGTGCAGACAGTAATTTGTATCAATGGGAATTATTGGCATATAAACTAAACTCCCTCTTTTGAATTGTAAGATGGCCCAAGGCACAGTGCTACTACATTAGCACTAGGAAAAAGCCTAACACTTGCTTCTTTTAAAGATCAGGTACAACAGTATATTTTAATCAAATCATTTTGTCTGCTTATAATTTTCAGTTGCATTTTCATGGTTGAGATGTAACACAGAAAAACTGTGATTAACATATTTTATGAGTGCATAAGATGATTCTGGTGAATAGCACTTTTAGAGTTTATTTCTGAATTCTTCAGGAGGAAGATGCCCCTGTATAAACACAGTAGAAGGCTTCTTATGGTATAAATAAAGTACCTGTTTTCTTCTCTCAAATCATTTTCTAAGGCTTGAGTTACCCGCTCCAACTTCTGGGATCTTGAATAGTTTCTCCAGGCTCGTAGGACCTTCATTTGAAGCCTCCAATCAGACAGGGTCCCAGCTTTCCGCAGCTTAATCCGGTTATCAAGAATCAGCTTGTGCCAGGCAGAAAAATACCGTTTTTGACACTGTAGTGAAAATATTTGGAAAATCATCACTAATAAGCACCAGCCCTTCCAATATTTAATAAAGAGCCCACTCCTCAGATTTACCCTATAATTTTTTTCTACCAAACCTAGACACTGCAGTTAATGGAAGAGACCAAGACAAACATAATCCCTTTATGCTTAGGGTGATGAGAAATATTCATATCATGCAGTGGAGGCCTTCTCAGCCTCATAACTTGACCAAAATAATAATCCTCCTCACAGGGCACAGTCTTATGGGGGCTGCCACAACGAGTCACATCTAAAACATGGACTAAGCAGCTTGTTTGAGAGCCTTGAAAAACTTGCTTCCAACAGGGCATGCCCTGCCCAGCTGTCTTGAGCTTAAAATGTAAACCACCTAATTCATTCCTATTACTGACAGCATTGATACTCTACACAAGGGAACATGGGAGATCCCAGGAGGATAGCATGGGGTCTCTGGTCTGCAAGAGGAGGACATCTAAAAGCAACAATCCTAGCTGAGCTGTTCCTGACCATAGCAGGGCTTTACTGAGGAGGCTAGAGAGACCAGGTATGTGTTCAGGCTACCTGCAATCTTCTACCAAATGTATCACATCAAATCAGGTAAAGCCTACTTATCCTAAGGATTTTCCCAGTGCAATTACTTATGATCCTAATCTAAGAAAGTTACTAGTTCTTGTCTACATGGTTTATAAGGGCTGATCAAAAAAATACAGTATACATTTAAATTAAAAATTACAGTAAAAGATACACTTCCATTAATACCTTTCAAAATATTCCCAAAACTTCAAGTACACTTATCTCTTCCTTCTTGCCACTTCTTGAAGCAATTCTGGAAGTCCTCTTTTGTGAGTGCCTTTTTGAGGTGTAATAAAAAAATAGTGAATGCTGCCAAGTGCCATCCAATGGAAAGGCCAGCTCATAAAAACAGTATGGTGTGGCTTCATCCACCTTATTCACTGAATCTACAGCCATGCAAGTTGTGGCTCCTCCTCAAAGTCAAAATGATCAACTGGTTCAATGAAGGAACCAATGCAGGATATCAAGGCAGCTGGGTTGAAAAAGGACTTACGGAATTACTTCAGAAAGTGGCAAGAATGATGATATGTGCATTTGAAGCGAGAAGGGGTACTGTGATGGCAATTCATGTCAATATGACTTTTATTATAATATTTATACTTTAAAATTCTTACATTTTTACTATGCCTTCTATCTTTGCAGCAAACTTTATTTTCCTTCTAGACCAAATTACTTTTGACTTACAAATTACTTTTGGCTTAACACACCTCATACTATTTCACACTTTCTTGTTTATGTTCATTCTGATTTCTTCATCTTTCTTTTTTGTCCCCTTCCTACCTGGCTACTTTAGCAGTCACTTCTCTCAGGAAGCCCTTTGATTCCACCCTCCTGCCCACACATAGGTGCCCACCCACTGTATGCCTACAGCAATCTGTTCTTCCTTAAGACTCAGGGTATGACATCTCACTTACACTCTTACTCATTTCCACGAGACTCTGAGTCTCCTGAGAGAAGGCAATATGACCTTTAAGTAGGTGGCAAATCTGAAAGTGGCACTGAATGTGGGAGGCTAACACAGAAAGTACCCTCACAGGAAATGACTCTATGGGAAGTACAGGGCATGCCTGACACCACCTTCAAAGACTTTAGCAGGGCCAACTCCATTTACCACTTCCTTCTTGTAAAAATCCTTTCAGTATTTCAATAATATTACCACCACTATGCTTGAATTTGAGGACTCTTAACAAAATTGTTTAAATTAAAATCTTTACTTTTGAGAGGGTACCAGGAGACAGAATATATAATAAAAGACTGATTGATAACACAAGGAAGCCTATGCTGAATCCTCAGAAATATACTATTTAACTAGAATTATTTTCTACACCAGATATCAGTTATATTCTTATTCAGATGAATATCGAATTGTTCTTTGGGAAAAAAAAACATGGAAAACCTTACAAAGCTCTTATTCCCATTCTATTATGTCAAATGAGAATGCTTTTTTCAGATCTTTACCTTAAATCCTTGGAAAGGAGGAGGGAGGGACGGAAGGATGGGTATCTGGTAAATACAGAATATGACTTAAGTTATAACAAGAAGACAGAGCTCCCAGCTTGAGGGAGGTATGATTTCTTTGCAGTATTTTTTGTCTCTATCACAAAATGCAACATAAAATGATGTCAGCATTGTGCCTCTGTCAAAGGAAAATATCCTGTGTTTATTTATCAGATTCATGTAAGACAGTCTTCTTAAATGACCTGGTGAAATATTGTATACATTGATATCTATAATTTTAATCACTGGATTATTTCTAATGATAAAATAGCACAAAAATAATCTACCTACCTTGAAAATTATAACACCATCAGTAGTATTCTTGGATTTCTATATTGTTCTTCTGTATAGAGCTTAAAGCTACTTCCATATACTATTTTTATTTTTTACATTTTTTTCCAGTTCTGGAAATCATATCCAGGGCCTACTATATGCCAAGCAACTGACATATCATTGAGCTATGTCCCCAGCCTTATTTTATTTTAATACATGAAAAATATTTTTGATTCATAGATCACCATTATAAACTATAGGAATTTTAGATATTCTTATTATTTACCTAACCAAGTTAAAATTTCATGCAGAGAAGTGCCTAACAACTAAATTCATAAGGTAAGGAATCTGTGGTATATCTGTGGCTGAAAGGGAAAACATTCTGGTATCCTAATGATTCTAATCTATTAGGTAATTGGTCTATCTAAAAATAAAAGTTTTTGTTTCTTTCATAAAGAATGAAAACTATCAAACTTACCACTGTAGAAGAATATTGGTTAAGAACTTATCTGAATTTAGGAGGGAAAATTTGGGGTTTTAAATTCTGTAGTCAATATAGTTCTTTAAAAATACTTAGATTCTGTAGTCAATATGTTTCTTTAAAAATACCTTTTTAAAAACTTAAAAATATTTAAGACTTTCAGAACGAAATGTTCAGTTTTAAAAGTCTGCAATTCAGTTTCACTGCACAGAAGTTTTAGAAGCAGCAAAGTGAAAACTCATACAATAACTGCTTTCTTGAAACTGACTTATTATTGGTTTTTTTGGGGGCTGCTCAATAAGCAATCCCATTAAATTTTAAATAAAAAGTAAAGTATGAATTACGAATAGCTGCTTAGTTGTTCTTGATTCTCAGAAAATATTACTCAGGTAAACAAGAGCCCCATAAATTTTCCTGGAAGACGAAACTTAGGAAATGAATTTACTCTCAGTCCTTCTTGTCTGTTTTTATTTAGAAGGGATGAGAAGTGGCACACTTCTACAGGCATAATCTACTTATGCTTTCTGTTCATCCCTACCACCAGCAAACTCCCTGTTGCTCAGGGCCTGCTTCTCCTTCTCACTTTTACACTCTGGAATCACAACAGAGCTCTACTCCTTTACTCTTTGAAACAAGAGCTATTCTTTAAGACAATTACGGAGTTGAGCAATATTTTACTTTAACTAGCCAGTGTCTGGTTCCTCTTTATTTCTTTTCTCTGTCACTGTTTCTGTACTAGGTTATTTCTTACAGGTCTTCATATATATTCCTAACTTCTTTTCCTAAATTCTGCCATCTCTTTATCTCTTTGTATTGATAATTAAGGCTTGATACAGGTAAATGAAATACAGAAAAATCACTGTGAGGATACCAAAGTATATATCTAAAATAATTTTTAAAATAAAATACTACAATGTGAAATTTAGAAAGCTTTAAAGTGAAATGCTTTCCTTCCCTCAAAATCTTCTACAAGACATCATTTGGTTGTTAGGGATTCCACTCAAGAGAAAAAAATGACAGCCTGCCCTGCTAAATTTATTACCTGCACTGGAGTTGCCCTCATTCGTTGGCAAGAAAAGCTCTTCCCTGAAGTGTAATCACACTGCTGTCACTGCAAATGATTGACATTAGGTGGAACAGCAATTTGCTTTCTAATCTTCATTGTAATTCTAACCCTGTCACTAGAGATGCTTGTTCTGATTAATGAAGTGGGTAACTCATCAAAATTCCTCAGCTATTTCCCTTTTGTCAGAGAGCTCAGGGATAATTGCATCAAAATTCTCCATCATAGAAAAATAAACAATGAATTGTAAAGAGGACAAAAATGTCAACAAGTTTACAATTTATTTTTGCTGAATGGAACTAACTGGTGTTCTAGGGGAGTACGGCATGGTTCAAATGTCAGGAAGAAAGTCACATTGTCCCAGGCCTCCAGTGACTTGGAATCCCATTCCAAAAGAAACACCCTATTGCTATAGAAAGCGGCACTTCCTAGCTTATTTTTTTGGGGAGGAGTGGGGGTGCTATAATCAGATAAAAGATTCCACAGATGTTACAAAGACTCTAGGGTTTGGGCAGAGGTGGATCTTTATTATGGCCAAATAAATCAATGGGAAGGACTTGCCCTAAATTTTGCAACGGAAAAGAAGTACACTGTGAGCCAGGTTAACCCTGATTTTAAATATTTTGCATCCCCTAAAAAAAAGAAAAGAAATCACAGTCCACCTTGAGTTATACATATTCCTACATTAAGGAAAATACATTCACTTCTTAGACCATAGTCCTAATTCCTGGGCTTACTGGTAGGTGCCAAGGGAAATCTAGAGACCTGCGTTTTGATAACCACCAATACATAAAACTTCTAGATGTTTCCTTCTTCTTCTTTAGAAAAATTTTAAACTATTAAACAAAAATCTAACAAACATATCCAAAAAATAGAACTAATGAATAAAATGCTCACTTGGCTTCAAACGTTATCAACATTTTGCCAATCATGTTTTATCTCCCATTACATTTTCCTGTCCCATGGAGTATTTAAAAATAAATCCCAGACAGACATTCTATCATTTACCTGTAAATAAGTACCCATAACATAAGGTCGTTTTATAAATTCTTCCTAATTCTGCTAAGAAGTTTCAATCAACCAAATTGCTCTATTTATCTAATCGTTTAATACTAAAAATAGTAGAATTTCAAAAAGAAATCGCTTAGTCTCTCTCTAAAGTAAGTTCTTTTTCTTTTAAATTAATCTTTTGGTAGCATTAGAGATTGAGTCTATGGTCTCATACATACCAGGCAAGCACTCTACCTGTAAACTATAAACCAGGTCATTTTTTAAACAGTTTAAGACAGGGTCGTGCTCAGCTGCTCAGGCTGGCCTTGAACCCAAGATCCTCCTGTCTCTGCCTTGAAGTAGCTAAGATTACACGTGTGTGACACACACACAATGTCATCCTAGCATTCCTGGGAGGTTGAGGCAAGAAGATCACAAGTTGGAGCCCAGCCTGGGCAATTTAGTGACTGTCTCAAGTAAACAATAAAAAGAGCAGGGGATACAGCTCAGAGCAAAGACCCTGGGTTCAATCCCTAGTACTAAATAAAAATTCTCAACCAGTACAATTCTCTAGACTCCTTTAAAGAAGAGTGACACGAATATATCTCTTAACCTGACAATGAGAACTGGGCTCCTTCCCAACACCCCCCTGCCCAGTCCTATGTCTTCAGAGAAGGCTAACTTGCCACTCCCCACTGTCTCCTATTTCTCTTTAAGACCTTCTTTCCCATTTCCGCTAGCTCTCCCCTGCCCACCCTTCTTCACTCCTAGCCATGCACACTAGCTATCCCGAGAACACAGCTTACCTCAAAATATATCAGACAAATGCATGATTTACCTCCAGGGCAGTCTGACAGTAAGACAGTTATGTGACAGCATTTGTTCCTCGCTCACTCAAGATCCCTATGAATATTCACCCAAAACGTCTAGTGTTTAAGGGGAAAGATATTCTATTCTAAAATTTTAGAGAATAGGTTTCACTTATAATAAAGGCCTTTTTTTAATTTTTAAAAGGCAAATTTAATCAGTACTGCTTTTGAAAGAACTCCCTCCCATAGAAATCCAAAAGCCAAAGCCTGACATATTTAAAAATAGAAAACTCTGGTCTTTTAAGAGATCTCCATACTGTTTTCCAAAATGGTTGTACAAATTTACATCCCCACCAGCAGTGCAGGAGGGTTCTTGTCTCCCCACAGCCTCCCCAGCACTGATTACTATTTGACTTGTTGTGATAGGCCATTCTCTCTGGAGTGAGATGGTATCTTAACGTTGTTTTGATTTGCATTTCTCTTATGGCTAGGGATGTTGAACATCTTTTCATGTATCTATCGGCCACCTGAACTTCTTCCTGAGTGAACTGCCTCTTCATTTCATTTGCCCACTTTTCAATAGGATCCTTTATTTTGGTAGGCTTACTTTTCTTTAGCTCCCTGTATATTCTAGTTATAAGTTTCTTATCTGAGATGTTGGTGGTAAATATTTTTTCCCAGTCTGTTGGATCTCTTTTTACAATGTTGATAGCTTCCTTGGCTATGAGAGACCCAGATCACAACTCCTGTGGAACTTAAGATAGGTATGTACACAAAATGCTCAACTTCATTGTAAACCTTGAATTTTGCACGTATACATATCAATAAAACATGGGGGAAAATAGAAAACTCCGGAATCAAAAGAAGCTTTATAGCACTTTGAAAGGCAAAACATCAGCCTGTGATTCTGGTAAACTGGCCCTCACTGTCCCCTGTGTGAGGATGGGAAACCGGGTTACTCATAGGATGAGGAAAGACAGAACAACAGCAAAATAAACAAGAAATCTCCTTGCCCCAAAACTGATAAAATTTAGTTAGAAAACTTGTGAAGTGCAGCCTATAAAAAGTAATATAAAACAATGCTTCAAATGCCTCCTAAAGTATGTGCCATATATTGATTGCCCTCAGCGAAGAATTCAGGGGAGAGAGTAGTGAATCCTCACATCCTTTGTATATGTGCTGGCCTTTCTATCTGCAAAGAGGATTTTTTTTTTCATTTTCCTCTCAAACATAAGACACTGAAAGATCCAAGCCATGGAGACTCCATGACAGGCCTTAAACTCCTCTTTCAAGTGGCAGGCCCAAACGCTCAGGTTCTGGGAAAGGTCTGGGTTTCAGTTTCCCCGAAGCTAGGTAGCTGTTTAACAATTATGAATTGGGGAAAAAGTATGTTGCTCAAGGCTAAACCCAGGTTCCTGGGTTCTGGAAAACATTACCAGATATGCAGTCTCTTGTGAAATAAAGAGTCAGTCAACTTTAACTGATAGAGACTTTCACCGGGACCCTTCCTGTGTGATAATCAATCAGTTTCGTGATAAATAACTTGAATGATTTCTGTTACAATCTTGTGGTTTTTGCCAATAAAATTCGAGTGTGGATTGTGCTCAGGGCTTCTCCCTTTGTCTCCACTGCGCTGGAGTGGGAAAGCCCAGGCTTGAGCTTGCAATAAAGGCTCTGGTGTGCTTGCATCAGTATCAGCTCCTGGGGTCTTCCCTGGGGTCTCGCAATGTGGGCACAACAACACCAGGGAAAGGGTGGTTGCTATGTGTCAGTTTAGAAATGGTTTTGCTTCAGTGGTGTGTAGGCAGTTTTGATAAGACATTAGGAAAGGGATCACGCTACATAAATGCGGTACTTAACTACAGTTTTCATCACCCCGTCAGGAAAAAAAAATGCAGGTTGGTTTTCCGTATGTCTCGTCATATTCTGGATTTATTTCTGGGTGGACTCATGGAAGGCATAATGCCACAAGCACAACATTAAGAATGGTTTGGAAAGCAATGGCTTTCTTCATCTCTAACAGAAAACCTAACCAAGAAAAACAAATTGCCCCCACCACCACAGAATTAAGGTTTCAGTGTCATCTCAAATTCGTCATTCTCTTCAACTCTGACAAGATCATAAAACTTCTAATCTTATTAAGAAAACAAAAAATGTACTGCACAATAGAGTGAGAATTAAGAAAGCACTTTCCAAATAGTGCAAGAATTTCAGAGTTAATCCCTTGTTGTTTCTGCTAATTAGCAGTGACACATGAATTGCTGGATCTCCCCATGAGATTTCACTATGAGATCAAAGAGACACAGAACAGACTGGAAGTAGGAAGCTTCTATACAAAAACAAATCTCTGATACAACAAAGAGACACTGGCAAAAAAAAAAAATGAATAGAAAAGATGCAAGAAAAGCACTGCACCTAAGCTTTCCTTTCCTTTTTCTCCTCTGCTGAGGATTGATCCTGGGGCCTCAGGTATTTTAGGCAAGGGCTCTCTCTACCACTGAGCTACCCCATAGTCCTTGAATTTGTGTTTTAATAACACAGCATGCACTATTTCTCTCAGACAGTCACCTACTAAATTACTTGGCCCAAATGAGATGTTAAGAATTTATTTGGGGGAAACAAAATAAAATCCAAAGTCAAAGCACTTTTATAGAAATTAAAAGACCATGAGCTGGAAGTGGAGCAATACCTGAACACAGGGTCTTTAACGACTTCCTGCAAATACTCTAAATATTCTATATAGCTACTTTGATTGGGTTTGTGCCAGAAAAACAGTTTGAGGCTGCTGATGAGGTTCCAGGTATTCAGCCGCTTGGTGCAAGTCACATGGACATTTCCCTCCTTTTCATCTTGTGGCTGCTGAGTTATCTAGGTTCTATTATCCAGGGGCAGCTCCTTTAGAACCCAGTGTCAGATGGGCAGACTGGGACCAATACAGTGAGCCCACAGGGCCTGCTCACTGCTCTGGGGTTTACCTGACACTGCCATGTCTCCAGCCACATCTATATAAAAGGTGGACATCTACCACGTGTCACACATGCCCATATACACTGGGGAAAACTAAATGAGAGGCAACTGCCCACATCACAAACAGATAATGTGGTCACAATGTAGGAGGGAAGGAAAGGAACTAACCTAAGTGATTTTGAAAAATAATATTTTGACTGAATACTGAGGCAAAGATAAAATATAATTGTACAAATATTGTGCTCTAGGTAATACATTTGTTTCCACTGTGTTATGAGTTAATAAGTACACAGAACGTGAATAAGGATAGCCACGCCTCTCACTGTCAGAGACAGGTGTAGCAAATGAGCAAGACAGAAAGGCTGCACTGCCAGCTCTGTGGCTGGGGTTAGCAGTGGAAACGTCAGGGTGAAGTCACAACTACCTAGCGCATATTCGGGGAGGAGGGAGGAAGTGACACATGAGAAAAAGAAGCAGGGCTCTCAGCAGGGACTCATGGATTTCAATATGCACACAAATGCAAATGTAAATAGTATTTGTGTGTATGCACGATTGATCCCAGGACTGGGCAGGGAAAATAAAGATGAGCCTTTTGCGGTGCCCTAAAGTCGGGCAGTACTCAAGGAGGGGTGAAAACAAGCAAAGGGTCAGAGGAGCCAGTTGGAAAGATTTCCTAATAGGGAAAGTTGGAACAATTTTTTAAAAGTAAATAATAGTATTAGATAACAATTCTCAAATATTAATGAAACCATATTGAATAAAATAATTACATAAACAAAAAGAGAGAGAAGGGACTGTTCGTCTTCCTAGCAGAATTTCAAGCCAAGCAAGATGCTGCACGTTTGCAATCCCAACTACTTGGGAGAATCACAAGTTCCAGGCCAGCCTGGGCAGCCTAGTGAGCTCTTCTCGCAAAATAAAAAATATAGAGGCTGGAGTGTAACTCAGTGGTATAGCGCTGGTCTAACATGCGTGAGCTCATTAGGTTCAATCCCCAGTATTGAAAAAAATATTTTCTATTAATAAACCTAAAGAAATGAGAGAATACAAAATCATCATTAGACAAATACCACCTTAACAACTGTGACAGGCAAGATCCACCATTGGCTGCTAAAATTAATGGGTGAGAGTATAAGGAGAAATAGGAGCAACACTGTTTCCCACTATCTCCTATAAGGCATCCTTTAAGTAAGAAAAGGGAAAATAGTGAATTTAAAATACAGAAAATATAGTCAGTTCAACTTTAACCAAGAGATCAAGGTTAAATAATATCAACAATTATTAACTCCTTAATATGATACTCCAAAAATGCATGGCATCACTAATTACAGTATTCTTACCAAAAATGCATACTCTCATTCTAAGCAAGAGACAACACCTGAAAACCCAAACTAAGACACATTCTTGAAGGCCCAGCCAGCTTTCTTAAAAAGTGTCAAGTTCTTGAAAGACAAGGAAAGACAGAAGAACTGCCATGTACTGGAGGAGATCAAGGATGTAATAACTGAATGCAACATGGAATCATGGACTGAGTCCTGGAGCTGGAAATGAGCAGCACTGGAAAACCCATTATATTCAAATATGTCTATCAGTTAAATTCATGGTATCTAATGGGATGGTACCAATGTCAATTTCCTGTTTTTGATAATTATAGTATGTTGACATAAGATTTTAACATTAGGAAAAGCTGGATGATGGGCATTCAAAACTCTTTGTACTATTTTGCAACTTTCCTGTATGCTAAAGATTATCTTAAAGTAAATGCTTAAAAAATAGTAAGATATAGGCAAAAATCAAGCAGAATCTGTGGCAAAGTAGAGATAATTTATTCACAATCTGTCATTTTCCCCTTTTAAATACACTGACATATCCTTTTAAAACCAAGTAATCTGTTTAGATAGGCCACTAATTTTGTAAAACTGTGTTTAACATTCATATCCAGCAGTTCCATCTAAAACATATCTGATTTCTTATTGTACAGTAAACTTTTATATAATTGTAAAATTAAATTTCTAGGGAATACATGTCTTACTCTCTTCTCATTGGTTGGGTTATACATCAGGGCACTTTCTCCTTATGCCTTCTCAAGATGGCCCCTGAATACTTATTTTTCTTCCTATTTTCTCTTAGAAATCTAACTGTAATTATAGTAGGACATATGAACTCAGACAAATGAAGGATGCAGAATCTGCAAGTCTTTGCCAACCCTTCTCAAAACATTTATCTCAACATGTCCTCCAATCACACCTCCTTCTCTATTCTTGAAACCAAAATGCTGACCACATTTTTGTTGCTTAACGTCGAAAAAATTATGACTTCCTATTCATTAGTCCAAAAGGCTGTCTTTAAATATATCCACCTATTTTTAAATCACCTTAACTACTTTATTTTTCTCTTCAGACCTTAGGTATCTACATCATATTCAAATTCCTGCTATTGACTTTTATAGCCTTTATTAAGCTCCTTCAACATCTTCCTAATTTTCTCTTTTTTCTTATTAAAACCATTTATTCACATTTTCATTCATTAGTTTTCACTGGGTATCAGCAATGCCTAAGGCCTTGCAGTGGGGGTTGAAGGAAATACAAAAAATACAAACCTCTCTCATCCAACTACCTCATGTACAAATCTTCCAAGTAATTGATTCCACATAAAATATTACCAGCTCCAGAGTCATACTTTTATCATTTGCCCTTCACTTGTCAATATAAAATCGGTTAGGTATTTTTACAAAAATCAAAAGTGAAAGAAAGAAGAGATAAAATAAAATGTAGCAGAGGTACATAGAAAGCAGCATAGCCATAAGTGCGTTATTGCTTATGAATACAAGCTACCTAAACGCCAATAACTTGCGCTGGTAACCTTCTGAACAACCCAGACACAACGGGTTAAAGTAGAAGACTGTCAAAGTAGAAAACAAGATTCAAAAACTGCCTGAGAGCTACCAAAGTAGCTAAATGGCATTCTGAGAAAGGTACCTTAGAAGTCCTAAATTTATCCCCTACTTTCCCAAGAGCTCACCCAGTAACCATACAGTATAAATAGTACATATAAAAAGAAAGCCATGAACAGGGGAGTGTGCACTGCCCTGAATCCGAGGTTAGCTGGGCAACAAAGAACGCCAGGGGAGGCGACTGTGGTATGCAGCATGACTCTCACAGGCCCACTGCTTATCATATCCCACCCCTGATGAAGCTTCTTGTCATTTATAATTCCACAGCTGAATAAAGATATGGCATTATTCCTACCTGTTGATTTTCCTTGAAAGTTTGGATTAATAATTCTTTCAATTTTCTTTTTCTTTCTTTTGCTTCTTTTTCTTTATCCAGAACAATGTGAGCACTTGGAAACATGCCTTTCTCTGGATTATTATGAGAATTTCCTTCTTGCCTTTTCTTCTCTCTGTTAATAACAATTTAAAAATACATATATGTGCAAAAGATTTAACAATAAGTGAATTACATTACTGTTCAATAATGAATTTCTCCATAAGAAGACAGATTTTTTTAGATCTGGCCCCAAAACTATGTGGTTTCTTCATAAGTATAATTAGGTGAAATAAAATTATTATAAAGTACTTTGATAAATAGAAAGCCAACAGATATTTCAGTAAAGCATTTTATTGAGTTTAACATTGAGGTCTAATTTCATTAAAATCTGAACTAATAACTAGTAAGTATTCTCTAATGTAGTTCTGTAAAAGAATCTTCCAGTAAGAAAGTGATGACTTTGTGTTTTTGCCACAGGGTCTTGCTTTGTAGTTTGGGTGGGTCCTGAACTCATTATGTAGCCCAGCCTAGCCTCCAATTCAAGGAAAGTGATATTCTTACCACAGGTTTTTTTTTTTTTACAAGGTTTCTGAGAAGAAAAACAATAAACAATTCAGTTACTGTTGAATAAAGGGAAAATGGAATCTACAGTAACTCTAAAGTAGACAAAAAAGCGGAAAAACAAAAAAGATACAGCACTTAATGGCAAGAAAAGGCCCAGAGACAAGTAACCAGAATCTCTTAACAACTTTGGTACTCATTTTTCCGGCCATCCTCCCCCTTGCTCTGCTATCTGTTCTTCCTCACTTGGTGGTCCCTCTTCTCTCACCAAGTCAAGTAAGCTCACAGCGACTACCTTCTTACTGGAGTTTAGTTAAGTACATAGGTTTGTGTATAAATACTATTAGTGAGGTGGTAAAGATAGCACCTAGTCAGGAATCAAGTTCAAGGGGTTTGGCTATAAACCAGGCAAGTTATCTTGTCTTTCTGGAAATTCATGTTACGGCTGAGAAAATTCAAATTGAGAGGGAATACAGACATAATCTCCTTCATTCTCATATAGCATACAGAGAGCGCCCAACGCTACCTTACCGCTGATAACCTTGCCAAGGTAAGGTCTCCAGAGTAAAGTTCCTGGTTTTTCCTTAGTAGTTAATAAAAATCTTGAGGGAAATACTTTAAAAATACATAAATAGGGAGATCAGATAACTTAGAAGTTAAAAAGCCCTATCAACTTCTTTGGAACCATATGAAATGATAGCCGGAGCCGGGGGAAGGGACAGGGAGGAGTGGGAGGGTAGAAGATGGGAAGGGATTGTGAAGTCGATGTGATATATAGATGTACAAAACACCCAAATTCATTGTAAATACTATGTATTACATTTGTATATTAATAAGAATAGTGGGAAAAAAATTGAAAAAAAAGCCCTATAGACAAAGCAGCTTACTGACTTTCTAATTAACAATTTCATAGCAACGGTATATTAAATGGTTACAGGCAGGTTATAGTGTACATTTAAGAAACATATTTCTCATACCATGAATTTAAGTTTTAAAAATAACATTAAGAACTGGAGGTGTAGTTCAGCAGTTAAAGCACTTGCTTATCAAGGGCAAGAACCTTGGTTCAATTCCCTAATACCACATAAACTAGATGTAGTGGCGCACACCTATAATCCCAGCATTTGGGAAGCCGAGGCAGGAGGACTGCCATGAGTTCTAGGCCAGCCTGGGCTACTTTGTGAATTTAGGACCAGACTGGACTAGAGAGTGAGATCATGTCTCAAAAATAAATAAAAATAAAAATAAAACATTAAAATATGCATACATACATTATGAAAACAGTATCTGCTCATCATAGAGAGGTATATGAACTATCTGTATTTCCACCCTAAAATAAACTCTGGTAAGATATTAGCCCTATTTCATTGTGCTGCCACTTTTAATAATTTCTCTAGTATTTACTGATGTCTATTTTCAAATCAAGTTATTTAAATTATCATTGTCTGCAAATCTTCGTCTGGATTTTTGATCATTTTTCTTAGGGCAGTTTTCCTATGACTAGAGTTCCTAGGTGAAAATATAATACCATTTTCTGACTCATTTTTATTGCCAAATTGCCTTCTGGAAAGTTTAAATCAGTTCATCCACACAGAAGTAGAGCATATTACAGGTAAGATACTAACTTTTATAAGAAATGACTGGTCAGTGAACATTTGTTGAGTGCCCACTTTGAACAGGGCATCCTGCTACCATCAAATGTTACTTGTTTTCACCATTATTTTAGGTCGGCCTCATTTTTCCAGGGCTTGGGAACAATCTGAAAAGCAAGGTTGACCTCAGAGAGAACTCCCTAAAACACTGGTGATTGCTTTCTGAAAGGAACGGCATCTGGAAAAGGCCCAAGTCTGGTACTTGAAGGAATGAAGTACATGTCCACTGCTGAGTTGTTTTAAATTGGGCAGAATGAGAGCAATCAAGAACACAGGGGGGAAAAGCTGTGCAGGCTGATGGGGGCAGAAGGATTATCTAATAGAGCTTCCTGGCCTCTCAGTTTGAGTATTCAGACACTTTAGTCATGTTCTCTGGATGCTTTTGCAGTCATGCATCACTGCTATTTCTCAGCATAAATACATTAGTTGTTTCACTTATTTTTCTGCATGCGGATAGATAATAGTACTACATCCTGTGAGAACTATTTTCATTTTCCTCTTATGTTAGACATTCCTTTTTTGTCAGCAGCAGTTAGGCAATGGCACCTTGCTCTATGATTATCAGAAAATAAGGCACTAATACAATTCACAGTAGGACAGGCACTATTACTGAACAAGCTTAAGGCATAAAGAAACATGTTCAACCTTAAAATATTATGCAACAAAAGAAATTCAAAATAATCAATATAATGCCTACTAAAAGGGTAACAATATTGAAAGCAATGATACTCTCCAATACTGAAAAGAGTGTGAACTGACACATTGCCAGTGACGCAGTAAAAAAGTACAATCCTTTCTGAAAGCAATTTGGCCATGTTTCAAGACTTACAAAAAGATCTATACTATTTAGCTTAGTAATTGCACTTCTAGGAATTCACCCTAATTCAAAAGAACTAAAAAGCTATAGGCTTAAGCAAGTGCTGAAAAATATAAAATAGTCAAATGTTCAGCAATATGGAGAGGAGATCATTACGTAAGTCACGATACAGGAACTCAACACAGTAACAGACCTTAGGATTCTAAGCAATGGGTTAATTACAGCAGAATAAAAAATTAGTGGAACCTCATGATTTTAATTAAGTACGTAAAAGTGGTATGACCAGGAGGAGACAGGGAAAAATAAAATTAGTTTGCTAATTAGTTAAGATGGAATCGTGGGTGATTTCTCTTTTGTGCTTTGTTATGGCAACGTCTGTACATTTTACAAACTTCAGAGCATTTCCAAAATTAGTGCTTAGACAAACTCCACAACGTTTATAAGGCTGGCTTACGTCTTCCATGCTTCCTCCACAGTGTGCTTCCTTTCAAGTATCTCTCTTCGCAGCTTTACCATCTCCCTTTGAATCTCCTCCTTCTCTTTCTTGGCCTCCAACGCTTTCCTCTTCTTTTCTTCTTGTACCAGACACTGAGCCTCCAAGAAGGCTGATTTTTTCAAGGCCTTTTCAATTCTCTGGAACTCTAATTCTTTTTCACGTCTTAAGCGATTTTCTTTTACCTTAGAATACAAGAGGAACGGGGTGGTGTTAACAGTTTGGATCTGGATGCCTCCCACTAAAAGCCTCATGTTTGGAAGGTGTTTTAGTCATGGAAATTGGTCTATTAGTATCCAGCACTATTGTGTGGTGGGCTTGGTTGGAAAAAAAGGTGGATCACTGAGGCTTGACCCATAAGAGGTAGACCACTAGAACAACCTGGAAGGACATACATTAACTCTGCCTTTCCTCTAGCAATCTGCTTCCTGGTTCACCATGCCATGAATAGCTTTCCTTTAGTGAGTTCCTTTGTCAGATCCTTTCACTACTGCCAGCCTGCCATGAATGTATGGAGAGCTCCTGAAACTGTGAGGTAAAATAAACCTTTCCTCCCCTAGGTTGTGAGTGTCCCGGCAACAAAAAAGTGACTATAACGGTTTGAATGCCATCTTTCAAGTAGAAGGGATAGACGAAACCTCAGAACATATTTTGAAATTCAGAATACAACCAGTTTGAAATATTGTGGCCTAGAACCCCATTGTTTTTTGCTAGGGGGGCATTTATTTGCTTAATGGTAAGGGCCAATACAATGTTTTACATGAATTCAGAAGATGACTCTCAAGAAATCTGAGGGAGGCTAGGCACAGCAGTTAAAGTGCTCGCTCAGCAAGAACAAGGCCCTGAATTCAATTCCACATCACCACATAAATCTGGGCGTGGTGGCGCATGCCTGTAATCTCAGCACTGAGGAGGCTGAAGGAGGAGGACTGCTGTGAGATCAAGGCCGGCTTGGGCTCCATAGTGAGTTCAGGACCAACCTGGACTATAGAGGGAGACCCTGTCTCAAAAAAAAAAAAAAAAAAAAAATCTGTGAGGGACATGTATGATGAAAAATTTGAGCTAGTAGATCAGATTCCAAGTTCTGAATTTGATTTTAAAAATGATTTCCACACATAGAACTGTCCAAGATGTTCAAGGACTGATTTTTACTTAAGCTGACTGCATTCTAACTAAACTTATGAACAGAGATTTCTTTTTGGAGGCTACATTGTGAAGGACAGAACAATGATTTATTGCCTTACAGCAAACCACAACTCTTTTATTCATTTCTAGTATAATTTAAATATGCCAGTGATTCTGCAGCATATTTAGAAATCAAAAATAAGAACTTTGTAGATATTTCTGAATAAGCACATTCATTTTTTTTTCAAGTCTATTAATTCTTTAGTGGCTTGACTAGCTTTGAATTAAGAAATGGTCTTTTCCTTCTTGTTTCACCTAAATTTATCCTTTCATACTTTCTAGTTGTGATAAGACATCTAGATAATGACCATATATTTTATTGAATTTTTCTCTCCTTGTCATACATCCAAACTAGGGGCATACTTCTGTCCCCATGGTCCAACAACCCCAGTGTTGATGTAGCATAGGTTAATGATAATATTTTTTTAAAAAAGGAGTGGTCTTCAAATTTGGCATACATGTACAGTATCAATTCCTGTGCAGTGTTAGTCCTGTACATGTGGCAGACACTTGGTCATTCTCATTCCCTGAACTCCTTCACAAAGTGTTCAGTCTTTCCCCCATTACTACTATTCCCTTTGGAGAAAGGAAAATTCCCACATGCCTTTCCAATTCAAAACAGCTGAACTAGATTTAATTCAGATCTGTCCTCCTTTTCAAATTATAATCACAAAATGAGTGAATTTCAGTTGTCTAGAAAAGAATTATCCTTATAATATTCACCAGAATATTCATGATAATATATTAATGTCACATTTCAAAACCAAGCAAATGTAATCTACATATTTATAATAGGAAGAGCCACATTCAAACTAATAAAGCTTAGTTTAACACTCTATTGGTCAAAATCAATTATTTTAATTTTGGTTATTTTTTAAATAAATTGTTTCCCATCCTCAGTTTATAAGAATTATTTTTCTTCTGAAGTTCTTATATTTTATTTTTATTCTTTCTAACCAAATCACAGATGGCAGCCTTTTTCATAATAAAGCCTAAGTCTTTATTTAAGCTTATTAAATGTGTTACACAAAGACTGCTTCCTGTTATCCATTTTAATTTTGTTTTTCCCTCCCACCTGCTTATGTCTCATCTCCATGGTAAGACGAGGATCCTTCTGCTGCTTCTTGTCTTGGTTTTCCTTCATTCCAAGATCTTCCAACATCCCAGAATCCACCACTTCCTTATGGAGCAGATGGTCTATAAATTTTTGAACAGTGGTACTTTCCTCTTCTTCCTCCAAATAGCCATATAAATCTGGAAGAAACCACACAGCAAAAAAAAGAGAAATTAAAAATTAATTTTAGTATAATATTCATGTTTATATAAAGAATCCTGAAAAATACAAAGCTGTGCGTGATCAATAAATAGTAACTGATAATGACAACAGCCGTCAGAACTCACCTTTCGGAGAAAAAAGCTGCACTTATCAGGAACTGCTCTCACACAAGTCGATAAAAGATGTCTTCACAGCCAAATCTAAAACATATTACTTCAATCTCAACCAATTTGAGGGCTCTATTAATAGAGTTTTTCTGTATAACTGACATAACAATGAGTTACAAATGTGTAAAGTCTATAATAAATTTGGACATATGCAAATGATAGTAAAGCCATCACCACAGTCAAGATAAAGAACATGTCTAGCAACCCAAGAAGTGTCCTCAGGCTGACGTGTGTTTTCTTCCCCATCTCCACCCACGCCCTCTGCCCTGCTTCAGGAAAGTACAGACCGCTTTCTGTCACTATGGGTTACACTGTCTGAAACTGTACATGACTCAAACCATTTGCTATGTACTCTTTTTTGGGCTGGTGCCTGGCTTCCGTCACTCAGCACCATCATTTTGAGATTTATCCATTTTGGGTACACTGGTAGTTTATTAGTTTTATTTCTGAGCAGTGCAGTATTCCACTGTATGGATATAATACAACTTGGTCATTATTCATCTGTTGATGGACATTCAGATTGTTTTCAGATTTTGGCTGTTACAAACATTTGTGTTCAAGTCTTCTGCTGGGAAAATAACCTAGGAGCTCAATGGGTGGATTATTATGAGACATATATGCTTGTTAGAAGACCAACAAACTGTTGTCCAAGGTAATTATGCAATTTCACACTCCCACGAGCAATGTAGAAGTGTTCTAGTTCTCCACATCCTTATCAATACTTGGCATGGCCAGTATTTTTAGCCATTTTAATAGCGATATAGTGTAACTCCTGATAATTTAAATTTGTAGTTCCATAGTCACTAATGATCATGAACATCTTCTTTATTAGTACTTTTAGTTGTTTTTCACGGCATTAGCAGCCAGTATTGAACTCTTTATTATTATTGAATTGTGTACTTCTCCTTTCAGTTTCATCAGTTTTTGCTTTGCTTATTTTGCATTCTATCATCAGATATATACATAAATATGCATAAAATTTTATGTGTTCTTAATAGATTGGCCTTTTTGTTATCACAAAATATACTTTATAAAAATCTGTACTAGCAATTTTTGGCATCTAAAGCTACTTTTGTCCCGATATTAGTATTGCTACTCCAGTTCTCTCCTGGTTCCATTTGCTTAATGTATGTTTTTCTTTTACCATTACACTCTCAACATTTTTATCTTTGGTCTAAAGAGTATCTCTTGTAGACCGCACACAGTTGTATCATATATTTTTAATCCATTCTGCCAATCTCTGCCTTTAGACTGGATTGTTTAAGTCTATTTCTATTTAATATATTTCTGATAAAGCAGACTTACAATTTGTCGTGTTGATAATTATTTTCTATATGTCTTATATAAGTGTGCCTTATCAAGTTAAGGAATTTCCCTTGTATTAGCAGCTGGCAGGGAGTATCTTTTTTATATGTCAGAAACAGAAAATAGATTTTCTGAAGTACTTTTCCTATGTTTACTATATAATCACATTAATTAATATGTTTGGTTGGCATCCTTTTTAATGGTTACAATGTATTCATTATTCTGACTGGTACAGCATGAAATGATTGAGGCCTGGTATGATACTAAGTGGTACTGGTAATGCATGTAACAGGATTGAAGTATAACAGATCTTTAGCATCACACCGAAGGTAGTTACAGTGTTACCATATTCTATAGAACAAATTATTCTTCAGAACAAATGTGAAGTATTACAACATTTTATTTTTAATAACAGAATTAATAAACTGAAAAATGTCCAGGAGACAGCATAAGACAAAAAAGTCATGTAGTATAAAAAATTGACAGTACTGATACTGTTTATTCTGTGAACATTGAAATATATGATTGGTTATATATGATAATTCCCACAAGAAATAAAAAGACTGCTCTTGAGAGAGGAGATCATAATTTTTGGTCCACCAAAAGGTAAGAAGTTACTGAGGTCTACGTCCTAATTAGAGGGGGCGTCTATGAGGGTTAGAGCTTAACGAAGGCGAAGGGACTCCTCTCAAAGCACAGGGTTCACGCTTAAGAGGTGTCAAGCAAAGATCCCATTGCCACATTCTAGGAACACTGAATGAATGTCTATGTGGGTAGGTGAGGAAAGTGGATTAGACCAAGCAACCGTAAAGGATTAATTAAACCTTCAGAGCTCATAACTGGATGAATCCCTAGCTGGAGATTTTGAATTGTCTTAAAAAAGGGCGATGGTGCCAGGTAGTTTCACCAAGGATGTGTGCATCAGGCATGGGAGCTGTCTCCACAGCCAGCATGCCTATCCCTATGCTCGGAGAAAAAATTCAGACCTTTGTGTGCATTTAGGGAGCTATCGCAAGTCAGCTATTTAACTTGTCTGATGCTAGCTTTGCACAAAAGGGGAAAAAACTAGAAAAGTAATAACCTTCCTTATAAGTGACAGTTAATAAAGATATAAAAATCATTCTATAAATATAAAATGATATATGGATGCTTAAATGTGGTCTCCATCAAAGTAAGTAATTATGCAATGTTAGGTTAAAATTATGCAATGTTATAATTAATAATTATGCAATGTTATGTCACACAAGGGTCTAATTTTTTTGCCGCACACAGGGATAGGCGTGCTGGCTGTGGAGCAGCTCCCAAGCCTGACTCACACACCCCTGGTGAAGCTACCTGGCACCATTGCCCTTTCTTAAGACACTTCAAAATCTCCAGCTAGGGATTCATCCAGTTATGAAGTACTCCTAACTGCTATTATAATCATAAGAAAAATTACAAATAATGGAATATTCTAATTTTAAAAGCCACCATGAGCTTGCCAAGGATACAGCATAAGGAATTATGTTCCAAGAAAAATTGATGTGAAAAGGGAAACAATATATCACATATTATTCAAAAGAATTTTTTCGAACATAAACACATTCATTGAATGATAAAGCTTAGAAAAATCAGATAAGGTCTTTCTTACCCCCAAACTTGTCAGATTTCAAATGGCCACTGGCTTCTGGCCTAGAAGTAATACTTGACTCAGTGTTTTCAGCATCCACTTCCCCATCACTTGCTAATTCTTGCTTAAGTTTGGTACATAACCAACCATCGATCAGCTCCTGAGCTACCAGTAAAACAAAAATACCTTTTAAATATTTCAATTATTTCAGAGACCTTATTTATTCACTGTCATTTTTTCAATAAATATTACTTGAACATCTATCATGTACAAGCACTGTTCTAGGTGTGAGGAATATAGCAGAGAACAAAACTGGAAAAATAAGCCTTACCACCATGAAAATTACATGCTAAGTGGGTAAGTGAGAAACGAATAAATAAGAGAGAAAAAAGGTAGGGAAAGATGGGCAGGAGCACAGGAAATGGAAAATAGGCATTGCAGTGTTAAAATGAATAGTCAAAGAAGACCTCACTGAATAGACTATATTTGAGCAAGGAAAGGAAGTGACAGAGTAAGCCATGTGGGGAAAGAAAGTAAGTGCAAAAGTCCTACAGAGTGCTGGAGAAATAGCAAGGAGGCCAGTGTGGCTGGAGAGGAGAAAGGAAGGGAAAGGGATGTAGTAGTCCAGGAGAGAGGTGATGGGAGTCTGGCATGGGGTGCAAGAATTAAAAATGTCCAGACCTGGAAAATGAGGTTTTGAGGTAAAGTCGACATGATTTGCCAATGGATTGGATATGGGACGTAAGAAGGAATCTACTGGATTTTTGGCTTAAGATGCTTCAAGGATGGAGCTGCATATACTCAGATGAAGAAAGAGAAAGATGTAAGAAGTTTTGGGGATTCAGTCTCAGGCATGTCAGGTTTGAGATGCTTATGACACATCCAAATAGGAATGTCTAATAGGTATTGGCTACTATTCTGATTTCACAGAAGTCCAAGCTGAAGAAACACATGTGGGAGTTGCCAGCAAACACAGGCATTTAAAGCCACAGAAACAGTTATGTTTATCAGAAGAGGCTGACAGTGAAGAATTTCAAAAACTGATCCTTGGGAAAATCCATTATTTAGGGATTAAAAAGATAAGGAAGAAACAAGAAAGGTGAATAGGAAAGAGAAGCCTCTGAAGTAAAAGGAAAATCAGTGTCCTATGCAGAAAGCCAACTTCTGTCTGAATTTCTTTCTTACTGAAAAATCTCATTTTCTTCCTCTCCCTTCTCTTTCATCATCATCATCATCATCATCATCATCATCATCATCATCATTATTATTGTAGTTGTTGTTATTTTGGTGGTACCTGAGCTTAATTCAAAGCCTTTTTTATTACTTTATTTTGAGGTAGAGTCTTGTTAAGTTACCAAGTTGCCCACACTGGGCTCTAACTTGCAATTCTCCTGCTTCAGTTGAGAAGATCTTTAAAAAAAAATGTCAGTACAGAGGAAAATATCTACTTTACCATTATCTTCATTTTCATCATTATTAAACAGCTTTTACATGTAGAACATGAGATTTAGATTTCAAAGAAGAAACATGTCCACTTTAGCATTACCTCCATCGCCGTGGCTGTTACCATCTCAGAGCTCTGAGACAATGGAGCGTTTCTATATATTAACTAATGCAAAGGGGCATTTAGTACAGATATGACGGGAAGAAAACCAAACCAGAGTACAGTTATCTCTCTCAAAAGCTTCATTTTCCACAGTTTTCAATTTCCTGTATTCAACCAAAAATATTAAGTGGAAAATTCCAGATATAATTTGCAAGTTTTAAACTGCACGCTGTTCTGAGTAGCATAACAAAATCATGTGCCAACCTGCTACGTGGGAGGCGGCGTGTCCCTTTGTCCAGCGTACCCATACTGGCTATGCTACCTGCCCTTTTGTCGTTTGTCTCCCATCTCATTAGTCCAGCTGACTGTAGAGATGTCACAGTGTTGTGTCAGGTAACGCCTGAGAAGCGGCCTCATGGGCATCTCAATGCCTATGCTCCATCTGGCTTCTTTATCTCATCCTGTAGGCATCATATCACCTAACTTCATCACAGGGTATTTTAAGAAAGAGAAATCATATCATGTATCTTTTTATTATAGTATAATTATTCTGTTACCAGTGCTAATCTTTCATTGTACCTAATTTATAAGTTATTCTTTATCACACATATGAAACTACACAAAAAGTAGTATATTGAAGTCTTGGTACCATCTGCAGCTTCTGGCATCAACTGAGGTCTTGGCATTTTATCCACCATGGATAAGGGGGTTGAGGTGGTAGAAACTAAGTGTAAGAAGTATGGCAGCAACAAATACTACCGTCTTTCAGAGGAAAGTAAAGAAAGAGAGCTTTTAATTATTAAGTATCTCTGACATCACACTTTCCTCCTACCTCAGTGGTTTCTCCTTCACAATCTCCTTGCTGGTTTCTCCTGATCCTTTGAGTCTCTAAATGGCATAATTTCTCAGGATACCAGTAAGTAATATACTGAATTCCAAACAAAGGGAGCTCTGGGAGAATTTCAGAAGGTAGGATAATTAAACTGACTAAAGTCTCTTAATAAGGACCAAAACTGATTCCTAAACTAGTGACTGAATTATCAGTACAATACTAGGTCAAAGTAATATACCACCATCTGTGGTATGAGACTGAGACTTTACAACACTCTCCAGGGAACTATTCCACCGAACTTTCTCTGGATGTGGTTGGTTGTATTTAGGAAACAAAATAAACTAGAAATACTCCCTTATATGTAATAATGAAGTTAACTCCAGAGTAAATTAGTCTCAGGGCAGTAGAAACAAAAGTTATGAACAAGACTAAAACAAGCTCCCATTCTGCACTTTGAAATGCATTACAGGTTGTGTGTGAAGAACTACTTACATCACAGCTAGTAACGCATCCTCTCACCTTCTGCGTAGACTGCATCATGATCCTCTATCTGCTCAGGTGTTTCCAGATCTATCGTCTGACCCCAAAGCCTTCCAGGTAAAACTGAATTTCTGGCAGAAAATGCATTTGCAACAGCAAATTCTGAGGCTTTCTCCACTCTCTTCAGTGTAATAGAAAAAAAAGAAAAAAACAATTAAGACAATAGTCATCTTGTTCGGGGTTAAAGAATTTCTCTCTTAAGAATATAATTTTCTTCCAACCAACAAAATTCTTTCACTGTTACATTTCTGATGAAACTATGAGGTTTAAACATCCACACCAAATAATACCTTACTTTTACATGAGACATACTAAATTAATGCAATATTTTACCTTTTTTTTTCTTTTTGAGACAGGGTGTTGTTTTGCAGTCCAGGCTGGTCCTGAACTCACTATGTACCCCAGGCTAGCCTTGAACATACAGTAATCCTCCTGCTTCAGCTTTCCAAGTGCTGGTATTACAGGCACGTATCACCATTCTTGGCTTATGTGGTGCTGAGGAATCAAACTCAGGGCCTTGCATTTGCTAGGCACACACTCTAACTGCTATGTTATTTCTCTAGCTCCTAAACATTTTTTTTTTTTGAGACAGGGTCTCGCTCTAGTTTATGCTGGTCCTGAACTCACTACTCAGCCCAAGCTGGCCTCTAATTTACAGCAATCCTCCCTCCTCACCCTCCCAAGTTCTGGGATTAGGATTGTGAATCACCATGGCCAACTTATGTGGTATTGGGGAATTGAACTCAGGCCTTGCACTGGCTAGACAATCATTTTAACTGCTGTACTGTTCCTCCAGCCCAATTTTACCAAATTCTACAGGTGTCCACAATGTTTAAACATTAGATAACTTTTGTTTAGGGCATTAGTTATAGAACCCTGAGGCCTATATATTTTATTTCAAACAAAAATACTGTATTTTATTAGTTTCCATGCACTAGGGCTTGAATATAAATGTAAGCCAGAGGTTGAGTAACTAGAATTTTCTTAAATTACTATCTCTGGAAAGACGTTCTATCATGTATAAACAAACTACAGGTTAAGTAAGGTTGACATAAACAATCACTAAATTATAGTCATTCATATGACTAAAATATGACTAAATTCACAGGACTGGAGAAAGGAATGGTGGATAGACACATTACTTTGGTATTTTGTCGGATACACCTAGAGAGGAAAGATTTTATTTTATGACTAAACCCCTGATTTTGCCCCTCCTGACACATCTACTTTTCCCTATGCTTACAGTGCTCAGTTTCCCAACTCAGATAACTACAACTCTTTTCTTTCAGTTTTTCAGAAGAAAAACTTTGAAAACTTCCTCAATCCAACCCCTCCCCTTCCTATACAATGGTAGGAACTCTGTTGATTCTGTTTCCAAAATGTACTCAGCATCTGACACCTTCCCATCACCTCTACTGCCACCAATCACTTCAGTCCAAGGTGCAAAAGTTTCCCCGACGTGTTTTCTGAAACAGCCTCTTAAAATGGAATGTGTGAGCCCTTTAAAATGAAAGCCATTTCATATCATAACTTCACTCAAAACCTTCTCATTGCTCCTTATCACAATCAGACCAAGGTCAAGTTAGAACATTGTGCTTCAGCGCCCCGACCACCAAACTCCCTCTGGCTCTCCAACCTTCCTGCTGCTCACTCTGCCTCAACCACCCTGGCTTCCTCCTTGGTTCATCCTTACATACGCACAGTGTGTTCCCAGCCCAAGGCCTCTGTACTCCCCCTCTTCACAGGTCTTGACAGGTACCCCACAACTCTTTCCCTCACCTTAAGATGTGGCTCAAATGTCACCTTCTCTGTGAGACCATTTGTGTCCATCTGATATAAAATCGTAGCCCTCTCTTGCTGTCCTCCCTCTTCTATGCTTTAACATTCTCCACAGCTTTGACTGCCTTATGACATATTTTCTCATACATTGCCTCCTCCCAGCAAACGTTGGCAGAGATAGTTTTCTTCTTCACAAGTGAACCCCTAGCACAGGAATATTGCAGGCACTCAAGAGGGACCTGATCAATGTTTGTAAAAGAAATAAATGAGTCATTTGAAAAAGCTGTACTTCTACATGTTTATATGATCACCTGACCTGCTTTGAAAATAGTTTTCCTCTTGCTTTTTGTGGAAAGACTGGTAGTAGTATCTCTGCAAAAACTACTATAGGCTTAACTGCCTAACTCTGATTTTTCATATATTATGTTTAAAATAAGACAAAGCAAAGGAATAAAGTTTAAGTCAAAAATAATTTGCAAAAGATGTAGAAAACAGAACATACAGGAAAAGATATGAATCAAGAAAAAAGATGGTCTCTTTAGAGTTAAGGTCAAGAAAGTATCGTTGCCTCCTGAGGAGGGTACTGAGCAGAGGCCAGGTTTTTCACATTCTTTCTCAGAGTCCATAGGTATCCAAGCTGACATTAGGGGTGCACATCATATACTGAATTTATAGTTGGTACAGGACTTCTAAGACATCAGATGAATTTCGTAACACTGTAATGTTATAGTATAAACACACATATCAAAGCAATGTAAAAATAAATTGATCAACATTTTAACATTAACTTCCACACACAGCAAACAATAAGCAACACTAAAATATAGCTTTGTAGGTTTGACTTAGTTCCTCAGACTGTGAGTAAAATAACTCTGTGTGATGTGTTCTCTTGTGTGAGTAGGAATTTGTGCAGGTTCTAAATAGAGGAGGTGGCTTGGGAGGAGAGAGGAGAGAGACTGACGTCGGTATTGAAGAAAGCATGGAAGAGAATGCTTGATTGCCTCTCACAAAGCAAGTGTCTGTGAAATCACTTAAAGATCTGTATCTTCATTTACTAAAGACTGGAAACAATCTCTATTTCCTTGTCTCAGAATATTACCTCTTCATTAGTTTTTTCAAATCTATATGCAAGAAATAGGAAAAGTCCATTCTATATTTCAATAAAACTGTATCAATTTAGCATTTTACTTTTTTTTAGCAAGTCCTGATTGAAAGCCAGTTCTGGTGATACTACTGTCATGGCCATTAGGGGGAAACAAATGTCAAGTTTCTATTCTTTAAAAGTTCACACTTTTGTCAGGCATATTTTTTCCAGGTACACATGCCTGCAATCCCATCTCTATGGGAGGTAAAAACAAAGCAGGAGGATTACAAGTTCAAGTTCTTCCTGGGCAACTTACACAGACTCTGTCCTGCAACAAAAAGATTAAGAAAGGGCTGCGGACATAGCTCAGGGTGAGGGTCCTGGGTTCAATCCCCAATACCCCAAAAATAAGTCCATATTTTTGTTTTGGTTCTGTATGTCATGTGTGCCATAAACAACTCAAAAACAGTTCTAAAGCAAGAATGAGTGATTTAAAAAGAATCACTCTCAAAAGTTTCTTACCCAGTAACTATGTTAATATACAAGCACATAATTTGTAAAGGTATTACCTCAGTCATTTCTGTGATCTTGTACATGCTCCTCATGTCCCACATATGCCTAGGGACAACAGAAATGGTAGCTACAATGTGGCCCTTCATTTCCTCAAGACCAGGCAATACAAACATGAGTTTAGCAGACCCTCATACACAAGCTAATATATAATAGTTTCGTACGTAATGTACTTTTGAAATGCATAATTCTCATATATCCTAGTTTTGTAAGTAACGTATGCTCATATATAATAGTTTCATAAGTAATACAATTTTGAAAGTGCCTAATTCTTTTTAAATTTACATGTGAAAGCAAATACTTGATGTTGCATCAACAAAAATGTGCATACATGTCAAAATATTTCCAAAGAAAAGAGTGGTAGGGGATAAGAGTAAGTGGTTGAAATGTATGAGGGGGATTTGCTCACCAAGAGGTGTATCTCAAGTTGAGCTAGGAAAACAGATACAGACTGGCCTCTTAGAGAGGGTAGGTACTCCAGGCTGAGAGGTCAACATACATCAAAGAGAAAACACCTACTGGTGGAAGGAAAAGAAAACGGCCTGACAGGAGCAAGACTCACATAGAATATCACGAGAGAGACCATTTAAAGTTACTTGATATTACAGGCTGATTGACAAAGAACCTCAAGCCCATCTGAAATTTACCATTTCATTTCATCTGATTATACAAAGAATCACTAAGGGTTCAAGAGTAGAGGAGTGACTTGACAAAAATGTCTGGAAAGTTCAGTCAAGTAGCAGAATACACTGGAGTATGATGAATCTGCCTATCGTTAGGGAGAAAGAAGAATTAGTTAGCTGACTTAGCTGCCATTGGAGTCACAGGATGAGCCAAGCATCTGCTTGATTTCAATATCTCTGAAGGTGACTCACTAACATCTCAGCATCAAGGTCAGCTTGATGATCTGCATTCCAACAGCCTTTCATATCATTATACTTTAGTGACCTAATCAGTCACCTTGAACCACGTTACACAGAATGTTTTATTTCTTAAACCAAAGTCTGATCATTGGTTCTCCAACTTTAACTTCCTGTTCATTTCCTTGTTTCGCTTTCGCTACTCCACAACACTGATGTCACTTAACCAAGTCCTTCAGTCACTTCAGTCTTCCCTAACCTATTAGTCCTTCCAGGGCCCTTCCTACTTAGTATAGATATTTAGCTACTATTCCTACATCACTCTTGAATCCCTGCTCCTTTGCCTTTCCCAAAGCCTGGATTACTCTTACCTACCAATTTTTGGTACCACAAAAAAATTAAGTCAGGACCTCAGTGCTGCTAAGCCAACTGTTCTTTCCTGTTCTGAAGGGAAGCCTTTTTCAATATTTACTACCCTTTTCAGAAACTCCCCTCTCCGTCTGTGGAGCAAGGTCTCAGCTGATTTTGAAAAGGTAGTCTGTCAAGTAGATTTGGAGGTGTTAGGTCCAAGAGTTCTAACTGCTTAGGGTACACCCAGAGTTGAGATATATTTGGGAGCAAAATCAGAAAAGAAGGCAGAGAGGAAGTAGGAGAAATAGGTGAAGACACTGCTACAAAAACACGACAAGAGAAGAGAATTTCTAGGGTAAAAAGTAATTAACTACCAAATGTAACCAGATAAAGTTTGGAGACTATTAAGAGACTGCTGGATTTGGTCAGGAAGTCATTTGTAACAACCATTTCCGTAGAATAGAAACTGAAGGAAAATATTTGTGGACATAAGAGAATAATAAAAATACAAGGACAAGGAATTTAGGCTATCCATGTGAGGACATGAGATAAGAAAATGAAATCACTCAGCAATCAGAATGAAACTGCAGGGTCAAATAAGGACAGGCATTTTTTTTTTTAAAGATGGGAGATAATGGAGAAAGAGCCACCACAGGTCTTTTAGAGGAATGATAAAAATCTCAGTGAAGATGGCTCATAAATCTAGGAAAGAGGAAAATGGTACTCAAGCGGAGCAGAATTTTATCTTATTTAGTTAAATCTTCCTCTTTAGAAGGGGTGGTGAGCAGCTGTATGGATAACATCCACAGGGGCCAGGCACTGGGACCCTCCACACTGACATGCAAGCTGGGATTACTAGATGTCGAGTGGTCTTTTTAGAGACTGGCCTTCACGATGGCTGTCTTCTGAACTGAGCCTTCTGCAGTAGCCAGGAAGACTTTCCTGACCACATATAGGTTAATACCTCCCAATTACATGCTGTCACATCTTTTCTTTTCTTTTTTCTTTCTTTTTTTTTGGGGGGGGGTGAGGGGGACAGGATTTCACTATGTAGCCCAGGCTAGCCTGGGACTCAGACAATCCTCTTGCCTCAGAACTGAGTGCTGGATTACAGTTATGTGGAACTATATCCAGCTTATGTGGTGCTGGGGAATTGAATTCAGGGCCTTGTGCTTGGTGGGCAAGCCCTTTAATCACTGTACCATTCCTCCAGCTCTGCTGCCATATCTTTAATTCTCCAATCAGCTTTCAAAAGTAACTTGTTTATGCCCCCCAGTGGACTATACACTTAGGCAGGCAAAGAACTGTGCTTGTCCTGTGCCCTGTTTTAGCTCTGTGGCTCAACATACTGGGGTAGTACTTAGTAGGCACTTAATAAATGCCAGCCACTCTGGCTTGATACTCATGCTGTATGCCAACTGAAATACTGTCAGGCATAAAGATATTTTCCCAGGAAAATGCTGCATGATTTTGAACTATGTGGTACATAAGTAATTGAGTATAACAAGTTGCTAAACTGATACAGACCTGCCTCTGAAGTATTTTAAAGGCACTTTTAACAAATGATGCCTAGATCAAAAAAATACATCTCTGGACAGGAAGAGGCATTAGAGAGCACATTTAATCCAATCCCCTCTCACTGAGGGTTCAAACATGTTTCCCATTAGCCTACTATTAAGCGTTCTTTTAGAGTCCACCTGAATATCTCCACTGACAGAAAAACTTGTCTTTTATGACAATGCTCATTCCATTTCTGGAAACCTTTAGACATTAGAAAATTCTTGTGAAGCACATGTCATGTTTACCCATTGATCTCCTGTGTCAGTGTAACTACAGTGGATAGTCTTTCCTGTGTCTGAGAAAGGCATCTCCTCCTCTCACACCTTTATCCACTTCATGGGATACTCATGCATTTGGAAAGGCATATCCACACATTTCTTTTCTCATCATTCATTCTTGATAATAAAAAAACACCAAAAAGTATATAACTGAAGCAACATATATAACCACATGGGAATAAAATCTGCAAAGTATGTGCAAATAGGATCTATTAGTATGTCTTTTCTATCTGACTATGCTAGACTCTCAACTCTCTATTTTAATATGTAAATATCATTACCTTAATCCAGTACTCCACTTTGTCAGAGTCAAATGTAGGCTGTAAAAATATATACAGAACATTAATAATAGCAATATCTATACCAACTTTGCCATTTAATCTATCTTCTAACTACATCATGTGGTAAGGTATCCTTTTATTCTTTCCCTAAATTGTGTATTGGGAAATTCAATACTATCAATGAAAGAACACAGAATAAGAGTAGAAAGAAGAGATCTAAAAACCCCTCTTAGGCATGTCTGTTTTTATTTCTTACCTAAGTCTACCCTGAGATTAGGTGACGTCGAGTAAGACTTAGGCACCAGTATTTTTTAAAGCTCTTCACAATTTTTAAAGCTCATCAATGTTTATGGATCAAAATATAGAAATGCTAGGTAAAATACTCCTCATAAAACCTATATAGGTAATGATTAATTACCCAGATTATCCATTTTCTGCTTGAAAAGGGGTTTGCAAATAAAGGTATTTGCTTTGCTAAAAATTCAGGTGAGTTTTTAAAATAAGGACATGTCTAAACACATGAAAGCGGGAAACATGTAAAACTTTACCTTCAAAGCACCTTCCAGATGACTACTAATAAAGACACACTGATGAATAATTTTGTCACTGCAGTAACAAAAGAGCTAATCCTATAACAACATAACTGAACTTCAAGCTCGTATTTTTTTTTTTTTTTAATCCTCTGGCAATAACAACGAGCACTGTCAGCACAAATCTCTCCTTTGGAGTCCTAAGAAACTGCCCCAATTTTGTTCCTTCCTTCAAGCTTATATTCAAAAGTGACTTTGGATCCAATCTCAGTCTCAGCTTACAACTCTCTCCAATGTTCTAGTGTGTGGTCTTCAGTATCTGGAGCAAGACATTCACTAAGTGGAATACATCCAGGGCATGTAATTGGTACATTTAGGACAAACCACGAGAACAATTGCCGGGGCCTCTCACAAAGGCCACACATTTAATTTTTTTTTTTTTTTAAAGAAAGTGTAATTGAAGAGTGAAAACAGTTGGTGACATTGCTATGAACTGAAAGCTGAGAAGCTACTCCATTTTAGTATTCTCATTTACATTTACAGAATTTATTTTTGTGACTGTTAAGAAGGTAGTCAGTCTGGAAAGCAGACACCATGTGACTGTGACTTAGCATATGCTATCTAAATACACTTAAAAGTTAAAAATGGAGTTGTCAGGGTTTTTTGTGTGTGTGTCTTTAGGAGCTACTGCATCAAAATAGGTAACAGGTATGGAGAGGATCTGTTTTTGAATGCGGGCTGCATTTTAAAATTCCCACATGAACCAAGTATTGATTATATTTAATAACCACTTGGGCTCCTGATTTCACCTTGGTTAAAAACGGAAGAGGGATATAGGCAGAACATTTAACACGACTATCTCTCTTTTAAATTTCAGTTGCTCCAGATTTGCAAAACTTTAAAGAAAAATAAAATGTGCAGGAAGTTTCTTAAAACTGGTGGCAAGGAGTAGGCGAGGGCCGAGCTCGAGATTTCCTTAACCCTTAAAGGCACTGGAGGAGCGCTTGGGTTTGAGAAAAGCGTTCGATGGAAACAGTTCTTCCATGATGTTGCCCACCAACGCCGCGAGACACCCAGAGCCTAACGCTCCCAGAACCACTACACTAAGGGCAATACCGGCCAGGCGCCATCAAGGCCAGGTAAGGATACCCGTGCGAGAAGACGGGGGAGGGAGAAGAGCGGCAGGCGGCTAGATTCGAGAATGGACAGAGCCTTGGGCTGATCCTTCTTCCCTAAAGCTCCCAACAGAGATCACCTTGGGATCTGGCTTCATCGTGAGCCGTCTCCAGCGATTCAGCCCCATCCTCTTCTTTGAAGAGGACCTTTCCTGGGGCGCTAGCAGCATTTTCCAGGTTCCGGGCTGGACCTCGGCCAAAGTTGGAACAAACGCTAATTCAGGGTCATACTGGGAGTGGTAGTTCCTTTCCCAACAACGAAGGGCCGCGTTGGACACTACCGAACCACCACTCCCAGGAAGCTTTGCGCAGTCGGATTGCGTTTCTTCAGTTACTACGGCAACAGCGACGGTCCTCGAGTTTTCTTTAATAGGGCCTTTGCCTCTTCCTGGCGCCGAATGATGACGCAGTGCACCCTGATTGGCTCTTTACCGGCGGCAGTGGTGGGGATCTAGAATTCTGAAGCCGGACACGTGGAAGTGAACTGTGAGGGGCTTGAGGATTCTGAGGGCCAAAAGAGTTGGGTAGTTTGGAGGTAAGTGTCCCCTTTCCTTGCTGGTGTGGGACTGCTGGGAATGAATGAGTCCCGTCGCGCCCAGACGCTTCCTGTATTGCAGCAATTGTAATGGAACTCCTACCACGTATTGTCCCTCCTTTTTCTGGGTCTCCTAGGGCGCCTGGACTTTTGTGAGTTTGGTTCCTCCCGTCATGAGAGTTATCACTGACATCGTAGTAAAGGACTTGCTTCCGACAGGCCTCTGGAGATTTTTTTTTTTTCTAAAGCAGGCTCTCGATGGGCTTGGAGTGATGGTAATTAACACTACTTTTACGCCTGTCAGTTGGTGACATTAATATAATTATTATGATTACTGACATTTAGACCTTTATCATTTTAATTTATATTTCTATTTTTGATGTATTTTATCTGCTTTTTCTTCTTGCTTTCATTGAGTTAATCAATTTTTACTTATCCTCAATTCTTTCCTAAGAGATTTGGAAGTTATGCAGTCTGTCATTAAGTTTTTAATGGTTACTTCTAAACTCTTAACATATATGCTTAAGTTTGACTGTTATTATCTCTCCCCCTCCTCCAAATAGTGTTAGAAGTTTAGGAGACCCTTTTTGAGAATGGTTTCCTCATTTTCTATTGTTTCTAGAATGTTAGAGTCCATCGTTTCTGTGTGTCGTTTTTGAGCCAGCCCACTGTAGTATATTGTTTAGAAGTCCTTCAGACTCTTTTCTATGCACCTGTGATTATTGTAGAATCTGTATGGAGGAGGCAGGGGAGATGTGGATGTGTACTTACAAATAAAGGTTTTCCTTTTACTCCCCCCCCCAAAAAAAAAAAAGTGATCACATAAGCTGCTCTAGTCTCTTGAACATTTTCCCGTAACATTATGGGGAGAAGCTAGTCAAGAAATATTTTATAATCTCTTTTCCTCCGGAGAGATGAGGGAAAGGAATGTTAAGGAGTGATGCATTTTGCTAGAGGGTACGGGAAGTCTGTGTTGGGCCTTGTAAAAGGTACAGATCCACCCACAGCCTGTCATTTGTCCTTGTTTTCTAGTGATTCTTCCTTAAGACTTTTCAGGGAACTCATCTGTGGAAGTAAAATGAAAAACACAACACCAGGAGCAGGAGACACACAAAAAGTAACGGAGGAAGGAGGATACTAAAGGCAAATAAAAACCAGCTGATACGGTTGGTCTGTGTCTGTTTTTGGGTTTGTGATTATGTCACCTCGAAAGCATATTTTTAAGCATGTCTGTCTGAAGATGTGTCTTTGTCCATATTACATACATTACTTCATAATAAAATTTGTATTTGAAGAAAAGAAGAACAATTAGAAAACCATTTACTATGCATTGAATAGTAAATGAGGAAAGGAAGGATTGAGTCTTCAATCTCTGGACAAAATTGCATTTTATAGTTTTGAATGTGAACCTTCAGCTGAAGCACATACTCTGATATGGTCTTCAGATTTCTTAATATTCACAGAGAATACCAGAACATACCAGTTTATCATTACAATACTTAGTTGCTTTAGTCTAATCTACTTCTTTTCTTCTTCTTCCTCTCTCTCTCTCTCTCTCTCTTTCTTTCTCTCTTTCTCTCTCTTTTGAGAAAGGGTCTCACTCTGCAGCCCAGACTGGTGCTGAACTCACTATGCACTATGGAATCCAGGCTGGGCTTGGACTCAAAGTAATGCTCCTATCTCAGCCCCCAAGTGCTGGGATTACAGTCCTGTACCACCATGCCTGGCTTATGTGGTGCTGGGGAATTGCACGCAGGCACTTAGCACTTGCCTTGCCGCTTGCTAGGCAAGCACTTTAACTGCTGAGACATTCCTTCAGCTCCTTTATTTCTATTATTTTCTTCCCTTCAGCAACATGTTGAATTCTGATGATTAGGTTAGAACTTTTCAGAAATTCTATGCAGCAGAATGTGAATACAGAACATTAAAGCCTTGTATTGTTGGGAGAACCAAGTGAATATTTTTCTCCAGCTCATCTGGTGGGTTCAATATGTTAAGATTATCATGTTTTTTTTTTTACTCAGAATACATAATTTTATTTCATATTTTTTTATTGAGGTATCACATCCCTTTCCCCTTCCCACCTTCTGGTCCCTCCCCTACTTCTCCTTTCCCTGTCCACAATGTCTGTTTATTACTTTCTTCCACCTCTTACTGTTTTTGTGGTTTGGTTTTCTCATATTAGAGAAATCATAGGGCATTTAACCATCTGTGTTTGATTTTGTTGAGCATAATGGTTTCAAGAGTTGATGTGTTTTCCTACAAATGATTCAGATTTGTCTTTCTTTATGTAGACTGCACAATTTGTATTTGCTCTTTAAAGTTATGAAAGTTAAGCTTCTGAATTAAAACCTATCACATGACAGCCCATCTCTACATCTAAAAATGGGTGCCTGATGTCCTCTAGAGCTACCAAGGTCCTATAGTGGCAGACCTAGGATGAGCATTAAAGAAGCCACTCAGTTGAGGAAATAGTGGGAAATAGCGATGTGAGTGGTTAAAGCACTTGCCTACGCAGCCAGAGAGGCCCTGAGTGGCTCCCCAGCACCGTATAAGCCAAGCATGGTGGCAGCACTTGGGAAGCTGAGGCAGGAGGATTGCTGTGTGTTCAAGGCCTGCCTGGGCTACATAGTGAGTGTGCAGCTAGCCTGAATTAAAGAACAAGACCCTGTCTCAAAAAAAAAATGTGGATCAATCATTTCACTTGAGGCTTTTCTCTTAAATGATGGGGCCTCCTAGAAGGTATTTATTCTTTTCTTTCCTCATGTAAGGAAAGGACTGAGAAGTCCCCAAGAGAAGGATGACTGATTCTTGGAAGCCTAAAGTCTGGGCTTCCAGGTCCAGCTGCTTCTGTGCTGTTGGAGAGTGCCTGTGTCTAACCTTGCAGAACCAAAGTTTGGTTGTAAGAAGAGAAACTGCAGGCTTCCTTTCAGTTGTCTTGATGTGTTTAATTCCTACTTGCCTTTCTTACTGTGACTTTGTGTGTACACAGTATTTGGCTCCTCAGGTAGTATTCAGTAGGACAAGGATGCACTTTTCCTTTTTTGGTTATCAGAGTAAATAATCTGATATTGTTATTTAGTTGTTATTTAGGGGTTGGTTGTGTGAACCTGGTCCTCGATAATGGGTGTGTGCTGAATGTGTGAATAAAGATAAGGTTCACAGCTTGCCACACAGACTATATCCAACTCACCAAGTCATGCGAACCCCGTGAGGCTTTAAGGGAACAGCAGGTGGCCATTCTTTTGGCATGTGTGTCATTCTGTTGGCACAGATTAAAGAACTTGAGAACTCTTTCCTTTTCATGACTTTCACGGTATATTCTAGGAAGGAAAAAAATATTTTATAGTTTTCATATGTAATTTTCAAAAATCATCTTTATTCTTTTAGTAGCCATGGTATGCTGCAAGATGCTTTAAAAAACCAGACTAAATCTTGTACCATGTTGGTTTTGCTTATGGAAAAGACATAAAGAGATAGGCCTCATTGTAGAAAACCTACCAGTGGTGCTTACTTTATATTGTTCTCTTTTAAAAAATGTAATAAGTGTAAAAAAATAAGTTTTTGCTTATATACATTGGTTACGTTGTATATTTTATATGTAGCCCAAGGGAATTCAGTTTCTCATTCAATTTCTCTTTTACTCAAAAAAGGGGGCCAAAACAAGGTGGGCTGTAGGTTGTACATGGCCTGTGATTATCTTGCTGAGTCTCAGATTCATTATTACAAAGTGGTGAGGGGGTTAGTGGTCACAGTGAGGTATTCCCAGGCTCTGGCAGCAGTGGTGGAACTCTAAACTATTTTTAGCATTTCTGATATCTAATGGCAATCACACGTTACCTGAGATATTAAGCCCAAGTTTATTAAAGCATTAGCCAGGCCCAGTGGCTCAGGCCTATAATTCTACCATTTTGGGAAGCTGAGGCAGGAGGATTGTAAGTTCCAGCTCAGCCTGGGTTAATTTAGGAAGGCTGTGTCTCAAAACCAAAACTTAAAAAATAGGCTGAGGGTGTTATTCAGTGTGAAGGTCCTGGGTACCACCCAGTACTGAAAAAAAAATTTTTTTTTGTTGTTTTACCTGTAATTGAATTAATTTAGTGCAGAAAAATTTCTCATAAACTCATCAGTTGCATATGTCATTTATTAATAAACTAAAGAAACATGACCATAGGTTTGATGGAGAGAGATAATTTTAAAAAATGGTAGCATTCTAAGATGTTTTACCCTGTGAAAGCTCATTCTATCTTTATGTGAATTTAATTTAAAAAAATAAACTTGGCTGGGGAGAGTGGCATACACTTATAATCCCAGCACTTGGGAGGCTGAAGCAGGAGGGTTGCTATGAGTTTGAGGCCAGCCTGGGCTACATGGTGAGTTTAGGATCAACCTGGAGGGGCGGGAGAAATGGCTCAAAGGTTAAAGCGCTTGCCTAGCAAGCACTACTTTAAGTGCTAAGTACCCAAGTTCGATTGCCCAGCACCACATACGCCAGGCGTGGTGGTGGCGCATGCCTGTAATCCCAGCACTCAGGAAGCTGCTGAGGCAGGAGGATTGCCTTGAGTCCAAGGCCAGCCTGGGCTCCATAGTGAGGTCAGGAGAGACTGGGCTGCAGAGTGAGACCCTGTCTCAAAAAAAAAATTACAACTTGTACCCAGATGTGGTACATCCTGTAATCCCATCTCTTGAAGGACTAAGGCGTAATGATTGTGAGTTTGAGGCCCGTTTTGGCTATTTACCAACACCCTGTCTCCAAAACAAAACTTGTGTGCATTTAACCTTTTTCTGTACATTAAACAGCTCAGAGTAAGGGGAAGAACTAGCAGGTTGTTGTCGGTAACTTTTTGTGAAAGAGCTCCTTGTGATAGTTCATAGCATTCTGAGATGTGAGGGTAGGAATTGCTTGCATGTAATTCTCCCAGTTCATTAAATTTACATTAGTTCTTGTATGTGTCTCAAAAACTAGTGTTGCATATTTGTTGATTCCAGTATTCAGTGGGAATGGCAGGTGCTTGATTCATCAGCGTTGCAGTGCATTTTCTGTCTTTATGCTTCCCTTTACCTCTAACTCCGAAGGTTACTTAGATGGCAAAAGACTGTCCTAAAATTTCCTACAGAATTGCCTCAGACCTAAGTTAGTTTAAAATATATTTTTAACACCTGAGGTATTAATCTGATAAATACAATTATAATTCATCTTTTTATTATATTTTCTGGACTACATTCATATTTGCCTATACTTATATTTGAATAATTTTGAGGGACAAATTTTTTTCCTTAACAGTTTTAATATGTATCACCAGCATTTGTTTTTAAAGTAGCTTTATATTGCTCGTTAAAACTTTTTTCACTTAGCAGTCTCCATTTTCATTGACAATGATTTCTGTGTTTCTGTATTTGTGATAACTTAAACTAATGTGCTATAATGCTATAATCAGAGAAAATTGACCAGGCTTTCCTCAGATACTGCTTAACATGAAATCTTACTGGAACATAAAGAAAATAGTTATTTTTATATCTGAGATTATGACTGCAGTGGCTGTTTTATTTAAATATAACAATTTGTATCTCTTAAATGTTTACTTTCTTGAATATCTTAGTGATAATGTTTGTGTGTTAATAAGCTTTCCATTACATTACCATTACAGTATATGAGATAATCACCTTATAAGAAGGTAAGATTTACTTTTTAGTTCATGATTTCAAAGGTTTTGGTCCACGATCACTTGGCCTCACCACTTTGTACCTGTGTTGAGGCACACCATCATAGTAGAGAGTACGTAGTGGAGCAAAACTGCCCACCCATGGCAGCCAAGAAGCGGAGAGAGAAAAAGAGGTAGGATTTTAATATACCTTTTAAAAGTATGCCCTCCGATAAACTACTTCCGGCAGCAGCATCAATCTCTGAAAGTTTCCACCATCGGGGGCAAACCTTCAACACATGAGCTTTGGGGGCAGGCATATCCCATCTGTGCTTTCCATTTTTTGCATTTCTAAACTATAACAGCTTGTTTAGCCACATCTTAAACAATGGTTGACTTTTAGAGTGATGCAGAAGAGGGGAAACTCTAAAGTTGGAGCTTCTCAGATAGTTGCAATATAAATTGTCTACTAATAAAAATTGTTCTAGCTCAATTTGCAAGAATTGCAGACTTCATGGTAATTATACTCTGTGTGAATGACAGAATAAAGTATTTGTAAAATGTTGATATTTCCAGTGATATTTTGCAGATGATCTACCAAGCCTGCTTATCAAGTTCTGTAACATATTTTAAAAGAGAAATCCAAGGTTTTACCATATTAACTGCTAATCGATAATATTTTCTCTTTTTCTTCTGTTGTATCTGTGGAAGTTAGAAAAAAAATCTTTTTCTTTAAGGCTTGTCTTTCCCAGTTATAAAAGTAATGAAAAATTGCTTGTGGATCATACATGTATTCCATGTAATTTCTGATCTGTACTTGAATACCAGATGAGAATAAATGGAATACAGTTTCATCTTTGACATCTTTGTTTATCTTTTGATATTTACATGTTTTGTTTGTTTGCTTGGGCTTTTTTTTTTGGTACAGGATCTTGCTCTGTAGCCTGGGCTGGTCCTGAACTCACTATGGAGCTCAAACTGGCCTTTGACTCACAATCCTCCTGTTTCAGCCTCCTGGGTGCTGGGATTGCAGGTGTGCACCACGCCTGGTTTACGTGGTGCTGGGGGATCAAACTCAGGTACTCAGTGCTTGAACCACTGAGCCATTCCTCCAGCCCCTTATGTGTATATTTTTATGTTCATGTATTTTAATAAGTACCAAAAGGCTGTTTTGAAATGTTTTTCTTACTGGATAGCACTTGTTAGAAACGGTTGCTGTATTGCTTAATATTCTTTCAAAGTAGGAAAAGAAAAAATGGATGAGATCAGTACTCACTATTGTCTGAGGAGTATGACCCTTCTCTGTACACATTTTCAAGGGTGAGAGTGAACCTTGGCTCCATACATTCTCACACTTTGATCCTTCCATTTGTTTGGCTTTTGCCAGCTCAGACAAAAGTTCTGTGATGAAATCTGAAATTAGTTGAAGTCATCAGGTCGCACTGGGACGTTGGGGGAGATATCTGAATTTCTCTGAGTCTTTCCATTCTCCTAGTCCAGATAACTGAGAATAATCATAGATTGGAAGTGATATGGGGCTGGAGGAATGACACAGCAGTTAAAGTGCTTGCCTAGGAAACACGATGCCCTGAGTTCAGTCACCCCTTAAACTGGGCATGGTGGCACATTCCTGTAATCCCAGTCCTCAGGAGGCTAAAGCAGGAAGACTGCTATGAGTCCAAGCCTAGCCTGGACTATACAGTGAGTTTAGGACCAACCTGGGATACAGAGCGCAGCCCTGTTTCAAAAAAAGAAAAAAGAAAAAAACATAAATTGGAAGTGGCAAATATGCTGTCATTCAGTTTTTAGCAAGTTGCTTTCTTTGCAAAGTGCCTCACTTGTAGATGTTGTAAAGTTCTTTCTAAATTTAATTCTCTTTCTTTTCAAGACCTAAGGAATCTGTAAGGATGAAGCTGAATCTTACCAAGGTTGTTAATGGCTGTCGTCTTGGGACAATACAAAACCTCGGCAAAACAGGAGACCACACCCTGGACATTCCTGGCTGCCTTCTGTACACCAGAGCAGGCTCTGCACCACACCTCACCCATCACACACTGCAGAGTATCCACAGGATTCCCGCCATGGCTCAGCTCACGCTGTCATCCCTGTGAGTACTGGACCCGGTCATTCAAGTGTTGACTCTGGCAGCAGCTTCAGTAACTTGATTACAACAGAAGCAATAAAGGGAAAGGTTTCTTTTACTCAAATATATTATTTGTAGATTTTCAAAATAAAATCAGAAGACAGGTATCAAAAATTACATGCCATTTGGCTGTAATCTGGAGCCATCTGCTTTACTTTTTGTCTGAATTTATACCCTCAGGCTGTCCTCTCAGTACTGCTCCCTGAGGTGGCAGGACAGGGAACATACTGCAAGGGCTCAACTTGGAGTTCAGAGGCTATCACCATGCACCAGCCTTAACGTTTTCTGTCTCTGCACTTGCTAGTATTACTTTATGTAAACAAAGCTAATAGGATTAAATCATTTTGTATAATATACAAACTATGTTTATACTAAATCAAAGAGCCTATTGATCATGTAACTGCAGTATAGGATTAATAATAATGATTTTTAAAGGGGCAAGGAAAGGAAGAGAATTCAATATTTTGAATCTGTTTTCTTCTTACAGAACCACTTGCAAATTGAAGATGTTATTTTTGACTAATGAAATTAGCTTCACTAGTTGGTCCTCTGAAATAATGGTATACTTTGTTGTTTAAAACTACATTTACTGGGTCTACAGGTATAGCTCAGTGATTAAAGCATTTACCTAGGAAGAGCAAGGCCCTTAGTTTGACCCCTCAGCAGCATGTAAGCTGCATGTAGTGACATATACCTATAATCCCAGCATTCTGGAGGCTGAGGCAGGAGGATTGCTGTTAGCAGGAGGCCAGCCTGACCTACATACTGAATTCAAGAGCAGTCTAGACTACAAAATGAGACTCTGTTTCAAAAAAAAAAAGAAAAAGAAAGATAAAAAGACTACATTTATTATCACTGTAGCTCATTTGGGTGAGGAAGAAAGGTTTTCGCTTGTGGTATACTGTGTCTGCAGAATCCTTCATTATGTGATGCATTTCTTGGTTTTCCTTACAGAGCAGAACATCATGAAATCTTGGCAGAATACAAGAAAGGAATTGGAAACTTCATAGGTAAAATTAAGTTATTGAATGTGCTTTGTAATGTGTTAAATTGAAGTTTGAAGTTGTTATTGACTTACTAATATTTTATTTGTTCATTAAAATAATAATATATTAATATTAAAATATTAAATATCATTTGAAAAATCTAAGAACTTGCAGTAGGGAGTCAAAGTTGAATAGAAAACAGTTGCTTATCTAGTGGAACTTAGAACCTAGCTGGAATAAAAGGAAACAGGTTTTTCTGGTAAGAGTATAATAAGTGTTTCGCAGGATTAGGAATGTACATATGTATCATGACAGCCCAGAAGGAGGAGCATATGACCTGCTCTGGGCACTTGGGGAGATGGTCAGAAAAAGAAAGAATTCTTGAGAGGGAAGGGGGAGGACATTTTAGCTGCATCATTGGAGAGCCAAGTCCGTAGAGGCCAGGTCAGGAGCAGGAGCTTCAGTGGTGGCTGACAAGTGTGGAGCGGACCTGCAAGCGCGGAGCAAAGCCCAGAGGTGAGAACTGGGGTGGATCGCATGGGAGGTGCCAAGAGCCCATCATGCCTGGGTCTCAGTCGTAAGCAGAGGATGGAGAGTTTATACATATCTGTGTTCTGAATGTTAGCACTGTCTTTTCTTCCAGAAGTAGGATTTTACTTGTAGGAAAAGCCTAGTGATGACAGCTTGAAAAGCAGTTCTTCTGTGGATGACCTTCTCTTAACATTCTTTCTTAATATCTAAGACTCAATTGAGTTAATGAAAATCCTGTTTCTGTTGGTTGTTCCATCTTCTGAAGGAAATGCGTGATGACTTAGTAGCAGTAAAGGAGTTGGTATAATAATCATTCTTCTTGATCTGAGGCTGGTTGTAGTCATCAGCTTTGAAGTGTACAAGTGTGTAATTAAGTGCAAGTAGCTAATACAAGATTTATAGAGATAATTGTAATAATTGAAATTGTGGAAAATAAGATAGGGAACTGCAGAAATTTTTAACTTACTTTGTTTAATTTTTGTCTCTTTTCAGTGGACTCCTAGGGGTATTTTGACTTTTAAAAAAATTATTTTAAATGAAGAACCAAGAAACTTATCTTGAGTCAAGAAAATTACCAAGGATGAAATTCATTTGTACACTCCTATAGCTTTCCTATAGTTCTGCTCATGAGGACTCATGCTTATTATTAATGACAATGCTTTTTTGTGGTACTAGAGATTGAACACAGCTGCATCCCCATACAGTCTTGCTGAGTTACCTCAAATGGGCTTGAGCTTGCAATTCTCTTGCCTCAGCCTCCCAAAGTGCTGGGATTACAGGCCTGCACTACTGTCCTTGCTTAATGACAATACTTTTTGACTATATACCTTTCTAGTTGCTAGTTTCTTCTGGATAGTTCTTAGAATAAGTACTTGTTATTAAATTCTTTAAATCAGATTGAGATCGTGTCACTACTTTCATTTTTTCTTGTCCTTTAACATAACTTTCCTTTGTAGCAGCTCACCACATCATTAGATGTTGAACTTCTACATCTAATTCTTTAGACTAGTAGTTTTCAAAGTAATCTTTTTGTTTTTGCTGATAGGTCTCCTATAATTTCACAACTAGGTGCCAGCTGTTTACTGTAAGTAGAATTACCACGACTGTACCCTCTTAGTGATGTAAGCACTTTAAGTGGTTCTTTTTGTGTTTATACAGGCATGCCAGAATCACTCTTATACTGCTCCTTGCACGATCCTGTCAGCCACTGCCCAGCTGGTTATGTAACAAATAAAGTAAGTTCTCAGAAGGGCCACCAGCACTGCAGCTTTGTCCCAGGGAGTCAACCTGTTGTATCTCTGAGGTGCTAGGATCCCTCATCTAGGATATTGCTTTATGACTTCTATTTATTTTAATAGGATGGTATGGTTTATAAGAGTGAGTAGGGCTGCCTAAGCATGAGTTAATCTAAGGAAGATATCCTCAGCATTTTTATTGCCAAAAACTTAAGGGGTGGAAAAAGGTCAAACATGTACCAAAAAAAGAAATTGCTACAGTGGGAGAAAACGGCAGTCTTCTGATACCATGCTTTATTTGCAGTTTTGACAACTTCAGGGAGAGTGGGGAAAGTTGCTGATGAGTATTATCACGTGTTTAACTATATATAGTAGGACCTTAGTATAATACTGCTTGCTGGTAGAACAGAATTTGAAAAGCTGGGTCTGCAGCCAGAGACTTTAGCAAGGAATATCAAAAGGATTTCATTGAAAGTCTCCTTCTGAAAAGTGGCTCCCTCGGCAGCATCCATGAGCACAGTGTTCAGGCGAGGCCCAAGTACGTACCGCTGCTGCTCACGTGCAGTCAATCTCCTACCCCCACCTCATTGATGTCAGTGTTTTCTTTCTTTGTTATACTTAAGAACGCTTTTTTGAGTAATCTGTTTCAAACATCTTTTTATTTTGTAGTTTGAATTAAAAAAGAACACATTTTGACCTCCTCCATTATCGACATTATTTGATAGGAGGGAATTCATTTAAACAGTTTCCTTTATTTTCTTTGAGACAGGATCTTGCTCTGTAGTCCAGCCTGGTTCTGAACTCACTGTGTAGCCCAGTCTGACCTTGGACTCCTGGCAGTCCTCTTGCCTCAGCCTCCTGAGTCCTGGGATTACAGGCATGCACCATCACACTCAGCTATTATTCCAGCCCCTAAACATTATTCTTATGCTTTAGTACAGAATTGAAAAACTAAATGTGGTCTCTCTGTCTGTGTTCTTGGTGATGCCTTCTAGGAACATAGGTGACATAGGGGAATGAGTAACCCAGATAGAGTATTAGGTAGAGATTCTCATGAATTATGGGATTGATTTTTTTTTTTTTAAACAGGGTCTTGCTCTGTAGTCCAGGCTAGTCTTGAACTTAGTATGTAGCCTAGGCTAGCCTTAGACTCATGGCAGTCCTCCTGTCTCAGCCTCCCAAGTGTGGGGAGGCAGAAAATTGTCAAAGTCTGGTTTATTCAGGACCCACAGGTGAGGCGTTTGGAGTGAAGGAGTTAAGTTAGGGGACAGTGGAAGGTTGTACTACAAAAGTGTACCAGAATTCTTTGGAGGGTAGACCGGAAGTCAGCTTACATGGCACTGAAGGATTCTCTATGACCTGTAAATTCTCTGGAGTATTCCAAATATAGTACGACTCTTAACTACCATGTCTAAGATGTTGAATTGGTACCAGCTCTTCAATTGTGAAGAATGTTTTTATTGTGTGGTAATAAAACACTGTTGTTTTATTACTTTGTTTCTGTTTTACTTTTGCTGGTCCCTGATGTCTTGCTCTCTGCAGTCTGTGTCGGTATGGTGTGGTGGAGGACGAGTAGAAATGACTGTTGCCAAGTTCATGGCAATTCAGCAGGCCCTTCAGCCAGATTGGTTCCAGTGCCTCTCCGATGGAGAAGTACCTTGCGAGGGAACTGCTTCCATGAAAAGGGCCAGAAAGTCTGTGGACCGATCACTTCTGTTCCTGGACAGCTGTCTGCAGCTCCGTGAGGAGTCAGAGGTAGGGCTGCCCTGCTGACCACGCCTTCCTCTTCAAACCTTTACCTTTCTCCCACTTCACGCGCTGACTTTTTTCGCTTCCTCCTCAGACTTAATTCTTGGTTCTTTTACTTGCTTTCTATTTTTCTTCCCTGGACCGTAAGAATTACTGTTCTCTAGAATTCTGTCTTAGAGTCTTTTTAATTCACCTTTATATGTTGTCCCCAAGCAGCCTTTGTTTAGTTTTAATTGCTGAATAATTCTGAAGTTGTATATACTATTAAGATACTACACGGCTCTCGCCACCGTCTTCAGCTTAGTGTGGGCTGCTTTTTCCTAAGGCCTGCATCTGCCTTTCTGAGCTATTGCAGTTCCTGAAGACATCCTTCCTTTTCATTCTGGAGTTCCTGCACCTTCTGAACTATTTTTTTCTTACCTCTAGCCACATTCTTTTTCTTGCTTCTATCTGGTTCATTTTATTCCCATCATCATTCTTTGAAAGTGATCTCTTGCACTTCCAGTAAGTTCTGTTTATCTTTTGCTATCCCTTTACTGTAGCTGTACTATCGCCTAATCGTGTCGTATTGTAGTGATTCTTTATGCATTTGTCTTTATTGAACTGTCTCTTCCTCAAGCTCAGTTTCCGGATTTCATTTCTGTAACCTCATAATGTAGCAGAATGCCTCGCATATAAAAGACCTCAGTAAATGTTTGGTGACAGTGAGTGGCTACAGTAGGGTGAGGAGGGTGAAGCTGTACCCATAAATAAAGGAGCCTTAGAGTGCAGTTAGTGGGCCTGGAAAAGGGTGCACTCACTGGGAGAGAAAAGAGGAGTTGGGCTCAGGGAGAATTTGAGTATTCGAGATCATTTATACTGAGTAATCCTGGATACTGATGATATCTCACAAGGGGAAAGCACTTTGAGTTTGAAGAACATTGTTATTTGGAGTTTGGCAGTAGAAATATCATGTAGGTAATAAGTGTGGTGTACATGAAATACAGGAAACTCTGTTATCATTCTGAATAAAATTTAGGAATGTAGCATAGGGACCTTGCTGCGGTTCTAGGTAGTTAGTGTTTGCTTCTCAGAGATTGTTGTGGTTATGGTAATTATCCTTGTAGTTGTGAAGGACTAGTGACCTTTGGGTCAGTAAAAATTGGGTCAAGGAGTGAGATAGAGACAAGTGAGATAGAGAGGCCATAGGTTCTTCACCTGTGTTCATATAATCAGTCTTGTCTTTTCACGTTGCTTCTGTGTGTTAGTTTAATGCTGGTGTTCCTTTCTGCATTTCTTAGACTTACACTGTTGTCTTGATATGATTATTAGTTATATCTCCCTTTATTTTTAAGTGTTCCATTTTAGACAGTAAATTTTATAATAATACTTCTGACAGTCATGAAAGGAAGTTTTCCCAGTTGGTCTCTCTCTCTCTCTGCCAGTCTTGTGAAGTTTGTTTTGTATGTCTGCATCTGTTTTATTTTTCTTTCTGCAATTCCTTCCACATCCTTTTTGCTAAATCTTCTTATTTTGAATACTGTTCAATATTAAAAGTTCCCTAAGATTCTGTTTTTGGCTTTCTGATATTCTCTGTGTATTTCCTAGGTCAGGAAAGGCAAATGAGCTTCATCAAGGGTGCATGGAGCCATGCCTGGTGCCATAGGGAAAGAGTTGTCTGTTAGCTATGCCTGCCATGGAAGCAGGCGAGAGGAGGGGTGGCATTCTACCAAACATGTACCATTCTAGCCTTGGCCATCTCATTGTGTCACACTTAAGCTTCATTTATTCAGGGGTTAATTAAAATTGCCATTTTAATTATCTCAGATTTACAACGCACAAAACACAATAATCATCTTGCCCCATGGTCCACTGTTTTTCTCATCTTATTCTCATCTTTGCTCATACCATTATCTCCCTGGCATTGCAAAACAGGAACCAGCAGTTATTCTAGAATCCATTTTTATCTTTCCCTAAGAAAACTGAACAGTCAATCTGTCTGCTAATGTGGTTTCAAATCTTGTATTTCCTCTTCATCCCACTGCCACTGCCTTAGTCCAGATCATCTCAGCTTAGTAAAGTTGACTCCTGTCTCACTTGTGGCCATATTTACTTATTCAATTAATTTGTTCTCTGCACTACAGCCATTTGTGAAGGGTGAGGAGGGGAGAACAGTCTGATTGTGTCCCTCTGGTTTGAGGAGAGAAGTGTGCCTTCATAGCGTTCCACGTTTCCTCCCCAACACTCCCTCAGGAACCGCTGTTGATTGACATATGTCTTTGCAAACCTTGCTTTTCAGTTATACACATATAGTTAATGTAGAGATATACATGTCTATAATGCATAAATGTAATTGTGTTGTTAGCAGTTTGCTTGTTACTTATTAACAGTGTCCTCAGACTTTTCCTAACAATGTATATATTAGTTTAGCTCCTGCATTCTTTTTAAAATAGCTTTATAGGTAACCTTACCATATAGTACAATTTATTTAAGCCTTTACTCATGATGAATGTTGAGATAATTTCTAGTTTTCATTACTCTGACCAATTTTTTAAATACGCTTTGATACATATAAATGAACATTTGTAGGAAAGATTGTTAGAAGTGGAATTTCGGGACTCAAAGATAAAAGCATTGACATTTTACTAAGTGTTATCTATTAGACTTGAGAAGCTGAGCTAATTTTTAGTCTTCCTAGTTATCTGCATTTACAAGTGACATTTCCCGTATACCTTCACCTCCCTTATCTGTGTTACCTTTTTACTATTCTGATGAGTAAAAATGGTATCTCGTTGTTTCTAATTTGTATTTCCTTACTGGTAAGGTTTAGCAGCTCCCCGTATGTTTATAAGTCACTTACATTTATTTTTCTGAATTTTGTCTTTATATTCTCATTTTTACATCTTTTCTGAGGTTATCTTTCTTTGTGAGATTTGTTGGAGCTCTTTTATGGTATAGCTATTTATCAGTTCCCCCAAACAAAGTTATTTCCTTTGTTATGGTATATATTTCATTAGAGAGGTTGTATGTTTTTATACTCAAACATGGCATCCATTTCTCATAAGCTTTAGCTTGCTTAGGAAGACCTTTTTTATTCTAAGATTGTAAAATATTCAGTACATTTTTCAAATGCGTAGCTATGTTTGTCTTGGCTGGGTGTTAGTCCCATCAAATTTGTTCTTAAGGAAGGTGTACAGTAGTCATTTTTTATTTTCCTTCCAAATGGACAGTTAGTTGTCTTGACTAAATTTTCTTTGTTTTGTGTTTTTGTTGTGTTTTGTTTTGTTTTGTTTGAGATGAGGTCTCACTATATTGCCTATGCTGCTCTTAAATTCCTGAGCTCAAGTGATCCTCCACCCTTAGCCTCCTGAGGAGCTGGGACTGCAGGCATGTGCCTCTGTGCCTGATGGAACTAAGCAGTTCCTAAACTCCCAAAGTTGTCTGTAGCTAAGAGACTTGGACATAGTCTAGAGCAGGCCTGAATGGTCCTTCAGCCAAATTAAAACTCTTCCTTTCGTCCTTCTCTTGTACCTGCTCAGTATGCTAGGCTAAACTAGAACATGACAACCTATTTTGATTGCTTCTTTCATTCCTGACTTTTCTCACCCACTTGGTGTTTTTCACTGTGGGTTCCTTGGAGCCCTAAAAGTTCTTGGAGAGTTCCAAAGTCATGATTGCTCCAAAATTCAATTTAGTGAACCTATGAGCTTATTGGGGCTACTTAGAGAAGCCTGGGTGAAGAGTTCTTGCAGGGGCATTGGTGAGGAGCATAGGTGAGGGGTCACATACAGGCCTACGGGTGACTTAGAAGGCATACTACCTCCTGGACTTGTCTTCCTGCTCAGCCAATGTTCTTCTGCCTGTGACTTCTCTCACTCTTGCTCTTTCACCCTCTCTCTTTTCTCACTCACTCACTTATTTCTTTCTTAGGTATTTCATCTGCTGTATTTTCATTGAAATTAGTCCTGTTTATAGACCTACGTATAGTATTTGTATGAACAAAGGTCTGTGTTACTGAAAATGGTTGTAGCAGTCAATTCTGTTTTCCCACAGGTCCTTCGGAAAAGCGCGATCATTGGAGTGATAGAAGGTGGAGACGTGATAGAGGAACGGCTGAGGTCAGCACGAGAGACAGCCAAGAGGCCGGTTGGCGGCTTCCTCCTGGATGGTTTTCAAGGGACTCAGGCAATGCTGGAGACCAGACTGCACCTGCTGTCCTTAGTCACTGCAGAGCTGCCAGAGGACAAACCAAGGCTAGTTTGGGGTTAGGATACAGGCTGACTGTGGGATGCAGGGTAGGCCTGCTGGCCTGTTGTGCACAATGCAGTGTGTGCATGGATGTGCCTTCTTGTGTTCTGATTGTGTCCTTTCTGTCTTTTTCTCAACCTGCTATGAAGGAAGTTCCTATTAAGGTGCCCTGACTGAGTAGAATGTAGAGCAGAAGGTAATTGTCACGTGAATCATTTTATTTGATTCTCATAAGTGAGGGCAAGTATTATACTGCTTCCACTCATTCTTGGGCCAAGTGCAAACATTTTTTATTCATTGTAACTTGATACCTGGGGTCAAGTGTAAAGTCAGTTGAAAATCTAGTTAAACCAATGAAAGGTGAGGATAGAGTTGGACTTCTAGTAGAATAACCTTTAAGACGTTTTCAGAAGTTGTGAACCTTTAAGAAGTTTTCAGATTTGAGATAGGTTGTGAAATTGAAGGAGCTGGCAGTACTTGTGGGTTAGTTATTATGCTTCCATGAATTGGAAAATTCACTGTACTGGCAAGAAGAGATAATCTGTAATATTCAAAACTACAAAGTATTAGTTTCTGAGTGAAGGTACTTCCACATTAAGCTTCCTAAATTTTCTTTTTCCTGTCATTCGTTTGTTCAGTTTATCCATTTTGTTTTTGTTTTGTTTTTTGTTTTGAGACAATGTCTCATTCTGTAGCCCAGGCTGGTCCTAACTCATTATATAAGCAGGCTGGCCTTGGACTCACAGCAATACTGTCTTAGCCTCCTCAGTGCTGGGATTACAGGTGTGTGCCACCACGTCCAGCTTATCTGGTACTGGGAAATTGAACTCAGATACTTAGCACTTATAAGGCAAACGCTTTAACTGCTGAGCCATTCTTTCAGCCTCCTATTTTGTTTTTTAATAGGTGAACCTGGAGATCATTGTGGTAAGTGAAATAAACCAGGCACAGAAACACAGATAAGGCCTGGTCTCACTCAGATGTGAAGTCTTAAAAACTCATAGAACTACAAAATAGAGTGGTAGTTACCCAGAGGCCATCATGATTGGGGCAGAAGTAAGGGTTGGAAGATGTTAGTCAAAAGATTGATAATTACAAGTTGGAGGAGTAAGTTCAAGAGGTCTGTTGTATAGGCTGATGACTCTAGTTAAATGATGATGTGTTGTCTTCTTAAAAATCCCAAGGGAAAGGATATTAAGTGTCCCTACTGGAAATGAGATAATTACATGAGATAATGCATTTGTTAATTAGTTGGAATTAGCCATTTTACAATGTGTGTGCGTGTGTGTGTGTGTGTGTGTGTGTGTGTGTGTGTGTGTATATACTTAAAAATGTATACAGGACAAATATACAATTTTTTGTGTCAATTTAAAGAAGAGCTTACTCTTTGTCCCATTTGGTGTGACTGTTCCTCCTGCTTTCCCCTAGGAGTTATATTGTGAAGGTTGATTACATAGTGCTGCTTTGGACTTGTTGAGGGCTACTGAATAATAGATAGCATATAATTTTATCACTTTTTTTTTTTTAAAAAGTCAGGTGTGACTTTAAAAGATGGTATAGCGTAGATACAGCCAATGAAGTTTTCCTCATGAATACGCTTGGGTGAAGACTCCAGCACAGGATGTTTGCATCACCCTGCTGTCCATCCTTTGCCCCTGAATGTTAACCATGTTCATTTGTGCCCCCATTCTTGTGCTTGTGTCATTCTGCCACAGATCACAACTCAGCACTAGTATTCTAGTTGTCTTTTAGACTTTTCTTTAAAGTTAAGTGTTCACAGATGTCTGTTACTGAATGTGAAAGCTGGGATTGTTTTTCTTTCTGTGAGTGTATAGGAATGCCAGCTTTAGTTGGAGAGGAGTTCTAAAACATTACATGACTTGAAGGAAACTGCAGTCGGGAAAACTGGCATATATTAAAGAGTTCTGCTTGTTTAATATTACATAAGCCTTTTTTTTAACTTCTTTTAGAAATCAGAGGATATGTAAGCTTTTGTCTTCCAGTTCATACAAAGGGGCTGTGGGTAGAAAAGCAAACATAAAAAATAATTCTAGTCAGCCAGCCTTTATTGAGTACATCCTTATGTCTTGTTTTTGTGGCAAAACCTAGTTTAGAATTATTGACATTTACAGAATGTTTTACTCATTGCCTTGGAAAACACTAGTTCCCCTCACAGCGCATTTGGGCTAACAATGTAAAGAAAGCCAATGAGGTTCTTATATCTGGTGGCCAGAGCTGAAATTCTAAGAGCGAGGGATACTTGTAAATGAACCTGTGAGGAATATAGAAGCTAAAAATGTCCTTATTACACCAATTACGAAAAATAATTGTAGGCAAGATGCAGTTAAAATGAGCAAAGTATTTGAGAAAGAAATAAAGCTCATGGTGTTGCACTAGAAAGAAATTTATATAGCATCCAGATAGGCTATAAAGTTCAGACTAAGGCCCGGGAGGTTGTTCAGAAAGGATGTGGGTAGAAAGGAAACTTACTATGACTGAACTCCTCTCTGGAGTCAGGAGCTGCCTTATGTGCTTTTTCAAGTATGTCGTTAATCCTCACAATTTTGTGGAGATGTTATTGCTCTTGTTTTTAAAATGAGGAAACTGTAACACAGAGATATAAGAAACCAGCCCAACGTGACACAGCAGTTATATAAATGGTCACATTCAAGCCCAAGTCTCTCATCAAAGCCCTAAATTCTTGACCACCCACTGCCTGCCTACCACTTTAACCTTGATTTGTGGCTTTTATTATTTTTAATGCTCTGGTCATTGGAAAGACTAATTTCATTCCTTGTATTGTCCTCTTGTCACTGTCCTTATTGTTATTTTTACAGGCTCATTTGCGGTGTTAGCCGGCCAGATGAGGTACTCGAGTGTATTGAAAGAGGAGTGGACATATTTGAGAGTTTTTTTCCTTATCTCGTGACAGAGCGGGGATGTGCCCTGACATTCAGCTTTGATTACCAGCCCAATCCTGAAGAGACATGTAGGTCTTTTGAAGTTAATCTCTGCCTTATCCTTAAGTTTCTTCTATTTTCTATTAATTTTGACCTGAGTCACAAGACAGAAATATTTGCACATAAAGCCAGTCTTTTATAAAACTCCATCTTGGTGTTTTATCTCTATACTCTAGCATGTTGGGCCCACAAAACTAGGCACTTAATACTATAAATGTAGCTCGTTAATATTGGGATATAATTTTGTAGTGAGTGGGAACAAGACTTCTTGTGTTAACCACCCCCCCCAAAAAAAAAAAAATTCAGAGTAAATTGTGATGAAAATCTAAGAAAAGAAAACCTTTGAACTGCTTAGTAAAAGTTAATTTTTTTTCACAAAAGAGTTCTTGTTTTCCTTTTGCAAGCCCAATGCAATTAAGTTACAAGGAGAATCACCATCGTCTTATCTTCCTTTTGCTGTTTACTTTTTTAGGTTCTTTTATACACTGAAAGATGTGAAAACTATTTTTCTCTGTTAATACTGCTTTGAAACACTGCCATTTTCTTTATTGTTTAGCTGTTCAGAAGTCAAGGCGAGCAATTTCAGAGCCTAACGGTCAGCTGGCAGTGGAAAGAGATATGAGATACAGCCTGCAGGCAGCAGCCCCTTGAAGCAGCTTGAGAAAGTGTGGCCAGCCCAGCCTGCCCTCTGGCTTTCAGAGGAGGCCTTTCCTTTGAACTCTTCTTCAACCATTGCCAACCTTAAATCTGAATGGGGCCCCAATCTTTAAAGTTTCGTTTTTTCTCCACAGATGACAAAAATTTTATTCAGAAGATGTCACATTTTTATAAAGTGACTTATCCATTAATCTAAGTTGGATTACTTCTGAAAATAAAATAAATCAAGGTTGATGGACTTTTATACATAGGAGGTCAGTTTTACTACCCTTTTAGATAGATCAGAACATAATATGTGTGGATAGGCTTGCCATTATCACTTTATGCATTTTCATGATTTCATTTGCAAACTAAATTATTTCTACCAGGACGGAGGTAACTGTTAGTCATTCAGTACCATGAATATGCAAAATTCTAAAAACAACATAATACTAAGTTTTCTGGAATGAACAAGTTGCTTTTTGGCTAGAGAAAACTAGGTTTCATCATGATTAGGAAAACTGAAACTGAACATTTTCAGAAGTATTATTAATCATATTTATGTGATGTGTATGTTTGTAAATAAGTCCTCCACCAATTACATAGGACTCTAAAGAAATAAGTTGCCAACAATTCCTTTAATGGCAAGAGTTTTCCAGAATACCAGGGTTTTATTATGGAGTCTGACATCTACACACAACTTCATGTGAACAAAACCGTAATAGTTGTGTACTCAGCACGCAAGTCGCTTCTCTTCTCCTTTGACTTTGACAAAATTACTTTCCTAGGACCACCATTGAGATTGTTCTCATTCATTCCCAAAACACCTCTGCTCTGTCTGCCCTTGCTCAGGGTCACTGATTTTTTTTTGTAGAGCTGGTATTTCTTTCACAGTTCCAATAATGTTCCTTTTTAAAGCAAAAAGTTCAAGTTCCCTTATAATTCTGAATAATCTAGGTCCCGGGGATGACTAGATTTTTCATATAGAATACATAGGTTAAAAACATATTCTACTTTAATTTAATTGGAATATAGGCTGTTCAAAGCCCAGTTTATTTGCATATACATGTGGTAAGGCATAGAAATCACAACACATACACACACTCACTGTCACCCAGCATTTTAAAAAAATCATTCCATGATGCTAAGATTGTGTGTTATATACTTTTAAGACTTTGTGGATTACTTTAAATTCTTTGATAAAATTTAAGACTTTATGGATTACTTTAAATTCTTTGATGTTAAGAGTAATAGGTCTTTGTCCACCCCAGAGTGTATTTCTATTTTTTTTTTCCTAGTGTGATTTTCATAGGATAAACTCTCAAGAATGAAATTACAGGGTAAAAGGGCATGAAATAATAACTAAAATAAATTTCTGACAATGGCTACTTCTTATCTCATCTTCATTTAAGACTTTATATTGGTTTGTCTTTCAGTATTACAACAAAATGGTATACAAGAAGAAATAAAATCTGAGGACCAAATAAAGAAAGCTAAAACATCTGGTTGCAACCAAGACATGACATCATTTGAAATTAACCTGAAGGAAAAAAAGTAAGAAATTTTTAGTTTGGATTTTGATTTCTTTTTAATTTTAGTATTTTAAAAAAGTTTATGTTCTCTTTTCAGTTGATAACTTCATAAAATAATTATAGTTGGATATTACTTAGGCCTTCTCAAATTTGGTTTCAGAAAAACTTTTTTAATCTGTTAATGGGTTTGTATACTTTGTCTTGTCAGCAAAAGAAGGCTAGGTCACAATTGCTTTAGAAAGCTACCAGAGATATTGAGCCAAATCCATTGGTGTCTTTTATACATTTGATTACTTTCATGACAGAGTGAAATAAGAATTTCAAGATAAAGCACAACATAGTTTGTGAATTTTAAGGAACTAAAGTCATCTTAGTTGCATATAGGTAGTAAGTCTTAAATAAAATATTTGCCTAAATAAAGAATGAACCAAGATATTGTATAACTTTGCTTTTGCTATAAAGGATAATTGCTAGTACCAGTTAGTGGATTTTCTGTGAGTTTGATGTATATACTTTAATTCTGGATGTTTGTTGGTTTCTTTGAAGGGACATTCTAGCAATTCTCATTTATTTGTGTTTTTTTAGTTACTTTTTTTTTGTTGGGACATAGTACTTGGCACTTAACAGTTTAGGGGAGGAAAAGCTTTAGCTCAGTTTCAGGAGGTCGCAATCCATTCATGGATGGCTGGCAGTGGGGGCTAGGGTCTGGTGGAGAACAGCTGCCCACAACATTGCAAGAGCAAGTATCTGGGGTTCAGAAAGAAACCACAAAAGAGTATATATCCTTCTAACAGTACTTTGCTTCTCCCAACAAGGCCTGTCTCCCAAGAGCTCGTGAAATCAGTAGATAATCCACAACATTAATATATGAGGCTTTTGGGTGATAGTCCAGATCCAACGCATAATATCTAGTATTAGTACAAACTTAATTCTTGAAAGAACATGAAAATCCTAGCCAGATCCAATAGTATATGCCTGTAATTGCAGCACTCCAGTAGGCTGAGGCAGGAAGATTAAATGCTTAAGCCCAGTCTGGGCAACTTGGCAACTTAATGAAAGCCTGTCTTAAAATAAATATTAAAAAATGCCCTGGGTTTAATCCTCAATACTGCTTTAAAAAAAAAAGAATTTGAAAGTGTAGTTTTAGTTTCTATTTTATTCTTTTGTGAATTCTTTATTATGGGTCTGAAATGGTAAAAATGTGTCTCATTTAATTTTTGTTTTTAAATTGTCCAGGTAATCTAAATTAGATTATTACCACTAAAATTCCCTTTACATTGTAAATTAAACTTGACAGTGGAGTGTGTTTGTTATTAGTGTTAGACTTGAAGTTTTGGAGATAAATTCTGGCACTGCTCTTGACTATATGACTTTGGCCAAGTCATTTAACTTTTCTAGTCGCTGACAAAAGGTAATATTTCTTTTTCTTTTTTTTGAGACAGGGTCTCACTCTGTGGTCCAGGCTGGTCCTGAACTCACTTTGGAGCTCAGGCTGACCTTGGACTCTCAGGCTGGCGTTGGACTCATGGCAGTCCTCCTGCCTCAGCCTCCCGAGTGCTGGGATTACAGGCGTGCGCCACCACGCCCAGCTTATGTGGTGCTGGGGAATTGAACTAGGGTACTTAGTGCTTGCTAGGCAAGCGTTTTAACCGCTGAGCCCTTCCTCCAGCCCGAGGTAATATTTCAATATCCATTTACAATGTGTCCAGCAGTATTCAAGCCCTTCTGCTATATTAACTCATTTCATCCTTGCAATAACTGTATGAAATAGGCCCCTACGTTTCACCCATGGTTGAGAATTGAAGGCATGGGTAAGTGTAAGTGACTTGCCCAAGTGAGTTATGGAGCTGGGACTCACATCCCGGCAGGGTAACCCTAGAGCCTTCCTTCTAAGTTCCCATAGTAGTCTTCAGTTGAAAAAAAGACAGTATGGAGCCATCTCCAAGAGTAGATGGCAAAGATTAAGTAAACCGATGTGTGTCAAAGTGCTTAGTAGAGCTAGAAGGAGCTGTGAAGGACGGTTGTACCTTGTCTTCTGGTACTAGTTCTGGTGGCATATAGGGGAAGAGTGTCAGAACAGCTTTTTCTCACATCATGTACCTTTCCACTGTGACTAATAATGTTCAACTTGAGTTCATGACCATGTGAATTTTTTAACTCCCCAACTTGGAATCAGGAAACATCCTGAGCCTCCCAGATTCATTGTGTTCTTTGTTAACTTTTCATTGCCCTCTTCAGCAAGTGTCCAATGCTGAGCATTTACCAGTGATGGTATTAACCATTTGATACCTCACCAGAGATCTAGGCTGTGGATTTCTTACATTGTTTACTTTCTAGAATGTTGTGACTTCCTTCCTCAGGTACCGGGAGGACTTTAGGCCACTTGTGAGAGAGTGCTCCTGTTACTGCTGTAAGAATCATACTCGTGCATACATCCACCATCTGCTGATAACCAAAGAGCTGCTGGCTGGGGTCTTACTTATGATCCACAACTTTGAACACTACTTTGGATTTTTCCACTCCATCCGGGAAGCACTAAAATGTGACAAATTGGCACAGCTGAAAGAGCTCATCTGCAGGCAAGCATCTTGAGGACGGGCAAATACAGAACTAACTTTTCATCTTGATCCTGTACCACAGTTAAAGCATGGGAAGAAGTAAGAAAGAGTTTATCTTGGCTTTACTAAGAATTTTTGTTTGGGAAGAAAACTTGTTGAAATAAAGAACACCTGGGGGAAAAAAGAACATCTGTTTCAAGCTGCCCACATGAGGGTGAAGAGATGTCTTGTAAAGACGTAATGGCCTAGGCAGGTGGGGTGCCGCACTTCTGTAATCCCAGGTACTTGGAAGGCTAAACTAGAAGGATTGCAGATTTAAGGCCACCCTGGGCAAATTAGTAAGGCCCTGACCTCACCAAATGAAATAAAAAGGCTGGAGATACTGCTCAGTGGTAGAGTGCTTGAGTTGCATATGCACAAAGCCCTGGGCCTAATTCCTGGTACATCCCCCCAACCCCCAAAAAAGAGGAGGGGGAAAATATTTAATGGTCTAAGGATGATCTTTAAAATGTTTAGGCTAACTCTAGTAGTTGTTAGAAATTCATTTAAAAACAAATGCTTTAGATGTAAGGATACACCTTTGAATTGGGTGATGAAATTCTTGGGGCCATTGAGATGGACTGGAATGCCAGGGGAGATGACTTCATGAGAGGCACAGCCTCTGTGGACACATTCCTGTAGACCAGAGAAGGAATCTAGCTAATGGGATGATTTTCTTTACTTTGTTCCTCATAATGTCAGGAGGCTCTTTTTGATACCTTTTCCTTTCACAGTGTCCTGCAGTGCAGCTAATCAGAAAGGGCTTCTTGTGACCTCACCAAGCTCACCTCTCCCTGGAATGTGTGGCTCACACAGTGTTTGTATGATCATTTGGCTCTTGTCACACTCCTTCATTTGGCTACTTGTGTATTTGTGACTTGGCTTCCTAGAGCCAATATTCTTACCTGTTGGGAGCCCAGTGGTTGCTTAACTGTGTTTGTGGTCTCCATGTGGTCTGCTCACAGGTAGTCTAGCCACGTCATGACCAGGGCCCTATCTCTTGTGGATATTTGTTCTTGTGTGTTCTCTTGGAGGAGCCCTGTAGGTGCCATTAGATCAGTTTCAGGTCTGCTGAGTTGTGATGCCTGGGTGAATCACTTAACCGCTTCATGCTTGCTCCCTCATGAACAAATGGTGACAGGCAGAGCAGAAGGTCTAAATAAACTCTTAAGATTCTGCCAGCTTTATTGAGGAACAGAAAGCCTCAGGAGTCCTAGCCTTACTTACCATTCTTATTATAATCACTACTGGCTTGGTAAAAATATAACAGTACCCAGAGGCAGCCAATCGTAGACATTTGAAAAGTTAAAAAGCAGTTTGGCCTGTGGATTTAGAAGTAGTTGGTGAGTCAGCAAATCCCGAGGCAGGGATCCTTCGTAGAGCCATCCCTTATTCTATGACTGTTCTGCTTCTATCAAAGGAGTGTTATATACCAGGGAATTTTAATCTTATTTGTGTTTTTGTATATTTATCCATTTTAAATAATAATACATGCCCAGACACAGTTTTTGTAAAATAATAACAAAACAAAACAAAAACACCCTTTTTTGGTAGGTATCAGAAATACATTTGTTTCACACTTATATTTTGCTGTTCTTCAAAATTTAATGGGCATTACTAAACAGTAGTTACTGTGTGGTTTTTGTATTTTTTATGTGTTGGGAGTAGATCTATGTTTTTTTTCTTTAGTGATATAAATTTCCTTCAGGAAGAAAATACGGAAGATAGAGTTTCTGTCCTTGTGCATATGGTTGTCTTGAAATGTATTGTTTTGTACTTGTTTGTGTGTTATAATCTTGTTCAATGCTAAATCCATTTTTGAGTAAGTGCCCATTAATATGCCAGAATTCATACAAAGCTTATGAGTTTTATTTATGTCCCAAACACTGAAAATTCTGTTGAACATTTTTAACTTTCCTGATTCTTATTAGCAAATTTGAAAAAAATATTTCCTGTAATGCAGTAAATCTATTAATATCAATAGCAAATAAACATTTTTAGTTGAAAAATCACTGTATATTGCTTTCTATAAATGGTATTGAGTCTTTTAAATAAAATATATTTCCGTAGTACTAGGAATGTTTGAGAGATTTCTCATTGGAAGAAAGTTTTTAAATATTAATTCCATCTGTATTGTTTTAATAGCAGTCATGCTATATCTACTAATAGTATTCAAAAGGAGATATTAGTCAGTGCTATATATTACAAAGATTCCTATACCAGTGCCTTTAAGTTATATAATTAGGGGCTATAAGGCCATACTGGTACATAATGAAAACAGCCACAATATCTGGGGCATATTATTGTGCCAGGCAATTTAGTAACTGCTTTTGGTAGATACCTCATTGATGCCTAGAGTGTGGCTGTGAGGCATTAGAACTATAATTCCTATGTTAAGAACTGAGTTTTAGGAAGGTTGAGTTAGCTTGCTTGAGGGTCTAGGAATTTTAGGAAAGCGGTGTTTTGCTTACGGTCCTTGTAACTGTTGAAGGGATTATGTCAATTTGAGGGAATCAGAAACCACATGTAGGCTAGGGTGTGTGAACCGTGCCTAGATTGGGAATCAAGAACAGGCTTGGATTAGAGTGTGAGTGATTTGTGGGCTGGCCAGTGAGAGAAGAGCACCCACCCAAATGTGGGAGGGCCAACTGAAACACCAAGGGTATAAAAGGAAGGTAGAGAGAAGATTGTTACAGCTTCTTCCTCTGGGAAAGCTCTCGCCTTCGCAGTTGTCTATGGACACCAACTTGCTACACGCCTCAGATCTTCGGCATAGTTTCGCTCCAGTCTCCACTTGGGCCTGTCTGCCCATCGCTGCTCTTCAGTTGTGCATCTTCAGGCTTTGGTTTTAGCCTGAGATCTGCAGCAGACTCTCACCTTACCAGCTGTCCTGCAGTCCTGGATGGGAGTTCTACTTTATGGCTGAGCAGCCATCTTGAACTATCTTTATCCTTGGATTTGTAAGCCTTCCTAATAGATCCTTTTGTTATAAAATTTATAAATTCTGTCTGAAAGAACCCAAACTAATACAAGCCTATGTCTCCTCAGTCCTAGATTAAAGCTGCATCTGGGTAAAACTCAACAGTTAACTGTTGCATTAAATAGATTCCTTATTTTGATTTGTGTATTAGTTAGGATTCCTAGAATTAACAGAAATTATAAATAATGGGAATTTGGTTGGGCTTACCAGTCTCAGGAGAGATATAGTCCCGAGTGGCAGCCTGCATGTGCGAGAGCTGTAGGGTGCATGGCCTCTCAGATGGGAGATAGCAGAACACTAGTCTGAGACTGCAGGGCAGCTGGTGCTAGCCTGCTAGGGATCGTCTTTGTTTAACAAGCAGTGGCTGTTGACCAGAGCGAATCTGTGATGGAGATCAGCCATCATGAAGGCCAGGTTTCCCAGAAAAATCTGTTAACACTTTTTATTCTTCCTTTTTATTTAATTCAAGCTGTCAGTTTGGCCACCCACATCGCAAGTGGATGTTCTGTTCTCATTCGTTGGCCCACAAATCATTCACACACACCTGTAAGCTCTACCCTGGGCATTTCCCATCCTCTTCAGATTGATATAATCCCTCTAGCTGTCACGAGTTACTTCTTAGTTGAAGGAGCTGAGAGAATCAAGACTTGAATTGAGGGGAATGCTCTAGTGCGGAATGGCTGATGCTAGCATATGCAGCCCTTCTACTATTGTGGCGATTGTAGATACTCACCATGGGTTGTCATTTCAAGTTTGCTAATCCCATCCCAGTTGGGAACTAACCACAGCCCAAACAGTGTCGAAAGATTCTGGGAGCTTTGAGTTGTTCAAATGAACTCAGGTAATCAATAGAAATTAGGTAATCTCTGAAAGTCAGAGGTTCCTTATATATCTTGGGGGAAGAGTATATTGTTAATCCCTTGAATAAAGAGAAAATATTTTTTCTAAAACATTTCTTTAAACCAAATACTTGTAGCTGGGTCCATTGATATAGGTCTAGTAATCTCAGCACTCTGAGAGAGTGAGGCAGGAAGATTGCAAGTTTGAGGCCAGCTGGGGTAATTTAGTAACTTAGACTCTGTCTTAGTTACTTACTCATTGCACAAAATACATCCACAACTTAAAGGAGGAAAGATTTATTTAGCTCACACTGTCAGAAGATCTCACATGGCCCGTGCAGGGGCTGCAGGCTGTGGAGAAGCACATGGCAAGAGGTCTGAAGAGCTGCTCACAGCATTGCAGATGGAAAGGCATGTGACTTGGTATCTGGAGACTCAGGCAAGCCTAGAGCTTTCCCAGGAAGAAACTATAACAATGGTTCTTCCTTTAGTTACTGCAAGCTGCCTGTTGGGCCCTCCACACCAAGAGTGGGTGCCCCTCCCTCACTTCCTGGCCTCCAAGTCATCAACACACACCTGAAAGCTCTGCCCTGAGTGCCCCCAATGTCAATAAGTTGACTGACATATCCCTCCAGGTCAAATTCCAAGCATCCGCTCTTCCAGCCAGGCCCTATCTCCCAACAGCACACAATTCTACAGTTATCCTACTACTTGAGCTTTTGGGGGCCACTCCAGAACCAAACCATAGCAGACCCTGTCTCAAAACTAAAAAGTGAACTGGAGATGTGGCTCGGTGTCAAGGCCCTGGGCTTTATCCTCAGTGCCACAACAATAAATAAATATGTAATGAAATAAACCAACCACTTCTCTAATTACAGCATTCCAATAAAAATTCCAAACAAAGACCGTAAAAGGGTCAAGGCTAGAGCATGAAACAACTGTCCTATCAGGGATATTTTTCTGTAGATGCAGCTTGGTACTCACTGAGAAACCAAAGAGCTAAATGATTATCTCATGCCTTCTTGATTAGGAGCAGGCTGCTCTCTGCAGTTTGATTAGTCTTGCTTATAGCTGTGGGCTTACAGCTTATTAAACTTGACAGTGCAGTGTAGGGCAAGGAGCCTGGAAGGTCAAACTTACATGCTGAGCCAGCCCCCAGCAAGGTTTTCTCTGCCTTTACCTAAATGTTTGGTGCCATTGACATTCATTTTAATATTCTTTTAAATATCTGTGCATTCTTTTCAACCTTTATGTGTCCTTCATTTTACACATTTTTCTCTCTCTTCCCCATGTGGTTAGCAGATTTGTGACCACAGATTGCAAATAAGGGAGCCCAAAGGATGAAGCAAGCATAATGTAAGCAATATGACTGGGTTCTCATGTATCCCCACTGTCACAACAGTCCTGGTTAATGCTGATGGCCCAGGTATGATTACTGATGGCACTCCCTGTGCCTCCCCTCCGCCCCCCCTTCCCTTCACTCTCAGATGTGCTGTAGTTTGGACAAGTTACATGGTCACCCTAATGTGAGTGGTAGAGACAATCAAGCTGGAGAGCAGGTGCCCCATCTAAACAGGACAGCTGCTACCCGCTTCTAGCTAATTACTGATGTGGGTCCAGTGCTGTCAAATATTCCAGGCTTCCTAAAAGACGCCAAAAATCTGGGTTCTCACAAATTGTAAATGCTAGATCAATTTTTAAAAAACTATCCTGCTAGCTGAACATAATTTAGGGATGTCTAGTTTGCAATGTCTGATTTAAAATCTGGAAAGAAGATGTTTTCATCTTTAACACTTAAAAATTGCTCAGCAGCTGGTCAAAATATACATAAAATGTGCCTATCATGTCTAGGGTCTGCAGCTGTTTACTGATTCTCATATTAAGAGATCCCCATGTTGTCCCATCTCTACTGCAAGATCCTCAGATAACTCCCATAATCCTTTTAAATCTTTCTTAATGGAAGGTAGGCATCATCTTTTTCAACTTTCAATGTTATGATGAGAAATTTTAAGCCTGAAGAAGGAAGATTAGCAGTTAGTTATGTCCTCTTAAGGAATTCTTAGTGTGTTCTAACAAAATGTCATAGACTAGATGGCTTATAAACAACACATTTATCTCTCATCGTTTTGTAGGCTGGAAGACCAAGATCAAGATGCCAACATGTTTAGGTTCTTGTGTGGGCTCTCTTGTGTGCTGCAGTTGCCCATGCTCTTGTAGTATCTCTACATGGTAGAAAAGGGACAGGCACGTTCTTTGGAGTCTTTGTTGTAAGGACACTAATCCCATTCATGAGGGCTTCACCTATATGACCTAAAGGGTTTTCTGGAGGTTCCCACTTCCTAATATCATCACATTGAGGATAAGTAAGGTCTCGGAATATGAATTTTGGTATGATGCAAGCATTCAGTTCTAACAAGTTTATATATACATATGTACATCTAGTTACCACAGTGGCTCTCTTACATCTTGTCCCTGCTTTCTGTTGGGTCTGGGTCCTTCTGGGTCAGCATCAATTTCCCAGGACTCACTTTCCAATGATCTTTTCTGATCTCACAAAGCCAGCTGGTCCGAGGACGTAGCAGTTCCTATTTCACCTCCCCGTATTAGTCCTGGCTGACAGATTGAGATCTCAATACTGTGTTCATCAGAGAACAGGGTATTCTTAGAGTAGTTGAGGCATTATCTTCAGAGTTTAGTCAGTGAGAGCTGGCTAGAAGTGACTGATGCAGCGGTAAGACCTGTGCTGCGTGGCTTATCGGTGGTGGCTTTATCTCACGTTGTGCTAGGCAAGTTCCCAGTGACCCCCACATTATTTTTTCTGTTACTTGGTTCCACTTCCTACCATTACTGTCTTTTAGCGCTAACCTCAAAGCAATTTCCCCGCTCTGACAGGAGGAACTGAGAGTGAACTACTCTTTTGTTCTCATTCCTCACCATTCACTTTGAGACCAGGCAGAAGTTGCCAAGGAGTTCAAACAGCCCTGTGCTGTACAGTGTGAATCAGAGGGATTAGCTGTCCTTGTGGCCATGCCTTCCAGTGCTCGCCTCTTTCCCTGAACTGTTCTCCCCTGCTGCCTCCTCCTTTGTCTGTGAAACACATTTTCCCTATTATCACCTTGCTTCCTGCCTGCTTTGGATGGTTCAGCTTGCCTCTTAACAAAATCAAGATGTTGCTATTAACGGCCTTCTTTCTTAACAGCTTAAGAGTCCCTTCCTTTTATTTAGTCCTTTTTCTCTTCCCTCCCAAATCACATAATCATCTCTGCTTCAAATGAAAGTTTTATAGCCATTTCATAACCACTGCTTTATAGTTGCAATCAAAAAGGCACAAGAGGAGGAGATAAAAGTAAGGGAGATAGACCAAAAGGTGAAGGGACGAGGGATGCTCCGATAATTGAGAAACAGCGCAAGCCTCTTCAGGCTGGGTCTGAAGAAACGTAGACAAGATTGGCTCTCGAGTCTGAACGCTGCAAGCTCGGTGGTCTGGTCAAGTTTTCCTGTAATTTTTATGGGTGAATGGAAAGGTGGTCTCCCCTCTCATGCTATCTTCCTTTCAAATACTTAAAGTACTCTCTAGAACTCTCCTAAAATCATTTATGTTGTTCATAAATCCCTACATAGAGTCCAACTACACAATAGATAAAAGTTTTTCAAATCACATCCCCAAAGCAAAAATATTTACCCACATTTTGTAGCATTTTGCATTCCCTACTAATTTATTTTTGTTTTAGTTTAACAAACTTAAATAACATTTCCATCACAATTCCACTTATTGTTCTCCATAATGCCAGCTGAAGAAAACACAAACGATGCAGATATACTCAGTTTCTACATAGTAATTATACATCAAAAGAGAAGAGTGTGACAAAGGAGTTTCCATTTTTTTTTCTTTTTTACCCTTTATCTGATTTTGGTTATACTCTACAATTTCATATTGTTTTGAATAAAGTCCCTTCCAGTTGTGCAGAGAAAGTCAGCTCCACTTCGCTTTTCCACTTGAACCAAATTTGCTATCTTTCTTCTTTCAGTCAAACTAGCTCTACGCTTGAGCTTCCCCGCCGGAGTCAATGGCACCTGTTTCCCACTCAAATACAGCTGGAAAAGTTGTGCCTTCTGTGAATGTTGCACCACATACAAAGATGGGTATGACGTAATGTAAGAACAGATCAACAAGACCTGGTAACTGGCTCCGAGAGTACAGGTATGACATAATTCAGGGAAGATTATTGCGCATCTGACCCTCTTCCTCTTGTGGTTTCATCATTCCCTGCTATCAGGAGAAGCTTTCATCCTTGAAAGCATCAACAACCAGTGTTACGGTTTGCTCAGGGTTTCAATTCTTTGCGCCTCTTCTCCCAAGCAGACTGTCGTCTCTGTGAGGGAAGGAAAATTCCCAAATAGTCTTCCTCCACCTTCCAGTTCTACACATCCACTGTTCTCCCAATTTGCATCATACTTATTCATGGAAATAATTAATGGGAGAATGTCTGACCAGGTAACAGGGCAAGGGTCATTCACTGATTGGGGGAATTTGGAGTCTGAAAGTAGCTTAATTTGCATGGCAGGTCTTTGTGAAACCTGACCACGTGATTTCTGATAAGAGTCTGGAGACAGGGAAAATTAGGATTTTGGGTATAAGAGGGAGTGGCCCCAAGCCTGCTGGTCTCATCTACAGCATCAAGATTATCGGGGTATGAGCCACTGATACCTACAATCATCCCAGGCCTAGTCAGGGTCCCACATCTCTATCCTGATGCTCTCCAGTATCTAGCATTCATTCATTCATCCACTTCCAACTAAGTATCAGGCACTCTTTAGACCAACCTTTTGACTTCTCTGGGCCACGTGAAATGAAAATGAATTGTCTTAGGCTACAATAAGAATACTTAATAGAGTTAATGTACAAAAATAATCAAGTTTCCTTTTACAAGTATTTAATTATTTTATGAAATAATGTAACAGGCCCAAGTTCAATAGTTAAATAAGGAAAGAACAGCTCTGCTTGATAAGAATAAATGCCCATCTACACATGTGTGCACCTGTGTAGATAAGATAAAATGTTATTGGTAATCTTTGCATTTTATTTGTCCAGCTGCATGGATGCATTTAACTCTGACATACATGAGTTTTAGGAGTGGGTAGCAGGCAAATGGAGCTACTGCTATCCAGCTCCTTTCCCTACACAGCATTCCATTGTTCCCACACCATGCTTGCTTAAGCACGGTCATGAAAAATATTACTAAAATATTACTAAAAATCACATAACAATGTTAAAATTGTATAATACTGTGGGGCCACATTACTCGCTTTAGGGCCACATGTGCCCATGAGCCTCGCTGTAGACACATGGGGTCAAATGACAAGTGTTCCACGAGGATCTGCTACCTTCTTGAAATTTACAGACTAGGAGAAATTTTAGAATTCACGTATTCTACATATAATTAGAAATCTTCACTGCTCCTATAGTGTATCAGTGATATACCAACCAGTAACGAGTTGTCCTAAGAGATGAGAGAACGTAGAGAATCTCCTCAAAAATTGTGTGTGCCGTGAAGAGCTGCCACACCCAGGGCATCATTAAGGTAACCTGAAGCACAGCAATATCCTGCTAGACAGTGATGGTTAGCTCGTAAGGAGTGACTTCCAGTTTGGCAGCACATTCAGACCCAGAGAGTAGCTGTCCAAGTTCTAAGGGTGTACTGTCCTGTCGTGCTCCCTAAACCTTCCTGCACCAATATTATGATAACCTCATGGTAGACCTGTGGAGTCCTGGATATATGCTCTACATTATGGCAACAAGCTCCTTGCCATTCTATTGCTATAACAGATGGGAACAGGAGTGGGGCACTTATTGTGCCAAGTGAGTAGGCTTGTCCCCTTTACCTTTCCTGCAAAGCTTCATGGGTGAACTCACCATGAATTGTGCATAGTGGCTAGTACTAGAGTGTGTCTTAGAGGAACTGTGGCCGTGCTAGTTGAAGATGCCCTTCCTCCTCCTCCTGAACCATTTCCTAATGCCCAGAACTGTGGACTCCCTTATGGGATATGACCCTCAGGAAATCAGTGATTCCTTGCAACAAGGAAAATGTGATGACAGGGTTGCCAAGAATCTCATCCTCCAAAGCAGACACCGAAGGGATGGAGAGGAGAGTGTCTTCCCAATCCCCTGCACATCCTGCCTAAGAAAGAAAGCAGGGCTAGCATTTGCACCTTGCCCTTTGCAGCTGTGTCAGCTGTGGTCCACTGTTATTACACTGGGGAGCTCTGCTGATATGGTGATGAAATTGTGTGGGATCGAAGATATTCTATAATGTTATCACTATATTTTGTCCTTTTAGTGTGATTGTGTCCTTGAACTGTAACCTTCATAAATGTTTCTTACGTTTTTACCTTCACACCCCTATGGTGGGATCAAAAGGTTACAGAGAACTGGAGTTGGACAGTGATCTTTTCCCCCGAGACAATTGATACAAAGCTCTGGTAAAAATCTTTCCCTGCATTGTAGGCTGATGCTGTGGAGCCTCTGGCATATTTCTCAAAACGGTGACATTTCCTTTCTCCCTGCAAAAGGAGATGCTTTCCTTGCTTTTCACTGTAAGAAACTGGTATGGGATCCTTTAAAACTGATGATCCTGAGAGTCTCTCATTGTCATAGTAGACAGTACTCAGCCTCCAGTGATTTTTCAAAATTATCACTTAAGAATTTCTACCAGCCTGTAATCCCAGCACTTGGGAGACTGAGGCAGGAGGATTGCCAAGTCCATGGCCAGCCTGGGCTACCTAGTGAGTTCAGGACCAGCCTGGGCTATATATAGAGAGAGACCCTGTCTCAGAAAAAATAAAAATTCCTGCCAGTTTGTGGTTCCAGCAACTCCAGCTCCAGAAAAACTGATATCATCTGGGATTTTCTATATTTTCCCACTTCACAGAATTCTAGGAGGTGGTTTTCTCTAAATCTCAATACTCTGGTGGGTTTCATAGATTTGGTTGATTTTCAGCTGGCTCAGTTTTTTTCTCTTGTTGTATATTTCTCTCTGTTCATGTTGTGTTTAATGTCACCAGAAGCCTGAACATTTATTTTTAATATGTGTGAGATCTTTTTATTTCTTGTTTTATATTCTGGCTGTGACCATTGGAGAGATTATGTCAACTTGAGGCAATTAAGAACCACGCCTGGATTAGGGTTTAGGTACCACGCCTAGATTAGGCAATTAGGAACCAGCCTGGATTAGAGTGTGAGTGATTTGTAGAACAGTAAATGAGGGCCACCTGGAAGTGGGAGGCCCAACTTTGAACTTGAGCTTTATAAAAGGAAGGAAGAAGAAAGATTTTTTTTACAGCTTTTTTTCCTCTGGGGAGAGACTAGACTTGACGGGACTTGGCTTCCTGTTTGTGATGTCATGAGAAGCTGCCTCCACCTCTGCCTGTGCAGTATACTTCCATTGCTGCTGGCTGCCCGTGAATGGACTGTGGCCTTCTGAAACTGTGAGAGAAAATAAATCTTTCCTCCTCTAAATTTGTGGATGTTGGGTATTGAGTCACAGCGAGTCCAATTGGACTTTTAAGATGTGAAAATACTATATACCCATGCAGTCAGTATGGTAGCCACATGTGAAATATAATGAAACCACATCATTCACAGAATACATTTTGTGCTCTTTATCCAGAGAATATAAACTCCCAAATGCCACTTTGGCTTTCAAACCCAAAGCCCAGGAATATCTATGGTTTCTGCCCTTCTTACTACTTTATTTTTGCTTATTAAAGTCCTAGTAGTATATGCCAGGCACTGTACTGAGACACAGAGATAGAAAATTAAATAAAGTAAAAAATCTAGAGCAATTGAAATGTGTCTAGAGTACCTGAGAAACTATAGACTTTTAACTTTATTTTTGGTTAGCATATTTATTTAATGTCTGTCTCTATCACCACACTGTAGGCTGCATGAGGTCAGAGCCATATTGCATTGTGTCTTGTATTTCTGTAGCCCTCAGCACAAGTGTATTCTGAAAATAATAGCGATCCAGCACCGAGGCTTAAGGTGTGGCTTTCTGACTTACTGAAGAATTTGGGAAAAAATAGTCTTGACTATCTCCTAGAGCAGGAAGAGGCAAATATGTTCTCTATGCTAAATCTAGCCTTTTGGATGGTAAATGAAGTTCTGTTGGAACATAACCACATTCTTTCCTTTACCTATTGTCTCTGGCTGCTTTTGCACCGCAACAAAGTGAAAACCCTAGAGCAATGCAGGTGTTATACTTTACAAAATTCCTAGTTTGGAAACTGGGAAGAGGTACTGTGATTGGTAAAGCCCCTGATATATTCATTATCTAGCTGTTAACAGAAAATGTTTGCTGACCTCATCCTAGGGTTCAACTGTAAAAAGCTGCTGCCCAAGGGATAAGATGACAGAAAAAAATAGTCTCAAACCAGGAACCAACTTAAGCCTCCTCATTGGCTCTATGTATAGAGTTGGTGAAAAAAAAAATATTACCAACAACAACCTAGTTAGGAGCAACTGGAAGGTAAACAGACTCATGAGGACAAAACAAATTATATTACCTAAAATGTGCCTACAAGTCAGAATTTTAAATCACACACAAAAAATAAGGTGCTGAAAAATATCAGTAAAAATTACTATTAGAACATGTGCTAATTCTAAATGAAAATAATTATATAGAATGTTTTAGGAAGCCTTCAAAATAAATACATTTAGAATGCTGAAAGAGAAATTGAAGAATTAATTTTAATCAAGATTATGAAACAATAAGGAACAATTAAAAAGAATGTGTGTATATGAAAAAGAACCAATGAGAACTCTTGGAAATAAAAAATATGTATTATCATCGCAACAAATAATAATAGATGTTTGTATTCACTAAGGCTGCTGTAACAACGTAGAACACACCGGGGGGCCTAAACGATAGAAATTCGTTGTCTATGTGGAGATTAGAAGTCTGTGACTAACGTGTTAGCAGTCTTGATTTCTTCTGAGAGTCAAGAGGAAAACTCTGTCCTGTGCCTCTAACCAACTTCTGGTGGTTTGATGACACTCTGGGAGATTCCTTGTTTTTTAAGATGTATTCCACAGATCTCTTTGTCCTTGTCTTCATATAGTTCTTATAGTTCTTCCTTGTATGATTTCCTGTCTCCAAACTCTCCTTTTTATTCAGGATACTACTCAGATTAGTGCCTCATTAGATTAATGACCTCATTTTAACTTGGTTACCTCTCTAAAGAGGCTATCTCCAATGAGGTATTAGGGATTAGCAGCATCTATATTTTGGGAAGATACAATTCACTCACAGCAATAAAAAAACCCTTAATCCTTGAAAGTTAAAAACCAAATTATCAAATTGAAGGTAATATTGTGAAGGTCACTCAACCTACAGCCCAGAGAGGCAAAGATTTATGCATATTTACCAAGAATACATATGTATGTACGTCTTTATTTCAGTTAAGAGAAATGAAGGGTAGAATGAATGGTGCCACCATTTCAATACAATTAATATTGCAGAAAATAATGACAGCCACTCATTCAATATCTGTTGCTTTTTATCCATCTGTAATAGCAGAAGCTCAATCCTTTTCAGGGAGGCTATTTGTATAGCTAACAATAATTGCCAGCATTTCGTACACTGAAAATAGTTACTTGAGCCAGTCCAGGTAGGGAGGTATCAACATAAATCCTTGGGTAGGCCAAGCTTTTCATAATACAAAGTCTAAGCCCCACCAGCGAAAAGCATTTCACCCTAGAGCACGTCTCTCACTGCCCCTTATCTTAACACAAAGGTCCCAGATGAATTTTAGGGGCAATTAAACAAAACTTCAACAAACAGTGAATACATACTTCATAAAAAATCATCAGAAAAATTTACTCATTTTGTGAATTATAACCGTAATAAGAAAAAGCCACTAAAGGAAAAATAAGGATGAGTCTGATGTATGAACACAAATTTAAATATCCTGAATAAAATGATAAAATTCTCCCAATAGTCTCTCTATTTCTCTATTTCTGATCAAGATGAACTCACTCCAAGAATGCAAAAAAGTGTTTTATGAAAAAATCTTGTAGCCAGGACCATTGGCATAGGCCTGTAATCCCACCACTTTGGGAGGTTGAAGCAGGAGGCTCACAAATTCGAGCCCAACCTGGGCAACTTAGCAACTTAGTAAGATCTGTCTCAAATAAACAACCAAAAGAGGTTGGGGAAGAAGTTTAGAACAAAGGCTCTATGTTCAATCCCAGTGCTGCAAGAATAAGAAAAAAATCTACTCATCTAGACAAATAATTAAAATAGGAGAATATGATCAACTTTAAATATAGAAAAAAGAAAGCACATTTGACACACATGTGTACATTCTCATAATGATTTATTTAAGAAGAAATAGCTTGCAGAGTAAGTGTTGGGAGCAGAAAGTTGTGTTGGTGACATCTGAGGAAAGGAAGGAAAAAAGTGAAGAAGCTGGTATTTGGGAGAATAACGTTATGGATCTAGACTTTTTTTGGTGAGTGTATGGTATGTGTAATGGTTTACAATTCATAAATTAACAACTAAACTTTTAATGCCTATGGATAGAAGAAAACACTCATAAGTATCAACAGGTATCTATCAAAACTTTTATAGCAAATTAATAATAAAATTTTATTATGTGTATTTTCACTTTCATTCTACATTCTACCAGATAATAATTCAGATGAGGAAATAAAATGAGAAAAAGAATGAAAGTTACAAAAATTACAAAGAAGTTGCAGAATAGATTTTATTTGAAATCAACTTACTTAACTACCTAGGAAAGCTAAGAAAATCCTCAGAATACAAGAAATACTTAGGTTGTGGGATATTAAAAAATCAAATTTATTTTTATATCCTAGTAATAGCCAATTATCATTGCAAAAGATAATGGTATCAACAATGGCAATCAAATTGTAATGTGTAGAAATAAATCATATTCATTAGGCTGGCAAATAAAATACAAATATTCTTCAAATTAGGATGGAATTACATCCACTAAATCAGTTTAAGCTGAAAATGTGTTTGGTATACACAGTAGAATGTTGGTTATTCCTCATGGCTGTGTGACTAAGAGCAGCAGCTTGCTGTCACTGGCCATCTCAAGACAGTCCTTACTCTATGCTGCTAGCCCAGTGAAAGGTCACCGTTGAAAATATGAAGTATGATTTCTACAGCATGTATATCACATTCGCATCATCATGAAACAGAAAAGTCATTGTAAAACCATTGTAAGTTAGAGACTGTCTGTAGTTGACAACTTTAAAGGTTAGAAAGAATACGGATACAGAGAACTTTCATATATGAAAAGTATGGAAAAAACTCATGCAATGGTGTTGGAAAGCAATTAGATAATATTTACAAAAAATAGAATTTATGTAACTATTTTGCAACTAATTTCTTTTTGTAGGATTATATGCTAGAGAAAATTCAGCACACTCACTCAGGATACGTGTTCAAATATACCCATTGAAGCATGTTAAAACAGTTAAGATTTGATGACAAAGTCAATTACAAACAGAAGAATGGTATATTTATATAGCATTGTTTAGTTACTTTGTCATTGCTGGGACACAGTACTTGATACTCACAACTTTATGAAGAAAAAGTTGAGTTTAGCTCATTTCAGAGACCTCTGTTCATTCATGGTTAGCTGGCAGGGGTGAAAGTTCTGATGGACAACAGCTCCCTGTAGCAAATGTCTTAGCTGCATTTTCCATTGCTGGGACAGAATACACAACTTAAGGGAAGAACGATTCCTTTAACTCACAGTTTCAGAAGATCTCAGTCCATTCGTGGGCAGCCGGCCTGGCAGGAGAGCTGCTCATGGCAGGTTGGACAGCAAGCCAAGTGAGAGAGGAAAGGTGGAGCAAGACTGTCCCCTTCTGGGTCGAGCACCAGGGTTCTGCCCTTTCTACCAAGTTTTACTCCTTAAGGACACATGGTTCCATAGGCATTCTGCAACATCCAAATACATGAAGTTTTGGGGGACATTCCAGATCCAGACAATAGCAGCATAGCAAGAAGAAGGGTTGGGAGAAGCCAGGGCAAGAACACATCCTTCTACGCCAAACCTTAAGTGATCTACCATGTGCTCAGTGATCTGCCCTGTCCAAGTAGGCTCTACCTCCTATAACACATGAAATCCGTAAATTGATCCACTTGCTCTAATACCCTCCTCCCCCAATCCAGTCACCTCCTGTTATAGTTTGGATATGGAATGTCCACCAAAATATTGTGTTTGCAGGATAATTCAATCATGGGTTAATCCACTGAGTTCTTGCACTGTAAGAGATTGGGCCTCATCAGAGGAGTAGATCACTGGGGAGGTTATATGCTAGTTCTACCTTCTGTTTGGCACTTACCTTCCTGACTACCATGGGAAGAACACCTTGTTTTCCCAGAGGAAGGTCCTCTTCCAGACCGTTCCACCATATCTTGCTGCTTGTGAATTGACTGAGATGCTCTGAATCTGTGAGCTAAAGTAATCCTTTCCTTCTGTAAGTTGTTGTCACATAATGTGTCCCAGCAGCTGCTGCGACAGAATACCCAAAAGACACAAATTAAGGGACTAAAAGTTTATTTTAGTTTACAAGTTCAAAATGTCACAGTCTGTTCATGGGCAGCTGGCAACAGTGGCAGCACATGGTGGAGACAGTGCCTTGCAGCTCGGCAAACAGGACACCAAGTCCCAGAGGAAAGGGAGGAAGTAGCACACATATCCTTCTAGGTCTTATCCCAGTGATCTGCCCTTCGGGGTCCAGCCTCAGAGTTCTGCCCCTTCCAAGTTTAAGCCCCTGATCCACTACACACTTGGAATTCGTAATCTACTGCACAGTTATCTTCCACCACACACCTATACTCCACCACGAGCCCGTAATCTATAATCTACAACACACTTTCACTACACACCTGTAATCTATGACATGCCCATAATCCACACCTTCAGACCAGGCACCCATCTCCTAATAGCACATAACTCCATAGATAATTCATAAAATCCTAATGCATGAGGTTTTTGGAGGACATTTCAAATCCAAACCAGAATATACACCTTCCAAATACATGAACCAGAAGATATACCTTCCATATACGTGAGACTTCTGGTTGACATTCCAGATCCAAGCTACAACAAGTGTTTATAATAAATGAATAAATTAAATGTACGTGTATGAATTTATATGGAAAGAGGAACTTTCAGAGTATATATTTAATATACATTTTGGAAACATAAAATCCAATGCTATATTTATATAGATATAGATAACAAAGTATAAAATGTAAATATGGTAAACATTTATTGACAGATAGTGATTCCTTCTGCTCATGGAAAGAGGAGTATGATAAAATAATTATTTTTAATAAAGCCTTTAAGTGATCTCAAATGAGTATGATAAAATGTCAATAATAAATAGAAACACTAGATACAGGTATTATTCTTTCTTCTGAATGTTTGAGATATTTTCTTTTTCCCACTACTTTTATCAATATACCAATGTAATGCATAGTATTTACAATGAATTTGGGTGTTTCGTACATCTATGTATCACATCGACTTCACAATTCCTTCCCACCTTCTACCCTCCCACCCCCTCCCTGTCCCTTCCTCCTGGCTCTGGCTATCACTTCATATGGTTCCAAAGAATGTCTGTGTTCTGGGTTTTCCAAGTCTGAGAAACCATACGGTGTTTAACATATTAATCTTCCGCACCTAAGTCATTTCACTCAAGTCACCACTCTACCCCAGCTTCCTATTCCTCTAATGGGTTCGCAGTAGTCAAATCTTGATATCTCCTCTCTGAATCCAACCAATGAGATATTTTCTAATATTTTCAAAAGTGAAATAAATCATCTAAGAAGATAACATTTTAAAACTTAGGTTAGGCCACTATGGAAAGCAGTATGGAGAGTCCTCAAAAAACTGAAAATTGATTTTCTATTTGACCCAGCTATCCCTCTTCTGGGTATCTTCCCACAAAAGTTAAAGTCATCACGCAATAGTAGTACATGCATCCCCACGTTTGTAGCAGCACAATTTACAATAGCCACGTCTCGGAAGAAGCAAATCTGCCTGAGTATCAATGACTGGATAAAGAAATGTGGTATATACACATGATGGAATACTACTCTACCATAAAGAAAGACAAATTTGGGTCATTTGTAGGAAAATGGGTACACCTTGAGGCCATTATGCTCAGTGAAATGAATCAGCTCCAGAAAGTTAAATATCACATGGTCTCTCTAATATAAGAAAACCAAACCATGAAGTAGTAAGAGATACAGAAGAAAGTAAGAAGACATATTTTGAGAAGAAGGAAAGGGAAATGAGGGTGGGAGTTTGTGAGAAGATGGGAAGGGGAAAAGGGACTCAAAATGTGAATTAAAAAAAATAAAAATAACCCACTTAGGTTAGATTTGCATAACTTTGTGTTTCTGCTTGTTGAGCATTCCTACACTCCCCTTGTAGTTCTCTCTTATTTGGGTGTGTTATGGTTTGGATCAGGAGTGTCCCACGGAAGCCTCATGTGTTTGTATGTGGTGGCTGCATAGGCAGTCATGTGCTGTTGGGAGGTGGGACCTGGCTGGAAGGGATGGATGTCTGGAGGTTAATATGGAAGGGGCAGAACACTGAGGCTTGACCTGGAAGAGGTGGATCACGGGGACGGGACCTGGAAGAGTACACACTGGTTTCACCCTTTCTCCCTTACTTGACTTCCGGCCTGTGGTACCATGAAGAACTCCTCGGCCTCCGCCTTTGCCTTTGCCATGTGCTTCCACCACTGATCAATCGACATTACAAAACAAGTAATTCAAAAACTTTGAAACATCTACATATCTTCAGCATGATGCTTCATACAGAGTGGAAAGAGAGATGGGCTGGAGCTACCAGGTATGGTTTTTGTTCTTCTTTTTGGAAAGAACTTATTTCTCTTCCTAGCTTCCTATAGGGCAAGTCTTCCTATTCCCCTCAAAATTATTTTTGCTAATATGTACTTAGGACACGTAATAATTACGTTCAACTTGAGAAATTGGTGCATGCATATCACATCGTCATCAGTTTTACTTCCCATCCTCCCTGTCTGCCCTTTCGCCTCCTCCCAAAGCCCCTGTCCCTCTCTCCAAAAATCTACCTCTATTTCCTATCACCATTCTCAGTTGGCTCTTTTACTTATTTATACTTTGGGGTACTTGTATTAGAGAACCTGTGAAATTTAAGCTTCTGTGTCTGATGCATTTCGCTAAGCATGATGGTCTCAAGGGGCATCCTTTTTTTTTTTTTAAATAAATGACTCAAGTTCATCTTTATAGCAGAGTAGTATTCCATTGTGTACATAAGCCACATCTTCTTTATCCATTCACCGCTTGAGGGACATATTGGCATTTTTCAGAATTTAGCTTCATGAAAAGGGCAATTCTTGATTTAAAAAACTGTGTTCTTAGCTCTCAATCCTCCTTAGAGACAGTTCGTTTCTGCCCAATTTCATGTGCAAAAATACTGTCCTTGATGTTTTCAGGCAACATATCTATGACTAACATGTATTATTTTATGTGTGAATCTTGTTTAATTTGTTTTCTTATACATTTTTCTCCTCAGCCTCTGTCCTCTTTTTACCATTGATGAAGCTAATATGAAGAAAGATGTACTCCTTAAAGCTTGTTGACTGAGGAAAGTGAACTTTAATCAAAATTGATAGAAGCAAAACACTTAGGAGATAGAAATCCCTGGCTGTCAGGAATTACTGATACAGATAATTCTCTGTAGAAGGGATTTCTTTACTTGGATCCACTTAACAAATTTTTTGAAGTCAGGTGGTAGATAGGTTTACCTGGTACAACAAAGGTTCACTACAACACAACAACAGAAAGCATTTCAGTTCAATACAAGAGTCTGGGAGGGAAACTCAGGGGGCTTACACACATCCTGGAAGGAGGCAGGAGACAACTAGAGGTGAAAAGAACAGAAAATAAGTGAGGGGGGAAGGAGAGCAAGTGACAGAGAGAAGGAAAAGGTGTGAAGTAATTTGCCCCCAATTTATCTTTATGAGATTTTGTTATGTGAAAATTCTTACTTGAAAATGAGATAAATAAAGAAGTGATTATTTGCATTACAAATTAACTCTTCAAAAGAGTATTTACCACAGGTGTGAAAAGACTACCACTTGGGAGAGGTGGGAGATTTAAACAATAAAAGTCCTGGTTCTAATATAATAGGAAATAATTCCACCGATAAAGGGGAAGATAGATAAAGAAAGAGGTGGCTGTACAGGGAGCTCTCCGCGGAGCTGGGCTTTGAAAAGGACATGAACAAAAGGCAGAGGGAGGGGATTATAGATAAGCCTGAATACAAAAGACTGTCATGGACCTCCAACAACAGAATAAAGGAGGATGAAGTCAGGAGTGAGCTGGGCTTTTATAAAAGTGCTAACGACTGCTGTGCTTAGAGTAAGGAGCAGCACAAACGTGGAGCAACTTGCGTTTTGAGTAAGCAGTGGTAATGGTAACAGAAGTTAAATAGCCTTATGGTTCCTGTTGTTTGTTTTTGCTTCTGTCTTCACTTAGGTACAACAGGTAATTTTAACAAGATGGAAAATGGAATTTCTCTGAGAGAGAGAGAGAGAGAGAGAGAGAGAGAGAGAGAGTAAAAGATATAAGATGCGATTAGCTCAACTGGGAGAGATAGATTCCCAGAAACTGGTATCAGTGATAAACCTTAGGAGTTCCCAAGCCAAATTTGAGAGAAAGGTGGTGAGAAATAGACCAAAGAGAAAACCTGGAATTTGGCAATCTGCAGCCCCTTCTACTTCCCTATTCTTCTGAAATCTACTGCTGATTTTGTTGATAATTCTACTAGAATTTGCCAGCCATTTGATACTAATAGATTTCTTATGGAGGCAGAATATGAAACTCAGCTTGGCTCCCTTAGGGGACCCCAGAAAGATGTGCGAGCTAGAGGAAGGGGGTACAAGGATATGATACTTTCAATTTTGGAAGAAAGGTACACAGAAAAATAAAGTCCTACATGAGTCAATTAAAAAAAACAGGAAAACATGGACTTTCTCTAAGTGGATGTACGTTTCTAGAGTGAGAGTAATCAAACGCTGAGAAGTTGAAGTGATTTATGGTGTGGAGGGGTTCTCAGACTCTTTATCAATAATCTGTTGGAAGTTACAGCAAATGAGAGAGGTGCCCAAAGGCTGACAACTTTTCACAAAAGGAGAACAGATCAGGTTCTGCCAACTAGAGATCAGAAAGCAAGCCTTGACACTTATTGCACTGCAAATGACTAATTTAGGGGCAAGTCAATCCTGGTATTCTCTTCATTTTGCCAGGATGAATTGTGACTCAATTCTGATTAATAAGATACAAGGGAAATTTACTGGGGGTATCAGGCAAAGAGCTGTGGTAAGAAGACGTTGTGGCGTGAAACATGACTCCTGGAACTGCCCCATCGGTACCTTTATTCATGGTAGTGGAGGTGGGGTCCATCCCGAGAGCAAAGCAATCCTGAGGTTGGCAGACAAGAGATGAAAAGAGCTTGAGTCCCTGATGACCTCACTACACTGTTGAATCTGCCACCTGAAACTCATTTTGCCTACGTACCTTCTCATTTGCGATTAAAAGACAAAAAAAAAAAAAAAAAACCTTCATTGTTTAAGACAACTGAGTCAGGGATTTCTGATAGTTGGGATAAAGACATTCTAACTGACAAAATGGTGTATTTTGAATCTGACGTATAACTCAAGAGTCTTTTCATATTGCCTGTATTTATCAGCTTTTGCCTTGCCAGGACCGATACCTGACACTGGTGACGTAAGGGAAGAAAGGTTTGTTCTGACTCACAGCTACTGAGGTTTCAGTTTCTGTTTGGCTTCTTCCAAGACAGAAACATCATAGCAGGAGGGTGTGGTAAAGGTTTGCTGTGCAACTCATGGTGGTGGACTAGCAGAGTGTGCTAGAAAGAGCTAGAGTTAGGAGCCAAGGGCCGTATATAGTCCCCAAGGCCATGCCCATTCATGTCCAGAAGTGTGCTTTGTTAATATCCCAAGCCAAGCAAAATGGTAAGATAAACAATTGTAATGTCAGCAATCTAACAGGCAGAGGTAAAGAGATCACAAGTCTAAGTCCAGTCTGTGCCTCAGTGCCTTAGTGAGACCCTGTCTCAAAACCAAAAACTGAAAAAAGGGCTGAGAATGTAGTCCAGTGCAAAGGTCCTGGGTTCAAATTTTTTTTTTTTTTTTTTTTTTTTTTTTTTTTTTAGGACAGGGTCTCCCTGTGTAGCCCAGGCTGATCCTGAACTCACTAGTATAGGCCAGGCTGGCCTTGGACTCAAAACAATCCACCTGCCTCAGCCTTCCAAGTGCTGGATCTACAGGTGTTACCACCACACCCAGCTTTATGTGGTGCTGGGGAATCAAAATCAGGGCCTTGCACTTGCAAGGCAAATGCCTTAACCACTGTGCCATTCCTTCAGCCCTCAACCACATTGTCTTTAATGTGACAGTGACATGTGTGCCAGATAATACTAAGGTTAAATATATTTGTGGATGGCCATTAGAGTAGTATTGCTTGTGGAAATCCTGCAAATATCATATGACTCAGAGAAGGCAGTCCTCAGTGTTTTATTAATTCCATGGCAACATTCCATTTAGTGTTCCTTTCACTTGAGGATAATTCAAATCTTGAGAGAAGTCTAAGGTAGTAAACATAAAAATAAAAATTCAAAGTGACTTGGTAGGCTAGAGTGCTAAATGCAACCAGTTGAATAGGTATTCAAATATAAGATGCAACGTTGCCTCAAAAATACACTGTAAAGTGTGTGGGGGGGGGATACACTGTGAAGTTTCGAGAAGAGGGAAATGTGATCTAGTAGAACTTGAAGGGAAAACAACTGAGAATTTTAGTTGCGCACGTGTAGTGGGTACTATGGTCCACTGCCTAGAGACCTTCCTTACAATGAAAGTAATAATTCTTCCAGCTGCAGGGAGGTATTATTGTGGCCAATGGCTTTGAGCTAAGTTCTTCCCTTGGACTGGCCTTCATCCGAAAGGAGAACCATCACCTGGAGGTGTTTGATTCTGTTGATCCTAAAGTTCCAGCACACTTTGAACATGCCAATGTCTACCTGTATTTGTTAAAGACCCTAAGTGTCATCATAATCTCACTATTGGAGTGTGATCATATAATAGCCAGGTAGTAAATATAATGTGGATTCAAGTATGACCTGCCGGGGAATCATTTCCTTACTTTCTGAACATAGACAGTCTGATTTTGTAATTGGGATGGACATATGTGGTAGTCAGCCAAATCATCTATCGCTTGCTTGACTTGTGATCGAGAACCGTGTAGTGAGGAAGACCAAGTGTGAGGTCCTGAAACTTCCTATTAAGCCAAAAAAATAATTTTTTAAAACAAGAGGAGGAGTGACAGAGATGAGAGTGATCATTGAAGATCTACAGGATCCAGGGACGATGATCTCCAGCGATTTATCAGTCTGGCCCCTACAAACCCCTGAAAGATGACAGTGGATCACCATATGCCCCTCCAAGAGGTAGCCCTCTGTGTAGCCCTCATTGTCCTGCATCATGGGGCCAGATGTGACTCTTCCCTATCTCAGACTAGTGTGGCCTTAAGTATGTGCTACAAAATCATTTATTTGGTGTGTTTAGTGGCTTATTTCCATCCTTATCAGCAAGAAAAATCAGAAACAAATCTCCTCAGAAAGTATGACAGTTAACATTTCCAGTCTTGCTGAGAGCAATTATCCCCCATCTGCTGATATCCAAGTAATATAGTCCAAAGGGATCCGGGTGTTCTGCAGAACTGCTTATTGGTTTGCTATATGTGTGACATCATGCTAATCAGCCCAAATAGTCAGAAGTGGCAAGCATGTTGGAGGCTTTGCCTAGGTGCTTACATTCCAAAGGGTGAGAGATAACAAACATTGAGGCCTCAGAGATTTGCCATATCACAGTCATATTTAGACTCATATATATGTGTGTGTGTATATATATGTGTGTATATATATGTGTGTGTGTGTGTGTGTGTGTGTGTGTGTGTGTGGAGAGAGAGAGAGAGAGAGAGAGAGAGAGAGAGAGAGAGAGAGAGAGAGAGAAATCATTACAATCCCTCCCTTAGTGACAGATTATTGTAATTCTTAATTCCCATCACTAGGAAGGAGTCACAGCATTCAATAACCCTCCTCTGGTCCTAACAGCAGCACCTTTCACACTCCATGATGCTTCTCCAGCCCATATATGAAGTGAAGCAAAAATCTACTAGCTTTGGAAAGACCTTTGCAGCAGGACCAATCTGTATGGAAAGCTTTCTGTGAGTTGGATCATGTGATAGGGTAAGGCCACATTTACTGTTAATCCAATTCTTACTTTTTGCCTTGGTTAGCCACTAATCTACTATCTGTCTTTACAGATTTCTCTTTGTGGACTTTTCATAAATGAAATAAATGGTCTCTAATGTCTCATTCCTTTTACTTAGTATAAGTTCATCTTTTTGCATGTGAATATCCAATTGTCCCAGCACTACTTGTTTAAAAGCTTTTTCCTCCAATAAAGCCAGAATGGCTTTATTGGAAATCAGTTGACTATGAATACAATTATTTATTGACTCCTAATTTTGTTCTACTGGCTATCCTTATACTAATACCATACTGTAGCTTTGTGATAAGCTTTGGAACCAGGGTGCTAAACTTCTTCCTTCCCTTTTTCCCCACCCTAGAAAACAAAGATTTTCCTTCTGTTTGGTCCATATATCAATTTGGAGAAAATTGTCATCTAAACACATTAAATCTTCTGATCCAGCAACATGAATATTAGAGGCCTCTACTCTTTTTTATTTGTTTATTTTCATAATTAATTTTTTATTAAAGTAAAATTCGCACAAGATAAAATGAATCATTTCAAAGTAAACAATTCAGCAACATTTAGTAGAGTCAAATATTGTGCAACTACTACCTCTATCTAGTTCCAAAATTTTTTCATTATCAGAAGAGAAAAACATGTGCTCATCAAGCAGATGCTCCCCACTCCTCTTCTTCTTTTCCCTCTTAGAAACCATAAGTCTATTTTCTGTATCTATGGACTTATCTATTCTGGATATTTCATATGAAGAAATAATACAATATCTGTCCTTTGTGTCTGGATTATTTCATTAGTAATGTCTCCAGGGTTAATCAGTGTTGTAGCATGTATGTGTTTTATTTCTTCTTATGGCTGAATGATGCGTCATTGTATGGATATACCACCATTTATTCATTCCGTCATTCATCGATGAATATTTGTATTCCATTTACCCTTTAATTGCGGTGAGTAATGCCGCTATGACTGTTTGTGCATAACTGTTTGTTATTTGCTTGAATGCCTATGTTTAATTTGGGGGCTTGTAGTGCTAGGAAAGGAATTTCTGGGTCATACAGTATTACGATTTGGATGTGAAACATGGCCCAAGAGTCCCATGTGCTTGGAAAGAAGTTGGATCATGGAGGTTAACTGGATCAACACATTAATCTATTGATAGCTTCATTTCCTGTTAGGAGGTGGGGCCTACTTAGACGGACAAATCACTGAAAGCATGCCCTAGAAGGGTATATTCTTAACCCCACCCGGCTCCTCCCCACTCTGCTGTGCTTCCTGTTGCCGTGCGGGAGCAGCTTTCCTATACCATACCCTGCCTCCATGGATGTCTGAGCATGAACAGACTGAGACCTCTGAAACCGAGCCAAAATAAACCCCTCCTCCTTTAAGTTGAGGGTGCAGGTATTGTGTCCCAACAATGAGAAAGTGACTAAGACACGTGGGAATGCTGTGTTTAGCAAATCCCTTAAAAGAGAAAAGTGTTTTCTAGGGCGTAAGAATCCTATTAGGCTTTTAAGTACCTAGTCAACTGGAGCATCTCCTGCCAGTAGGCGGGTAGTGGAATATCCTAGCATGCATCAATAAGTTTCGACCATCAGGAGAAGGTAGGGAGATTGTTATTCAGTGAAGACGTGGAGGACTGCATTTGCTCCTGCATGGTCTGATGAGCTCTCTCTTTGTATTCCCTTGTTCAATTTGGGTGGTAAAAATACAGCACCCCTACTTTGAGAATATCATTGTATCCTTCAGGACAATTCCGTAAGGCAAGCCACTGTGATGGTTATTTTTAGGTATTAATTTAACTAGATTTAGATATACTCAGAGAGCTAGTAAGACATTATTTCTGGATATATCTGTGAGGGTGTTTCTGGAAGAGAATGATATTTGAATTGGTGGACAAAGGAAGATTGTCTCTCACCCAGTGTGGGTAAGCACTATCCATTTGTCTGAGGGCCTGATAGATCAAAAAGACAGGGAGAGTGTGAATTCACTATCTTTTTCTTGAAAGTCAAAACTCCAGGCTCACTAGTCTTTAGACTCCAGGACTTGAACCCGTGCCTCCCCAGGTTCTTAGGTCTTTGGCTAGACTTCAAGTGAGGTATGTCTCTGGCTTCCTTGGTTCCCCAGGGGACTACTCAGACTCTTTAATTAATTATGTGAGCCAATTCTCATAATAAATCCGTTTTGTATGTGTGTGTGTATGTATGTCTGTAGATAGTTGTCTGTCTGTCTATTTTATTGTTCTGTTTCTCAGACAACCTTGACTAACACAACCACCTAAAGCAATCGAGTGCTAATAATTATTGAAAATAATCTGGAATCAATAGTAGAAGCGGGCAGTGACAGAGTTACTGAGACCCCATGCTGTGGCAGGGATTATCACCACCCAACTAACATTCCACAGAAAGAGAGACCAGATTCCTGATGAAGCTGTTTCTAGAATCTGTTATACATGGAAAATAGACCCAAATGGCATAAAAGGTGGAGAGTGGCAGATGTTGTCATATGCCATGTAGTAGATGTCCTTGGGGACTTTGTTCACTGTGTTAAGTGTTGACAATGAAAGTTCTCAACTGATAAGATCCTACTTGCCTATGTCTCATCCAAAAACTGGCTGGAGGCATAAATGCATGTCCTAATCCTTTCAGGATACCCATTTGAATTTAACTCATTTGAATGTTTTGTGCAGCTGCAGCACAGTTCAACTCCTGCTGCTTCCTACTCCCTTCAGTCTCGCTTATAGGTGTTGATCCCTGAGTCCTAGCTCATTAAACTTCTCCATTCTGTATGTAAATCTCCTTTTCAGAGTTTCAATATAAGCCTTAAAAAGTCAATGTAATTTGACTTAGGTCATTAAAAATTTAATATTTTAATCATGGGAAATAATGAATCTGTGGCACTCTGAACTGGTTAAACAATATTTAGAAAATTATATTCTACTTGAGGTCTTGTATTTTAGAAGAAACTAATAAAATGGCTACATTTAGAGGAAAGCAATCAAGAAAGATGGAGTAAGAAAACATTACTGGAAGTAGAGATAAAGGAATTGAAACTTTGAGAACTATCTTAATCTCACAAAAACTGTCACGAAGCCAATGGGATAGGGTCTTCCATGCTAGAGGGGAGAACAGAAAACAAAAAGTAAATTTTGTAAGAAGGCAGAGTTTGAGTTAATAGGAGGTAGGGAGAATTCTGAAGGAGACTTGTCACATGTCCTGGAAAAAATTGAGCCAGCTTCTTAATATGTTTAGTTGATCATCGGTCAATGGTCAAAGTTGATCATAGATCAAAAGAGCAGGGGACTGAGTTAAAGTGCTTTTCAAGTCTCAAATCCCATGATTACAGGTTGCAAAAAATTACAAGATTTTTAGGGTTTCACTATGAAGATTTATAGAATCTGTTCAAGCATAATGCAAGAGTAAATTATGTCAGTTTTTCTCAACGGTAAAAACTGAAAATAGATGTTTCATTTGACCCAGCAATACCTTTTCTGAATATCTTTCCAAAAGAATTAAAAACAACATATTACAGAGAGATATGTATACATATGTTTATAGCAGCACAACTAATAATAGCTAAATTGTGACAGATGCTGAAATATCCATCAACAGACCTATGAATACAAAAAATGTGGTATATATACACAATGGGGTACTACTCGGCCATCAAGACAGATAGATTTGAAGCATTTGTAGATAAATGCATACAACTTGAGACCATTATATTTAGTGAAGCAAATCAGACTCACAAGTTAAATATCACATGTTTCTCTAATATGAGAAATTTGGAATGCAAATGAGTAAATAATAGAGTAAACTGGGTAAGATGTTGGAAATCAGGGGGGATGAGAAGGACTGTGAGAGGGTGATAAAGGGGGAGGGCAAGGAATGTGAGGTTAATGTGATATATATATATATATATATATATATATATATATATATATATGCACACAATTCTCAAGTTCAATGTAACCGTTGTATATTGCATACATCTACTAATAAAAATGGGGGGAACCCCACTATCCACCGCCGTTGCTTAGTCTGGAGTGGAACTGCATGGAAAAGATAAAAGATGACACTCCTGCTCATCCTTTCCCAACCGTAGTGCGCTTGCTGTTGAATTCTTTGTTTAAAACACAGGGAAACAAATGGTTGTCTTTGAATAGCTTTGACTTTTATTAATAAGCATGTTTACATATTTTACGGCTGAGAAGATAATTTATATCCTTCTAGAATTATTTTTAGCTTGTCTCATCATAGCCTTACAAATGTGGACTTGACACTTTTACTGATAACAAAACTGAGCTCCAGGAAGTTTACAGATTTGACCCAGGCCACTAGAGGAACTACGCCAAGGCTGGATTCTGACCTTTTGTGTTCTAAATCATATAATTTTTGCACATTTCCTGGAGTTAAACACATTCCATAATCTCTTGGCTTCTAAACGCTCTCACCATATTTTATAGGTTGAATTGGGTCCTACAAAAAGATAAAGACTTAAACTGCAATCACTATAAACTTGATTCTATGTTGAAATAAAGTCTTTCCAGATGTTATCAAGTTAAAATAAGGCCATATCAGATTGGGATGGGCCCTACTTCAGTGTTTTCTAAAAGAGAAATTTAGACCCAGCCAGGGTAGAAAGCCCTGCAAAGATGACAGTAGAAATTGGAGTTATGTTGCCACAAACTAAGGAATGCCAAGAACTGGCAGTAACCACCAATGGCTGGAAAGATGCAAAGAGGGATCCACCCCTAGAGTTTTCAGAGAAAACGTGTCCCTGCAAACACCTTCATTTCAGACTTGTAGCCTCCAGGATTCTGAGAGAATATGTTTCTGTTGTGTGAAGCCAGCCAGTGTGTAGCATCTTGTTACGACAGTTCGAAGAAACTAGCCCACCATCTCCAAGGCCCTTCTTCTGGGCAGGAAGAGACGGCTGTGGGGAAGTAGAGTTAGGTTCACATATCATGAGAAGCTGACACAAAAGACCTTGAGGAATAGATGTGTTCTGTCCCTCGTTTGCTAACAGAAGAGAAACAGAGGACACATGATACCTTGTAGCAAGCAAGCACCAGCTACCATTAACCTGGATGTTAGATCATAGTACACTTGAGCACATGGCTGTATAAGTAGGCAAGAGTGCCCTGTTAGCTGCCATACACTCTTCTAGCAAAGTCAGCGAAGTATCCAGGCACATTCAGAGAATAAAAGACAAGAGAAAAATATGATTTTATATAGGAGATTAAGAAGATTGTGCCAAATAACTTGCAAAAGAGGTTATGGATAAGATGTGAGCCAGATAGATGTGCTAGCAACTGCTACTTGGGGAAAATAATAACACCAACAACGACAACAGTAATCACTTGAGGGTTTGTCAGGGCTTTACAGTTGGCAACGCACTTCTGCAATGGTTTGAATGTTTGCGTCTCCTGCAAAATTCATGTTGAAACTTAATCTCCTTTGCAGCAGTACTGAGAGGCAAGGACTTTAGGAGATGATTAAGCCATGAAGGCTCTGATTTCTTTTCTTTCTTTTTTCTTTTTTTGGCATGGAATCAAAGTCTTACAAAATAGGTGAAGGGAACTGAGTCTTTTACCCTCTGTTTTGCTGCTATGTGCATTCACAGTATTTTTTTCATGCCAGGGATGCAGTCACAAGACAGCACCTCAGAAGAAGAGGCGGGCCTTGCCAGATACCAAGTTAGTTAGTTCCTTGATCTTGGATTTGGAACTTTGAGAAAATAAATTTCAGTTATTTATAAAATACCCTGATTGTGAAACAAGAGGAAAAGATGAAGAGAACCTTAAATTTGTGACTTTTTATCTAATCTTCAATCGGTCTAATGAAGTAGGTCAGGCCTTCAGTCCCTGCTTTCCTCATGAGGAAGCAGTGGCGCAATGAGGCAAGACCGCTTTCCCAAGGCCTACCCTCTGTGCAAGCAGTAGAACTAGTCTTTGCCAAAAGGTGGTCAGACATCTCGGGTTCAGCTCAGATCCCTCCCCAGGTACAATCACTCTCCAAGACTTAGAGCTTCTCCAGCTCCTATTCAGAAGACTCTATGCAGGACCTCAAGGCACAGAAATGAAGATTGGACGATTAATTGAGGTGAGGGTGGGTGAGTCAAGAGGTTCCAGGTCTTGAGCTTGGCGTGAACTTTCTGTTTCCGCCTCTACCAGCATGTGCCCTAGAACAGAGCCGACACTGGTTTCACCTGCACTGAGTCTTTGTGTCAGGAGGTAGTCATGGAAACTCACTCTGTTCCTAAGCTGATGAGTAGACAATTAGGTAGGATGGAGGAATCAAGTTAATTGCCTGTCATCCCCTCTCTGCTCTCTGTGTATTGATTCAAATTAAGCTTTTTTCAGTTTTCTAATGTCAGAAGATACCAAATGATCAGAGAACAGACCTGGGAGTTATGACCTCCAGGGAACAACCAGCTCTGAGTGAATATTTTAACCCTTCTCACTCCGTGTTTAGTTCTGACCCAAACACTCACAAAAACAAAGCCCTTTGTCTGACTTCCTTGGTTTCTGACCCCCAAGTCTCTCCTGCTTTGACATTAACCATCTCTGATGCTGCATTTAGCTGTTCCCTTTCAGAGAAAAGTAAGAAAAATTTAACTTGAGTCACACATTTGCTGAAATCCAGCATAGCTCAGAGAGAAACAGTTAAATCATCAATGATGTTCTGCAGTGTGCCTTGTCCACACGGGGCCAGGGATGGCACAATCTGGAGGTTTCTGAGACATGTGTCACCATCAGCTCAGCTGTCACCTGAGCAGAGCTGCAGATCTTTGAAAATGGAATCCATTTATTTCCCATCCCGTTCTGAGAGCCTTTTCTCTACAGCCAGATGAAATTATGTGTGATTCCTTGTATATCCTTTATTGTTCTTATCTTTAGCTCTTCAGAGGTTTCCTACTTTTTTTTTTTTAACTATGTCTCAAATCCAAAAACGCTTGTCCTGGAAGCCTTCGCAAGACTGAACAGAAGGCTTTCAAGCACGTTGTATTCTCTTTGTAATAGACAATAGTATGTCATAGGTGTACATGTATGCTCTACCTCTATTAAGCTACAAGCTTCTAGGGGCAGAAATCATGTCTTCTAAGATGATGTTTCTCAACACAAGCGCTATGACTGGCACATAGAAGATGATCAGCAAATATTAAGTGAAAAAAGTGATTGATTTAGCAAGTTAGTAATGGATGGAATATTAGAGGATGATGTCCCGAAGAAGGAAATGTTTATTTAAGGTGTAGAACTGAGTGTTAGTTGTGATCTACTTGAATTTCCGTACTATTTGCACTTTCTTCAAATACTATGGCAAGTATGAGATTTTACTGTTGTGCTTCCTTCCAGCCAACATTTCTCCTGAGACTTTTGGGCATATTAGTTCTACAAGTAGTGAGCCCTGAGGGTAAGTATGCTGGTTCAGGGTGGGAACTGTGAGGTAGAGGACGTAAAATGAAGGACCGCAGAATGAAGAGGCTGACACCAAGTGCTTGGGATATGTGTTTGAGATTCCTCTAGGAAACTCTTTTTGGATAAGGAAAAAATTCTGGGAAGCAGATGTTGTTCAGTATGATAAACAGTATTGAGGTAAGAGATGTTTGTCAGTCTAATGATGGAAGTAGTAATATAATTTTCACCTTATATCTAGGTACATTTTATAGTTTTTACATAGACAATAGGTTCCACAAGGAAGTAGAATCACTGGCCTTCCATTTTACATTTCAGATGGGATGGAAGCGAAGGGAAGTAAAAACAATTAAGATGTGATTTGTATATGTACAAATTCCCCAAAGTGAATGTAATTATTATGTATCTTAAACATATACTAATAAAAATAGAGAAAGGATTTTGATTTTGACATGAAGTTCTATGATATTTATCTCACTATCTTGTGTTTTTCTTTTTATTTTGCATGGAAAAAACATAGAAATCATAAATCTTTACTTTTTGCTGATTTTAGTTATTGCGGGAATCAGCTTGCACCAAAACCCATTTAGCTATATGACACAATGTGTGAGAACTAGTAGGAAGATAGAATTTTTCTTGCCAAGATACAATGTAAATTATTATAGGTAATAATGAAAAAAATATTGAAATTAAAAGCATTTTGGAGTGACAAAACTAACTCACTAGGATATTTATATGTTTGTATATGTATGTAAATATAAATACACGTAAATTTCTTGTTATATACATAAGGGTTAGAGGAACAAAGATCAGGCAATAGAGGCCCTGGATTCCTTGCACACTTAAAAATTTTAACAGTATAGCATGAGATATTTATCATGCCTACACACTGATGGCTCTTAAAAGTAAATTTAATGAAATTCAGGATGAAAATATTTCATGAATCATCCACAAATTTTATCTTGTTCCTGCAATCAATAAGAAATAGCTTTTGTCAGTGAAAGGGTAAAATGGTAAGAAGGTCTTGGTTCCCTTTAAGTGCAATTTTGAGTGACATATACGGATTACTTCTGTTAGACTTTTAATGACAATGGCTGGAGTGGTGATGCTTAGGATTTTTACAAGGACTGACAGTGTGCTAACTTTGGGCATTCACTCTGCCTGGTGTCCTGGCTCTGAGGTCTGGATGAACCTCTGAAAGTCTGGGTGAGTCCCTACCATCCCTTGGCTAATTAGTAGATGGGCAGACAGAGAAGTATGCTGTTAGCTTCTTTAGGACAGTAGCTGTCCTTGTCATTGTTATTTATTCAGAACCAAGGACATGCCGAGCACTTAGCAAACATTCCTTACAGTGTCTCAGGGTCTGAACTAGCGTGTCTGTCAAGCAGAAGAGAGAGATGCCCTGACTAAGACAGCCTTTTAGGATTATGTAAAACCTATCTAAGTTGCATTTGGAATCACAAAGTTCAACAGTGATCTTTGGACAATGAGAATTGTCATTCCTTCTTAAATGTCTCCATCTTAAATAGCTCTAGACTTTGAGACTTTGAGATTGCCTTGAAAGAGTAAGGGAGCAGTCAAAGGGTCTCAATATTCAGAATTAAAAATCAAGGTATAGCAAGGCTAAAAGGTAAAGACAAACCACAGGTCCCAACGTGGGACAGTGTCTCCCTTGGGGCGAGGAATCCCCTCACCAAATGTAGCCCATTAGGTTCTACAGGGAGATAGAAGCACTGGCCTTGCTTTTCATATTCCAAATACACTGAAGAAAGCAATCAAGAGAGAATGGTCCCATGGAAGTAGGAGATTGGTTGTGCTGACAGTTCAAAGTCTGAAGACAGACAGACAGGCTATTTTGCAAGACGGTTTACTGGCTGAGATTTCAAGGAGCCCTGGCAAGTTGAGAATGAATTCTGTTAGTTTATCCTTCACTGCAGTGAATCCTGACATCAATGACAATTTTTTGTATGTGTGTGAAGCATCATATTTCATCAGTTTCTTTCTGAATTATTGCTTAGTGTGTAATGGCTATCAACCTTTGATTGTCAGAATGAAGTCAGGTGTTAGCTGGGGAGGTAGACCACTCCGTTTTGGAGGAAGAGTTGATCACACCTGTCATGCAGGGACATCCTGTTCCAGGAATTCTCTTCTTACCACATACCAGAGGACATTGCACAGTGTTTCTGAGCAGGTCCTGGCCTGGTACCCAACAGCCTGACAGCTGGAGATGGATATGGTGAATGTTGCCTCCATTTTCTTTCAGCAAGACAGGATCTTGAGGAAAGCTTTGCGGAACTCTACGTTGAAGGTGGTGTAGATTACGGGGTTGAGAGCACTGTTCACATAGCCCAGCCATGTTGTGGCTCTGTAAAGTTCTGGGGACACATGGCATGCTTGACAGTGGGTGTTAAGAACATGTGTCAAGAAAAAGGGCAGCCAGCAGACAATGAAGGCCCCTGGGTTACAAAGGAAGAGAAAAAGAGGGTAAGGCGTTTGCTCATCTCTTCTTTAATAACATGAAAATGACTCACAGTTGTCTCCTTTATGCCAGATGCTATGCTGGAAGTTTAACATACCCGTTTGCTTTTTACAACAACTCTGTGAGTAGGTGTGATTAGCCACATTTCTTTTTCTGTTTAGATGAGAAAAATGTATGCTAATGCCTTTGAGTCATGTCAGGCCTTTGCTAATATGTCAATATTCTAGTTTGGCTTTTAGGTGGTCCTTTGCCAGCCATTCCCTTTTCTTCAGTCAGTCCAGACAGGTATTTAGTGCTTGCCTGTGCAAGATGTATTTCAAGGCTTTCATAGGGATGGAGACTTTAAAGACCTGACTGACACAGTTCCTGTGGCTGAGCAGATACACCTAGGGATTCTAACAAAGTCCCTAATAGATGAGAATATTTGGGTTTTTATGTTGGAAAGGATGAACTGCCTTCCTTAAATCAATATATCACCTGTGACATAAGGTTTGAATTTCATTATTTAAATAAAGTTATACTGTATTATGATAAAATTTAGCCTGGGTTATATATAATATAAAACTTAGTAAATACAGAAAAGTAGAAAGAACAATAACCAACCACCAGCAGACACTTGGACATCTTAAATTTCTTTCCAGTCTTAACCTCTTTTTAATTGTTTTATAAACATTCTATAAAGATCATTGTCACTGAATTTCTACTTTCTGTCAAATGTGGCTAACTTAACACCCAAATTAGCTCCAAGTAACAACCTAACTCAACACAGTCAAACCTAATCCAGCTCATGTTAATTCAGTCTTACCAAGTACAATGGCCACCATCTGGGTTGCTTTCTTCTCCCGCAGAGGAACTGCCCGAGGTTGCAAGGGTCCCAGCTTCAGGGATGTTGATAACCTGCCATTACTGAGTTTTCGAACTTCTAAGCTGAGCTTGGGCGCCATGGTGGGGCTCAGGGAGTTCCGAGGACTCTCTTCCCTTTTCAGTTCTCCTTCTCCTTCTTGGAAGCCTGATTGCCCCAATGCAGTATCTTGGCAGATGCTATAGTAGCGCTTCAACTCTGTGTGTGCCCGGCCTGGAGAGATGGGCTGCACATGTGACAAGAGAGGGTCTTGACATTTCTGGGGATATTATTCATCTTTTGTATGATCCTCAGAGGAAAAGAAAAGGCAAAGAAGGAAAAGGAGACCATTTTATGAAACCTACAGAAGGACCATCTGAGAGAATGGTGACGCCACAGAAAGTTACAAGAATAAAATCTGTTTCTGACTTTGAACCCTTGATAATCATAGCAATCTCTTAAAAAGGGAGCATAGGATTGTGGTTTGGCTTTTCTGGGTAAGAAAGACCCAGATCTACAGAGGAACATGGTAAATGACACCACTGGGATGTAGGCAGCAAAATCTGGAAGGTGGGAAGACTACAAGGGAAATAATTCAGTTTTTCCACAAACTAATTGGAAAAATAGCAAAAAATAATACCACTTTTTAAAAAGCGCCTTATTTGAATTTTGATTCAAACAAACTAATCATGACAAGTTTATAAGACAATTGGGGAAATTTGAATGTTGATTGAATACTTAATGACATTAAAAATTACCATTTTTAGTGTGATGTGGTATTGAAATTATATGTTTTATAAAAGATTACATATCCTTTAGAGAATCTTACAGAAATATTTTCAGTTGAAATAATATGTTTGAAATTTGCTTCCTAATGATCCGGTGGGGGTGTTTCAATGTTGATAGGAGCAAAGATGAAATAATATTGGCCACAGGTTGATAATTTATGAAACTAGCTAGAGGTGACTAGAGTATCTATTATCGTTATCTTTCTACTTTTTTGGTTTTGAAATCTCTGTACTATAAAGTTTAAAAAAGAGAAAGGAAACACGGTTTTTCATCTCAGCTTTCCTACTTGGTAGATGCTGTCCTTCGGCGAGTTCATTTCCTATCTTTTGACCTCACTTTTAACACCAAATAGGGCAAAATGGGTTTGGAATGAATAGCCTCTCAGAGGAGAAAATGAGATGTGAATTTTTCTGATATTTTGTTAAGGATGGGGATGGGTATGTGGGGCGGGCAACACCTGGACGTCTTTCCATGTTTGAAGGATTACACACTTGTGTGAACCTTGAACAGGAGGTGGTTTCCCCAGCTTCCTTCCATGACACCGTGAGAGCTAGCTATTCACTCCACCTCTGTCCTCCTCCCCTATCTGTCCAGTCACCTAGAGCTCTGACATGCGATCCGAATTGGAAATTCACACCTGAGACTCTAAGCTGCAACTAGAGAAGCAGGGAGACTTCAGAATTCATCTAACTGTTATGACATTCAGTTTCCACTAACCCAGGTCTTCCAAGCAAGATCTGCAGCTGTTGTTCACCCTTCTCACAGAACCTGTCAGCTACCTGACTAAATTTCCAATAACTTCTTTTTTCTACATACGTTAGTCAGTGTCCATATCCAGAACCTCTTGTTTCTCTCTGCTTAGTTCAAGAAACCTCTGGATTCCAGATACAGAGGGCTGGTGTACTGGTGCATGCTCAGAAACATTGTTGAAGAGATGAGTGGATGCAAGCGGATGACCCACTGTTTTTAAAACTTCTCCGCAGAGATATTTTTAGGGATTTCAGGAAAATATGTTCTTTTTTTTGGTTTTCATTTTGAAGGGAGTTTCTAATAACTAATATATGAGCATGTTATGTTTGACAACTTATAACCAAGATTACATTATGATTAGGCTGGCACCGACTGATCTTCTCAAAACAATAGTACTTAACTTCAAATGTTTTGTTTTTGAAACTAGTGGCCTGAGGATAAATTCTTAGGAGTGCTTATGAAATGTAAAACTGGGGAAGAATCTCACCTACATTTGACAAATGTAGATATTTAGTCCTTTAGCAGGAAAGTGATTCTTCTGAGGTTATATGTTGGCAAGTGGACACTTCAGTCTTCTCGGCAACTCCTTGTCATTGCCTCCATGACTGACAGGACAAAACACTGGGTTCCTTTCCATCTAGCTGGTAGAGCCCTTTGTGCCCAGATGGTGGGCCAGGACCTAACTTTTCATATCCCTGGTAATGCAGCCTCTGGGCTGCTCAATCTCCCTTTAAAGTCAACACATTTTCTTAGGCATTGGAGCTTCCTTGCACCCTGAATTTGCCAGAGGTATCTTTAGGCTGCTTTAAGAAACTCTAATTCATGAGTGTCCAAACTTTAAACTTCTCTAGGCTTCATTCAGTGAAGAAGAATTCTCTTGGTCACGTGGAATATTGAATGTAATTAAGATAGTTGAGTTACAGAAAAAAAATCACAGAGAACACTTCATAGTACTTTAAGAAAGTTTACAAATTTGTGTTGGGCCATATTCAAAGCTGTCCCGGTCTTCATGCAGCCTATGAGCTGCAGGTTGGAAAAGCTTATTCTAATTTTTACATCAAACCGATGTAAAAAGCAATTAATTAACCTATTTATTATGGGTTTCTGCAGTTTAATTCCTAACATAGATAGAATTCAGGGAGAGGAATACTGGTGTTATACGTAAGCCCTCCAGGCTCCATTTTGTACTTTGTAGCTAATGGAATTAGGACTGGCTTGAAATGGAAAGAGTAGCCACAGGGTGGCCATAAAATTAGCTTAGGTTTTCCTTATGACTTGAAAGACCTCTTTTCCTACTATTTTCTTGGCTCTTCCCAGCAACTTTGAGCCACACCCAAGAGTCCTTGGCTCTATTCTTGTCTTTGGGATTTAGTGCAATCAGCACCTACTTTCTGGATATCATCTGACAAATCCCATTCTGAAGCTTAAATTAGGTAGACTGTCAGATCTTGTCTCATAATCACAAATATATGTGCAGGGTCGGGGCTAGATTTCATTTTGGGGTGTGTATATGATTAAGTAATGCAGCATCTTGGGAAAAGGCATCTGATTCTTTTCCTATAATCTATAACATGGCCCACTTACCGTTTTTCCTGTAGCATCTGATGGAAATCTGGCCCTTATAGAAAATTGCCGCATAGGGTGCAGCCGCAGGCAGGAAGACTAGAGTAGATTGTAGAGAAACACAGTCAGCTGTAGGCTAAGCTCTACGTAGCTGAGCCCTGTCATATGAAACCAGGTAGCCTGACAATGCCTTGAATGCACTGTGTTCACATCCTCGGCTTTGGGCCCTGGCCTTCCATTGCAGGGGACTAATAATTTTGTTCTACTCAAGCCTTGGGACTTCAACTTCCCGAGTCTGACCTTTACTCGGGCCATCAGAGATTGATCTAGACACCTAAGTAAGTTCTGTTTTCAAGATCAAACTCAGTTCTTATTTCTGTAGATAAAGCCCTTTCTTGGGTACATTGGCATTTCTCCCCTCAGAACCTCCATAGCACTTCATATTTGGGTGCTTTTTTTGTTTTCTTCTTACACACAGTGAACATCTCATTCAGTTCTGAGTCATTTTTTGACTGGGTGGAGGTGGGCATTATTGTTTGCCTAGTTTCTAAGCTCCATAAAGGCAGAAGCAGTTTACCTTTCCATGACCCCTTCCATAGTAGATTACAAATGATTTATATTCATTCATTCATTCATTCATACCTTGAATACACTGCAGGTAAACTACTACATCCCAGGCAAAGAAGTAAGCAGAATCTATAGCCCAAGCAAATGGAAGATCAGTGATGAGGTAACAATTTCCTTTCCAGAGCTTAGAAAGGTCATCCTGTTCCACCACCTACTGAGTGCCTTGTCACAAAAGCAGATGAGGAAGGAGTAGAGATTTTAATGAGTCCCAGTGATAAGCGGCATGAGTGGCTTGGACACACACACACACACACACACACACACACACACACACACGGTTTTGGAAACCCACCAGCAAAGCAGGGTAATACTGCTATACTAAAACCTCAGCTTTCCCTCCTCTACCATTAAGTTAAATAAAAGTTTAAACCTTGTGAGACAACTGAACTAGTGGCCACTTGGAGGAAATAAAAGCTCTGAAGGGAAGCAGAGCATGCCAGAAACTCCCCCATCCTATGCCCTCTTGGGACTGGATTTCCTTCCTTCAAGGCATAGACACTACTAAATTAGAAGGTGGGTATCAGCCCTATGGTCTCCTAAGTGGCAGCCAGGCATGACAGACACCGCTGGGCATGGTCTGTGAGGGTTGGGGTGTCTCCTTGCTGTTACCTCCAGGGTGCTTACTTGTGAAGGGAGGTCCGGCCTGACGCTGATGCACTGACTGTTCTGGCGAGTGAGGATCCGTTTCCTTCTCCTTTGTCTTAGAACCACATAGATCCTGGCATAGACGAGGACAGTCACTCCAAAGGGCATGTAGAAAGATACCACTGAAGAGTATATGACAAAATCAGGATTGGAGATGGAGCAGATGGTAGGGTCTCCTGTGGGTAAGAGAGGGGGAGAAGGTAACACAAGTCACCAAATGTCAGGCCTGAGTGAGAAATGCACAGCGTGAGCCCATGTGACACATTGTGCCCTTACTTTCAGTGACATGGAGGGTAGGGTAGGGGCATGTGATCTCAGACACTTATGCCGTCAGCTCCCGAAGGACAGGAGGCTGATTCACCTTTGCTTCTCACAGTTCATTTAAAAAGAGAACTCACCAACGATTATACACCAGACATAGTTCTGCACTGGGGCTGCAAAGGTGAATAAGACACAGTGTCTGCCCTGGAAGGAGCAAACACTCTGGACAGGCACACGATTCTTTCCCTGTGATGTGGTAAACGTCACACAGAGGAAAACAGCCCGGGGGTCTGGGGGAAGCAGGAGAGCAGAGGCTCTCAGGAGGGATGCAGCCCCCAGAAAAGGATCTGGTGCAGCGAACACATAAAAAGATTGTTGGAATCAATGAAGAAATTTGGGATGTGGAACAGTTGGTAGCTGAATAGGACATAGATGTTTGCTTTTTTCAGACCTAAGACACTCGACATTGAAATCTGAAGTCTCTCTGCTTCTACAGTACTGGGCAGGGGTGGGATGAAGAGAAAATTGGGAAGGATGTTGTTACAGTGGACAAAGTAGATTCAGAGGAATTCTTGCCTCTGCTTTGTGTCTTGAAACAATTCATGTGACTGCTTCAAACCTGTTTTAGGAGGCTTCTATAACCCAAAATAGAGCCTGAAATCTGATCTATCTTGAAAGAGAAAACCAGTAAAGCAAACTAGTGTCTGCAACATGTTGTACTAATGGCTTGGCACACGTGATCTGCGGGTGCCACTACTGTTTCTGTTCTCAGACTAAAGTTCAGAGAGGATCCACAAAGGGTCCAAGGCCACACAGTCTGAAAAAAATATACTCTTCTAGCCAGTTTGAATCCAAAACCAATATTCTGTGATTTTGACCCTCTATCTTCCTCCATCAATGTGATATGGCATATTTGTGCCATGTCTAGCACTGTCAACAACTGTTGACCAATTTTCATAAAGGATAGGGAATTTTCCAGTTCAAAATCTGGCCTTCGAAGATGCAGCCTTGGATGTGGCTGATAGAGAGAAAGTGTGGTCAGATGAGGCCTTTATTCTTCTGCTCGTTGGTCCTCCGAGGAAGGAAGAAACCACATGACTTGAGATAAAAGACTCAAATCTTCCACGTACTATCTGTGTGACCATAAGCACATCACATAACCATGCAAACCACCTCAATTTCATTACTCACAAAAGAAAGATAAAAATATGTCTTGTGTAGTGATTGTGAGAATTATATTGAACAGTGTTATTTATTTATTTTACCTACTTTCATCTACCTGAGCTCTCTTTTTCACTTGGGATAAAAATTTGGAGATAGACTTATAGGAAACAATGATTGTTGGAAAGGGAAGTGAGCAGTGGCTAAGAACTAAACTGCAAAGAAAGACTGTGCTCAGTGATCAGCGAGGTGTTTAAATGAGAACACTACCGATAGGATCTACACAGGCTGCTCCTAAATGCTGAGTTTCTTGGAAAGGGAGAAAACTCAGGTAAAATTCACATTGTCTCACTGAAGCCTAAGTATCAGTATCACTTAGAAGATGGCTCGTGAAACTCTGAGTAATTGTCACCAAATTGGCATCTTTTGATATTCTGGAGACAGTCAGGTTGGAGGAGGACAGGTGGCAGCTAGTGATCTTTCTCAATTTCTAGGATAAGTCATGTTGGCTGTGATCAGTCCCTCGGAGGAAACCAGCTCTGCCGCAGTAGTGCCCTACCATGATCTAAATGCCTCCTTTGATGAGGAGGAGTTTCAGCACGTGCTGTCTACTAGGAGTGAGATGGTTGGCAGGCCCACCCTCCCACAGTTGCTGCTGTCCTTGGTGAACCGGACAGTTGCCACTTGTTCCTCCCCATATACTTGCTGTTTTTCTTTGCTCTCCTCTGGGTCTTTGGGAGGTTGGCCTCTACATCTTATAGATTAACCACTTCTTTTAAAAAGCCAACATTAGAAGATGCACAGTTTGTTCCTATTTGTGTAACAGTGGCCACACATGCACACACACACATACACGAGTGCTTGTTTCAAGTATTTCAAGAACACTAGTGTTTGCTTCTGAGGCAGGAAAGAAACCTACACAGAAATATGTATGCATCTCATTACATCTTATGAATGTTTTATCGTGTGCAAGCATTTATTTTTTCCATTAAAATATTGAACGTGTGTGAGAAGGAGAGTGAGGAGAGGGCGCACAGCTATCTTCAGGGCTGCCGATCCACGAGGGCCTTTGCATCCAGGCGGGAAACTTGCACCGTCATGCCTGCTTCCCTGCCCTCTAACTGAACTACTTGCCTGTCTCTCCCAGAATTTCCCCATGTGGTGTGGACTTGGGACTGTACAGAAGGCAGAATGATACTAGAGGCAGGGACCTTGCCCAGTCCCAGCAGGCCTGCTACTGCTATTGGTGTGTGTCCTGTCAGCAGGGTACCGAGAGGCACCAAAGGCAGCAACTCTAGAGCCTCTCCGTGGAGTACGGGAGAGGTGGTTTGGGCAGCGAGGCCCAAGGAAGCTCGAGCTCCCTCAGCAGAGAAGGTGCCCTTACCGTGACGATTTAACCGCATAGGATTGTGCAGACAGTATGGTAATCGTTGAAAGAATACGCAATGGTAGATACATGAATCAAATATACAAAAGAGCACTTCCCTGGCTGCCGGATAATAGGAAAGTCCACGTGAAACGTGGTGGGGGGTCGCTCCTAACTTATGGATGCTTATTTCAACTAATCTCAACATCTAAGGAAGAAAGGAGGATGGAGAAAATTCATGTACTTACTCACTTGACAAACATTTATGGAGATTTTATGGAGCACCTACGATGTTCAAAGCTCTGTGCTGTGTGATAAAACACTAGTAGCTCTACTAAGGAGTCTTGAGGACTGTGCAGACTAGCCTGGGGACTTCAGCCCCATAGGGATATAAAGAGCAAGACCAAGGGGAGGTTGACTTGGAAGATTCACGAACTTAAAGGATTTGATCTTACTTTAAGTTCAAGGACAGGAGAGGCTGATGAATCTGATTTTAAGATGAGCCATCATTCTTTTTAACTGTGTAATTCTATTATTCTTTTCATTTTTTGAGCAACTAAGCTTTCCCTGGCTGTAGCATTCTGAAAGTCAGGTGAGACATTCTATTACTAACATCAAATAAATAGCAGTCCTCCATTTCTTTCTTCAAAGGAAAATCAAGCCAGCTGATAACATTTTTTTAATCTGAAATTTTTTTCTCCCTTGAAGGTTTCTTGAGTTCTTGTCAGCAGCTATTGCTTGTTCATTCTAAAACTCTTTTTTTCCTAAATAACACAATAGCTATCTGATTGAGCAGAAATTGGAATGCTAGTTACTCTTCTTACCTGTGAAATGATCCCATTTAGAGATCTTTAGGCTTGCCTTCAGTGCCAGTGCACCACGCTCTGCTGTTATTAGAGGCGTTGCTGTGATATTTAAGTACACTGCTAGGCTTCTGGTGGGAGCTGGGGCAACACCGGCCACCCAGGCCCCCTAAATATCGGAACATGTTGTGGCCCATGATCTGCTTCCTGTTGCCCTTTCCTCAGAAAATAGGAGCGATTCTGAGTCAGAAGAGACTGAGGTTCAGCTTTTCCCCTCTTACCCTCTCTAACAGTCTCACCTGCGCATGGTAGCCTGCACACTTAAAGGAGAGCTCTGCCAGAGTTTTTTGTAGTGAAAGTTCAACTATCTCCAGAATCAGGCATTGGCAGCAGTCTCCCTTTCTTCCCTTTACTTTTCACAGAAGGACTAGAAATTATGGCTGGGAGAAGTCACTTATATCCACCTTTCATATGAACTTGGATCTTCCTTGTAGATGGGCAAGTTGCTGGAGGAATCCACATCTATTGGGATAACGAATCTGTGCTGAGAAGGTCAGGTTGAGTCAAAGAAGGATGGCTGTGCCTCCCTGCCTGCAGTTCTGCTCACTAATTCTCTGTATTATGTTCTAGAAAGAGACAGCTGGTTTCCTTTACACATTGCAGCAGAGCTACCGTTAGATCTTCCCTGGAGCAAATGTGTAGATGTATAGTTATATTTTGAGGCACAGAAAAATTTTCTAATAAATAATAATGTAATAAGCTAATATTGACTCAGGTATTATAATTAACCTGCTATTTGATATAATATATGAATATTTGGAGGGCTTAATGTAGTGTTGTTAATAAATGAGAGAGAAAGAGAGAGATGAGAGTAGCAGGAGTGTATGTGCTAAGTCACAAGTCTTTTTTGCTTTCTCAATTCTAAATTTGAAAATTCTTTCAGAGGGATTTTTTTTTCTCCTCAGTTTTGTTTCTGGAACACGAATGACCTCACTGGTGGCAACAGTACTGCATTTAGCTCATCATTCTTCTTTACTTTTGATGGTGACATTGACTGGTGACATTGACTCTGTCTCATGTCAAATGTTGACAGTTTCCCCAGATCCCAGGGTGTGGGTCCTCGTGAGAATGAGGCCGTCCCCATTGGCCTCAGAATGAGAAAAAGAGGAGCCGTGTCCCAATAAAAGCTGGTTGGGGATCCCCTGCTGACCAGCAGGAGTCAGTGCCTTGTTCCAGCAGTGGTCACTATCTCCCCATAGGACAAATTCCCACTTACAATGCATTTGCACATAGAAACAAGGTGACAGAAGTGACTTAGTTGTCGGGTTCACCCATAAAGCACACTGAGCCCTGACCAAGTAGGGTGTTTTAGTGTGACAGAGAGAGCCTCTGTGGTGGTGCTGGGGAGCCTGCTTTTCAGTGCACACGTGTGTGTGTGTGTGTGTGTGTGTGTGTGTGTGTGTGAGGTCTCATTCAATTAGACTAGCTAAGTCACAAGTGGTTAAAAAGTAATGCAAAGATGATGGTGGTATCAAATTTAGAAATACTTTGCTTTAACCAGGCAAATATTTGTTGATAATTCAGCTATTTAACCTTTAATGTGGCAGGAAGAGGAGGCTGACCTTGAGTAGGTAATATGTGCCTGGCTTGTCTACCAATGTTATCCTAAGTTAATCCAGGTTTAATTGCAAAAATTCTCTATGCAGAAGGCAGGGTGCAGGTCTGTAGGATTATAATCTAAAGTCAATGAATAAGTAAAAATTATATGGATTCATGATTTACTTTGAAAAGCCCCCAAATCACATGTAATAATATGCATGGTTTTGTTATAAACTTAAACAGTAATAAATGATACATATATCAACATGTCATATATCACAGAGTCCATACGAAGCATGTGTTTTAGAGATGAAGTCACTGAGCTTATTTGTTGGGGCAACATATAAAAATGAATATGGAATGCCTCCTAATGAAATATAATGAATCTATACATTTGAATTTGTTCAAATGTATTTCTATCCCAAATTTACCAACAAAGAAACTGAATTTAGAGAACTTAAGTAGCTTGTTCAAGGAGACAAAGGTGGTAACTAGAAGGATTAAAGGTTGAACCTAGATGTTCTGATTTAGAGGCCTCTGTCCATCTTTTTAAATGTATTCTGACTTCTAAATCATCCAGGTGATGACATTTGGAACATTACTTATGAGTTAGGATTTGTTCATTTTTATATGTGATATGTTGATATATATATACATATGCATATATATGTATGTGTATATAGCTATTGACTAGAACACTTTAACCAGAAATAAGTCTGGAACATAGTAATTGCAAGAACCAGTCCAAATGGACAAAATGTTAGAAATCAGGATGAATGCTAGAATTCTAATCATTTGTTTAGCAAATACTCAGTGTGTACTGCCAATAGCTTTTATTCAGAATTTCCTGAAGCTGCAAGTTAGACATGGACAGACACAGAAGGCACTGATCCATGTGACATGTAAATGTAGGTTGCTGTCATGTGCTTAAAATCTAAAACATCTCAGATATGTACACATTGTTCAACCATCTAGCCTTTTAACAGAAGATGGACCATGAGCCAGCCATCATAGCCATGATTTTTACATATAAAAATGTACTTCCATAATTTGAGAATCTGTATTAGGTCCCATGTGCCAGAAATGATTCTTATTGAGGAAGACATTGGAGATATGTACCGACTCCAGAACTTTCATAATGTCATTTTGTATTGTAGGTCTGTTAGGAATTGTCATCTTTTCATTAACAAATTTCACCTGAATTATTAAGATAACTTAGTTTTTTTAACTTCTACATTCCTTCAAATGAGTACAATGACATTTCTTTCAAAATACGGTGAGTCAGACTTTCATCAGTTAGAGGAGAACTTTACCCTTGTGCCAATAATTGATGAGGTTTTTTTTTAATACAAGGGCCCAAACTTTACAGCACCCTCTTTTGATTACAAAGTACACTGATTAGGGATCAGAGGTGTCTGGGTTGGGCACCAGACATAGCTGCTCAGGTGTGCTGTAAATCTCGTGGCTGCTGGATATGAGGCCATTAATGTTACCTGTGGTATTGAAGCCAAAGAGGAGAGGGCAGGACACAGCGAAGGCCAGTACCCAGACGGCTGTAATCATGAGGGTCACGCGTCTGCAGGAGCTCTGCCCCGTGCCGTGTTGGTAGTGAACTGGCATGACCACTGCAGTGTACCTGTAATAGGAAGGAGAGGGGACAGGCATGATGAGACCGAGTGGGGTGCTGTTCATACCCAGATTGAAAGAGATTACTCAAGGAAGGATTGAGTTGATACATAGGGTGGGAGAAAAATAATTTGGTTGGAGAAAGAGAAAAATATTTGAATAAAAGTAGCAAAAGGCTGAGATAAGAGGTGAAGCACTCATTGAGGAAGATGAGCAGAGAAAGGGAAGGGATAGAACACACAGCATCTTCAGGTTGCTCAAGATCCTCTGCCCACTTGCCCAGCCTGAGCAGTGCTCTCTCTGGTCTACACCCTTCGCTCTGAAGACTCTCATGCTGGTCTGGATGCCTTTACCTTCTCCCAGCTTTCTAGACAATAGTAGAACTGTGCCCAAAGAAGATGTTTACTTACTGGCTGTAACCTAATATAAATTTTTAACTCTCAGAGTGACAAGCATTCCAATAACAGAGGTTTTGCAAATCGAGTTGAGGCCCCCAGAAGAGGCTTGTTTTAGAATTAATGCTCTTACACAGTGAGAGCCTGCTTTCTCGCTCGCGTTAGACATGGTTGTATTTCACGTGCCAACTCCTCATACACCTTTCTGGCTGCTGTGTGACATACCTGAATAACGGTTCCATAGTCATCACAAACTTAAGACATCTTTTTAAAAAAAGGCCCCTGGCTCTCTAATTTCTTAAAATAGTTACGCTTTTTCTCTTTAAGCTGGTCGTGTGAATTTCCTAAAAATTTTCCAGGGAGTACTTGCTGGTCATTTGGAGCCAGCTCTAGCTGACCACTGAGAGTTGTGTGCTCCCCTAAATACACTTTGTTGGTCAACAATTCCTTGGAAGCTCCAGTAATTTGATGGGCGTGCATGTCAAGGAACTCTAGCCCCATTTTATAAATGAAGATCAGACACAGAGAAGTGAACAGTGGACGTAAAGTCCAGCATTGGACTGAGTGGTGCAAAGCCAACAGTCCTTCTGTGAGGACCGATGCCTGTTCTGAGTGCCTTGCTTCCTCTGAGGTCGTGGACTAGTCTAGAAGGCTGGTAAGGGGACAAGCACTCCCTCAGGAAAGTCAGGGTGGCAAGGGTGGTTTGTATTTAGAGAGTACTTAGGATGCCTGGAACTGTTCTCCTAATTAGCTTGATTCTGATAATTGCTTGGGGGAAAGAAAGTGTCCTGTTAAAATGCTATGTCACTGGGTATTTTTATTAGGTACTTCTTAAGCAGAAACCAGAAATGTATGTTTTTAATAAGCAAGTATGTTTCATGATTAGACAAGTTTGAGAAAGTCTGCATTTAGGGAACATTTCTGTCAAAGATTCTTGGTAACTTGGGTAAGAAGTGAGAGATGAGACGACAACATATCACTGTCACGTTACACTTTCTCTTCTTTTTAAAAGCGTGCTTAAACTGTTAGAATAAATGCGGCCCTGCTCCCCTCTTGCGAGGCGAGGGAGGCATTGAGCTGTTCCAGAATGCTCCATTGGAGGGCACCATAATGCAGCAAGAACGTTGCCAGCTTCGCCGGGGTGAGAAGTTCACAGCTCACCTGGGGGCCCTTCAGGCTCTGTGGGGAGGCAGAAAGGGAAAACCCGCCCCCGCCCCCACACACCGGTTCCTGGAGCCCTGCGGGGACCCCGAATTCCCACCCAAGTAGACTGTTTAGCCTCTGGTTTCCTCTCTGAGCTGTTGCAGATGACCGACCGCAGGCGCGTGCTGCGCAAAGCACCCAAGGGCAGGGCCGGGCCGGGCTTGGGCGGAGAGGGGGCTTGGCCGTGGACCACCTCTGAACGTCCGGTCCGCGGCGGCATCTGGGGTTCCGGGGCTGCAGCCCGGACGCTGACATTTTGTCTTCCCTGTCGCCCTTCTCGTCCCGTGCTAGGTCCCTCCCTGGGTTTGAGGTCTTAGCTCCCTGTGTCCTCTCTGGAGTGGGTTTTTCCACTAACCCAGACGCTGGCAGTGCGTGCGGTGGTTAAGTCCATGGGCTTCTGGGACAGATTGGCCAGTGTCTGAATTCCAGCTCTGCTACTTAGCGATGTGGCCGTGGGCCAGTGGTTTAACTATTTTCTTTTTTTAGCATAATTTACTTGTTTGTACAATGGAAATAATGTTACTTAGCTTTTATAAAGATTCAGGCAAGGCAGGGTTGGTGGGGCAGACCTCTAATCCTAGCGCTCTTGGAGGCTGAGGCAGGAGGATTACAAGTGCGAGTCAGCCTGGGCTATTCAGCGGTTTAGGGAGACCCCCCATCTCAAAATCAGAAGTAAAATGTGGACTGAGAAAGTGCTCAGTGTCAAGGCCCAGGGCTTTATCCCCAGTAATACACTCACAGATGCAGACACACACACACACACACACACACACACACACACACACACGTGCGCGCGCGCGCGCACGCGCGCGCACATGCACACCCTCAAATTTAGGTATATATATCAATATAGGAAGATGTAGATATACTCTAATACTAAGTAGAAGGAAGCAAGCCATAAAATAATATATCTTAAATACACGACAAAAAAGGATCTGTTCACAAATACTGAATGAAAATATCTGTGTTTTTCAACACAATAGCTACTACTTAACACTCCATACACCATACTATTATTGTTGTCATTATTTTTGTGGTAGTTCAAGGGATTAGTGATTGCTCATATCAGTGAATTTATGACTGTCTTCCTCTGACTCCTGATTATAAGGAAACATTCAGGTCGATTATTTATCATAAAAGCGTATAGCACTTCCTATATCGTTAAGAAATGTTTTGCAAAGACCAATTTATTTGATTCTGCTAACAGTCCTTTTGGATTATTGGTGTTATCTCTGCTAAGCAGAGGAGATCAAGGATCTGTGGTTAATTGACTCGCCCAAGGTTCCTTTGCTATTAGGTGGCAGAACAGAACTTTCAGTCCAGCAGTGACTCCAGAGCCAGGTGCTGGAGTGAGGCTCACAGCTGAGGACGGCAGGGTGCTGAGGTACAAGATAATAGACAGAATTCTTACTCCCGCACCGCTAGCCAAGTGATCTTGGCCAGCTTGCCTACACGTCCTGGAGATGACGCACCTGCCTTGCTGGTTGTTGTGAGGGTTAGCGGTAAGGGCGAAAGGCACACTGCTGGGCACATAGCACATGGTGAATGAATTGCAGCTAGCTGCTTTTATTGCTGTTGTTGCCTCTAGACTCACGCAAGTTGCTTTAGACAAGGACGAACAGGCTTCTGAAGACCTAGGAAATGGGTTTCCTTTAGTCCACAGAAAGTGCACCGCATGGGTGCGGTGCCAGTTAAGTCAGGGGCCCCTCCCTCAGTGCCCTTCCCCACTTCTATCAAGGAAGGGGCTACTCATTGCAATTCAGAGCCAGAGGACTCCGTTTCTAGGTCCAGACCTGTGCCAAGAGGCGCAGAATGCAATCAGGGCCTTAGCCACCGCTGACTTCCAGTTCCATTGATGTGTCACCCTACTGAAGATCTCAGTAGGATCACAGAACTCCCCAGTCCCAAAATGGGAGATGGGAAAGAGGGGTGGGAATGAAGGTGCCTCTTTAGGAAGTTCACAGTAGGAGTAGAGCGGCTGGCCTGGGTGGGAGGGCCTGACTCTAACTCCCGCCTGGGTTTAATGAGCCCTGGAGATCTGTGAGGGTCGCTTTTCACCACCTTTTATTTGGTCAGACAGGGGGCTCAATAAATCTTTAGTTCCGTGGACTCCCCTAGTGGAGTTGTTGAAGGAGAAAGCTTTTTGCAAATGACTGGAAAGCCCTCGGCAAATATAAAGTGCTTATTTAGATGCAAACTAAAAATCCAAGGTGCCTGTGACTCATCTGGTACCTATTGTGCTTGCTGCAAAGCCGCGGAGGCTCGCCTGTGTGATGGGTGCCATTTGAGAGCCACTTAAAGAACTCCCTGGTGAATGAATTTGGTTGCATTATTCCTGGGCTTCTCTTGGAGGACTCTAATTTTCACCGCTTGGTCATGTCCTCTTCTGACGCATTCTCAGCCGTCTCCCGAGTTAGCTCTGACCTGGGAGTTGGTGGGAGGGGGCTGACCTGCTGGGAAGGCTCGGAGGCACGGGATGGGGGCCATGCTCAGACTTCCCACTTTGGTTTATAAAAAAGAAAAGGCAGCTTTAATCCAAGCATCCAGAGGCATGCCTCAGAATCTAATGACAATGGTATTACTTATTTTCAAAAACCCCTTTTATCATTTCCTTTTCTTCCCTATCTCTTACCACCACATTATAATGGACTAGAGCTTCATGACCAAAAATACTGAATCCATTTGGTCAAGTTTGTCAGACTGGTGACTGGCATTATGTGAAGACCAAAGGTCTGTGTGAATGACTGCATTTTTAATGAATTGACCAGCTATCTGGCATGACATGAACAGATTGTAATGCTGTGTACAGCGAACTGCTGCGAAGGATAATGGAGACAGCTTTTCAGGGACCTATTTTCACTCCTAGAATAGGAAAGGGGCTCTACTTAGAGCTTTTGTGAGGCCTGGTCTATAATGAAATACAAGCCCAGGAAGAGCATCCTTCTCTACTGAGACCTGAAGCCTGGCTGCTCCCCTCAGGTTTCAGGCTGATGAGTGCTATGAATCCTGGGAGTTTTCTCAATGAGATAGAATCCAACTTAAGCTCTATTCTTGTTGGTTGTGTTGTAAGTGATATAGAAGTGTATTAGGCACAGCTGCTGCCAGCAAAATGGTGGTCTCGTACAAAGGAGAGAAAGATGCTCCCTTCTGGCCTGCACACTACAGAACAAGTTATCCTCTACTGACCGACTCAAGGCTTAGCAGATGGAGCGTCGGCTGAGTTATTTTCATGCCTTTGTGCAAAGCACAATCCTCTCAGCCTCACTCGTGGCCCCTGTGTAATGTAATGTGTGTGTAGAACTATAAAGATCTATTCTCAAAGGGTAGGGAGGGGGTCAGGAGCTAGGAAGGCTGATAGGAGGCTGCCCAGCCACTGTCTTAGACTCCCTGTGCCTTCTCCGCCTTCCAAGGAGAACTTCTCCCATCTTCCCATAACCTTACTGGGATGCCCATTTGTGGTAAGAGCCATTGCCTGCCCTCTGCATGACACCACTGGATTCAGTTTAAAACTTTGTGATTAAGCCTCTCAGTAGACACAACTGGGAGATTCTCAGATGACGAGGACCTAGGTCTAACATAAGAGTCTGGGGTTGTAGAGATGATGCTGAAGAAAGCCATTTGCATCCCACTATTTCTTTCCATGATACATTTATTAAAACATGTATCAAAAGTCCAGAAATGATACAGCAGGCTTAAATGTTATAGCTGAAAATGCTATAAAATCCCTATTTCTTCACTTTTTGATAGTTTTATTGACATAATTCATATATCATACAATCTACTTAATATATAGAATTTTTTGGTATGTTTACAGAATTATGCAATCATAGCCCCTATTTTTAAACACACACTTTAATGGTGTTTTTTTTCCAGCTCTGTGGAAATGTTCTTTAATTTTCCTTCTCGGTTGGAGAGCTAATCAAGTGATAGAAGAAAACAAAGAGTATGGTTGGCTGGTTGGCTTGATGCGTCACCACAGAAAAAGGTGTTTGTGCTCATTCTTTGGTTCTTATTCAAAGTTGCCATTTCAGTGCATAGAAGGCAGTTTAGGGATGCTGCTGTCAAGGGCACCACACTGGCCAGTGAGAAGGGACAGCTGGCTATGCCACCACAGTGACAGGGAAAGCACAGGGAGGATTCAGGCCTCACAAAATCAAATAGCAGAAATTTAGAAGGGTTGTATGGGAAGGAGTCTGTTCGAGAGACTCGAAATATGAGAAATTTGTAGGGAAATCCAGAAAAAGAAAAGATGGAAAAGGTGAATTGAAGCCAGGTCGAGGGAAACAGAATTCCAGACTATGGAGGTAAAGTTAACTTTCATTCCATACACATGAAGAAGACATGGAGGAATCTTGGATAACACAGTGGGCACCAAGACTCAAGTTCTCTGGGAACAATTCTGGTGGTGTGAAGAAACATCCAGAACACTGTGGCAGAAGCACAGGATAGAGGTTGTGGAACCCAGAGCATAGTACAATTAGGGCCAGAAGAAGTGAAGAACAGAGGTGAATTTTAAAACATTGCAAAAGGAAAATCTCCAAACATAGATTGTTTGAGTGTGGAAGATTAAGAAGACACAGAAGTCAAATAAAACCCAAGATTCAAGACAAAGGTAGTGTCAGTGAGAGGTCATTGAGTCAAGATAATTATTTTAGTCATTTTGGTAAACATTATAGCAGCCAATGGGATATCCAGTCAGTAAGGTGATCTGGATATGTGGGGAGAAGGTAGATATAGCTTGACACTTGGTGAGAGTAGCACAAAGCTTAAGATTATTAACTTGGAACCAAGTAGGTATGAGTTCTAATGTTGCCATGACTCCATACTACCAGCTGTGTGACTTAGGCAATTCTTTTCCTTTTTTTCCTTTTTTTTTTTTTTTTGTTTGAGATCTTGTTCTGTAGCCCAGGCTGCCCTTGGACTCATGGCAAGCCTCCTGCCTCAGCCTCCTGAGTGCTGGAATATAACCATGCACCACCATGCCCAGTTTATGTGGTGCTGGGGAATCAAACTCAGGACTGTGTGTTTGCTAGGCAAGTGCTTTAACTACTGTGCCATTCTTCTAGCTCTTGGGCAAATTCCTTAAGAAAATGAAGAAAATTACAGCACTTAAGTGTTGTCAAGGAGATAAAATGAGTTTATGCATGTGAAAATTTAACACAATGTAAGTTCCCAATAAGTGGCATATCTTACTTGGGACACTGGCCCTTGAGAAAGGGCAGCTGGCCTGGAACTATGGAGTAGATGGATAATATTATTGGGGAAAAAAAGAAGAGACGGGGCTGGAGGAATGGCACCATGGTTAAAGCATTCGCCTAGCAAGTGTAATGCCCTGGGTTTGATTCTCCAATGCCACATAAAGTTTGGGCATAGTGGTGCACACCTATAATCCCAGCACTCAGGAGGCTGAGACAAGGAGGATTGCCAAACCCAGGGCTAGCTGGAGCCAATGTTGAGGACTCAGAGAAGACAACGTGAGACCGGCAGCAGAGACCACAATGTGACAGTGGCTCCCTTCCCCCAGCCTCTTTGTGGTCCATCTCTTGGCAAATCCAACGCTCAGGAGCAAGAGGGGGAAGAAAAAAGACAACAGAAAAGCGAGGGCACAGGAGGAACAGAAGAGCCAGAGCCAAGGACAATCATTCAGGTGCCTGTAGGGATAGAAAGGCAGGCTGCATGGGGGGAACACAGATAGCAGAACTAACATAAATCTATTCTGACAACCCAAAAGCAAACGAAACTCAGAAAGTGAAGTTTCTAAGGGAAATCAAGAGATCCCCATCATACTTTCGAAGCTTGCTTTTCTCTCCCATCTACTTTTTTCTTCCTTTTGAAACACACATGCCTGCATCTCTCTTTCTCCTACCTGCCTCCTTCTTTCTCTCCAAAAACAAGGAAACAAACAACAACTTCAGAATTTCCTGCCACCCTCTCCATCGTCCTTCTCTCTCCTCTCCCTCCTCCTCTTTGGATTACAAAATCTCCAAAGGATGGTGGAAAGCAAACACGAATTACTCTTTAAGGGGCTAGAGGGGAAGAAAAAGTAGGAAATCTTATAGGAAAACAATTTCTCTCCCGTCATAGGTGGTCTTCTCAGACCAGAGTTTAAAAGAGATGCAAGAAAATGTCTCAGGGGCAGGTACTATTGAGAAGCGACTCAAAGCATCAAATGCAAAGCTTGCCTTCCTCTGCCCTTTTGGACCATTTCTTGGCTAAGTTTGAAATTCAAGTCTCAGCCCTACCTGTCTATGCTGATGGCGCAGAGGTTCAGGATGCTGGCTGTGCACATCATGACATCCAGGGTGACAAAAACATCACAGCAAATGCGGCTGAAATTCCAGACTCCACCTGTCACCTGGGTATCAGACGAGAAAAATATTAGTGTCTCCTCTGGCAAAGCAACAACAATGCCATCCGCTCTCCTGCCTTCTCCGTGCTGCTCAGCAGAGACACTGACCCACCCTCCCTGCTCCTTCTGGTGGGCACCATTGTTACCAGGGGGCAGTTGGGCTTCAAAGGAATGTCAGGATGTCTGAGACTGGTTGCCAAGGGAAGGACAAATTCATAGGATATTAGAATGTCAATGCTGGCAGAGATCTTTCAAATCAATTAGTGCAGTGCTTCTCAAAGTGGTCCTCAGTGGGGGTACTCATTAAAAATGAGTTTCTGCATTGTCTGTAGACCCAATGAGTCAGAATCTCTGAATCTGGGGGCCCATGAATTTTCATTTTAAAATAAACACCCTAGACATACTAAGGTTTGCGAATCACTGATCTAGTTCAAACTCAGGAATGCTCCTCGTGGCTAAGTGATATGCCCTTAGATGTGGATTGGCCCACAGATGCACAGCTGGTCGTAAAAGAGCTTGGGTGGCTGCCCAATGTGTGCATTGTGCCAAAACTGCCTCTGAAGCCCTCCGCCCAGTAGAGAGCTCACCATGTACTCAGGAAATAAGCTAAGAACACATTTAAAAAACAACACAATTCCACAGGGGGAAAAATTTCTATTTGGCTTCAGATTTTAAAGCTTGGAAACACTCTGAAACCACATCTATAAGAATTTATGCAAAATAAATCTGTGTGAATTAAATCGATGTGACTGCCTTCAACCCCTTACCTCCCAGTTCCAGTCACCAAGAAAACGGGAAGGTTGGGTCCAGGGGAGTGGGGAGAGCACAGGGTGCCCTCTGCCACTCTCAGAATGAGTGAAGCCCACCTCACATCCTGTTTCCACTTGTTACTTCATCTGAGTAACATTTGCAGAAAGTCAGGAATTCAGGTAATGTAATTTACATTCTAGCACATTTCTGGTTTATTTTTGTGAGACTTTTACATAATCTAATTGAGCCAGGAGAGTGTGTCAGAAAAATTGTCACTTTCAGAATGTCCACAAACCTCTACTCATGGGTCCATAGATTTTGGGAAATTGCTATCCTCCTGTGCAGTGCCATTCTAGGGGACCCTGGTTCTCAAGAGGAAACATATGAAACTGTGCCTCAGGCTGTAACTGGGCACTCTCGATGTCCTCCTGAGCAAGCCCAAGGACGATGTCAGAGAAAGGCAGGGTGGCACACAGGCATGGTGGCCTGAGGGCTGGCTTCTTCTGAATGACAGATTCTGACCAAATGCGCAGAGAGATGGGGAGGTTCCACTGCCCACTTTTTCCTCATCCAAGACTTCTGATACACCCAGCTCTCATTCCTATTTGATCCTAGTAAAGCAGGGACCTAAGGGCTGTCCATTCTCTTCCGCAAAAACTTCTTCCCTTTCAATTTATTTCCATCTTAGCATCCCACTTTATGTCTATATTTGGTCATTTCTAGACTGTATGTTGAGAAGCCACTGACCAAAGGTTTATGTTTGTTTGTTTGTTTGTTTGTTTAAAAGCAATAATGAAAAGTTAAAGCAAGTGACAGAGTCATCATTTTTATTCATTTGGTTGCAAGTTTACTTTCTTTTAGTTCAAACGTTCGGATCTATATAAATAAGAGTTTAATATGAATATATAGGAACTCTGAGAATGAAACGCCTAAGAAGGGGGTACAAGAATTCTGACCTAAAGAGTCACCATCACACCATTTAAAGGAGACAGAGGAATAGTTTTGCTTATTATTACACAGGACAATTGTATACTATGAAATCTCCTCCCAAAAGTTGAATTTTATGTACTAAATTTTATTTCAACATATGCCTACTGTGTTATTTTTTCTGCTTTTTCTTTTTGTTTGATTGTGAGTGAGTGAGGACATCGGGGACTAGGATAGAGGAGAGAGGTAATGAGGACCGCAGCCAGTGCTGGTGCTTGCTGGGTGCCAGTTCACCCATTCATAAAGCAAGCACTTGTGAAGTTCCTACTACTTCATCCACAAAAGGAGAGTACATTATGTGTTAAGAGGTTTTATAAAATGTACTTGTGGGGACTATCCTTGAAGAAAGCACAAGATACCTGGAGAAGGAAGGCATTCCTAAATACAATAACTAAGGATCAGCATGAGAGCCTAATATTGTTAATACCAACTAAGATTCATTGAACGTTTCTTCTACATGGCTCACCTACACACCTGACCCATTTCAGGGATTTCTATAACTTTGAAAAAATTTCAGAAAATTGAATTTGCTTTTATTGTACATGCTGTTAGAGTTTCTTTTCTTTCTTTCTTTCTTTTTTTTTTTTTTAGAAATGTCTAGGTCTAATTTGATTGCAGATTAAATAATGGTTGTTTAACCAATTTAATAATACCAAGGACATTTACTTGTTCACTGCTGCTTGTGCAGGTCCTTGAGGGTGGCACAGACATGCAAATATATCTCAAAGACTGAGTGGTCTCTGACATACTGTGTATTCATACTAATAGCTAATATTTATTGAATGCTTACTAAAAGTGTCTGGTCTTTCACTAAGCACTTTGTACACGGCCTCAAATGCTGATTATAATCCCAAGAGAGGTCTCTGCAGAAACTTAATCTATCTGAAAGATTCTGCAGACTGTCCTTGGCTGAGTAATTATGATCGTAGAGAGATGGGGTATTGCAAATTGAGAAGTTATCTTGGGACTTCTAGAAAATAGGCATTTGCTTCTACCCTTTGTATCTGACCCAACATTCTCATGACTGCTAGGTTGATTTCTTGGAATATATCATTGAGCTTAGCCTACTTCTAGCCTTCATCAACCTGAAAGCTAAGAAGGCTGGTAATATCTGAAAGCTGTAGAAGAGATTTCTCTACCTTATTGTAGCCCGGCTAACTGATGCCTCTTCCAATGTATTTGTTCAATATATTGATTTAAAACCTTGTTTGTAGTATGGCTATTAAGTGCATAACCTCTTACTATGCAGAACATGTGATTGAGAGTAACTGAAACTCATTTTCCTGGGCCATGGTCACTCATATTTGACTCAGAATAAACTATTTTATTATTCCCTTTAAATCTGAGCTATTATTTTACATTAACAGAACTATTGTTACCTTAATAAAGGAAAGTAAAACTTAGAGAGCTTAGCCCATTGCAAAGTTCACATGACTAGTAGAGGCAGATAGGGCACCGGAGTGAGGATTGTCTGGGCTGCTGTGGGGAAGTGTCAAGTGAGGAGGGACAGCTGTTAGAGAAGAGACAGACATGGGTAGAGGAGGAAAAGGTGACAAGTGGGTGCTCATCAGAGATCTTTGTGTGCGTGCGTGCGTGTGTGTGTGTGTGTGTGTGTGTGTGTGTGTGTGTGACAGATTATATCATCTTTCAAGAGAACAAAAATGTTTTTGATTGCTTTATCCCAGGCTTGCAAAAGCAACAATCACAGCAACTGAAACAAAAACAGCAATGACCAATAACCAGTGCAAAAGACAATCGTGGTTGCTGCCTTTGGGGCCAAATGAAAGTACACTCAGGGACCGGTATTTTTTAGCACTCTTCTTGCTAAACAATTAGAGGCCAAAGCCTTTCAGCTTCCAGATCCTCACTGGAATGCAGCTGCATTCTGGCTGTCCTCTTTACCTGTCTCCAGAATCTGCAGTCAAAATTCCCTTTCTCTCCTTGATCTCAGTCGAGCGTCAAGAAGAAAACAACCTGATTAGCTGATTAAAGTAATTCCCACTAAGGTGCCATCATTTAGCCTTCCCTGGAGCTTACTCATTAAAGTGAGTCTCTAATTGGTGGGACTTGTAACGGAAATCTTAAGTTGTACATTTATTATATATAAATACATGTATTTCTAGTACAACTATATAAATATTTTACATATATTTATATGTAATATAAATATATAATATATAAAATATAATTTCATATATTTGGGTTGTAGTTTTCCACGCCATGTAAATAACGGTAAGAGATCAATAAGGATCAGCAAAGTGCCAAGAATATGTGAAGTAATCCCCACGCACGATCCCATGGATATATGATTTCTAATTTATAGGTACAGGGAGCCATAGAAGGGTTATTTGCCCAAGGACACATAGTAAAAGAGGTCAGAATTTCAAGCCCTTGATATCAATCAACCATTATTCTTTTCTGCCTCTCAAAGGTCAGCATCTTGGCACCCTACTTCTGAGAAGAGTACAGTTCAGCGCTATCTTAATATCATAGAAAGGCGAAGAGTTGACATTTTTCTGTATATTTACCCATATAATCACTATTTATTGTGTGTCCATTATGTGATCGATGTTTGGGTTAGGTGTGTGCGTTGAAACGAATCAAACGTTTTTTGTTACCAGGACCTCTGTATATAGTGTGTGTGTGTGTGTGCGTGTGTGTGTGCGTGTGTTGAGGAGGGATACTATGTGAATGGGTGTGAGGGAACTGAGGGCCCAGAAAAGACATACTAAGAAAATAACTATGATGTAGCGTGATAAGGGCTGATAGTGGGGATAAGTACAAAATGCGGGAGACCGTGCAAGGTAAAGTGATTCTTGAAATTAGAGTAGAAAAAAATTGAAAAAAAAATCTGATTGATTTAAGGCTCGTTAGAGGCATAATTCTTTCTCCCAAATTCTAATGAATAACTCACTTCAGAATTACAGGCAGCCAGGTGGTGTTACTCTCACTTGCTAATGAATATAACTAATTCCCTTTGGCAATACAGAAGGTGGAGTAAGCAAGAAAGTGTGTTCAGGTACTGGAGTTTGCTATCGATTTTCAACAGACAGCTTTTCTCAAATACACTGATTATAAGGTAGCATTTCCCAAATCACTCGAGACTCTTGTTAAACAAATGATTCTCAGACCCCACTCCAAATAGAAAGTCCCTCAAGTGATTCTCGCTCTTTAGGATGTTTAGGGAACGTTGGATGATATTAATTTCAGAATGGCTATCCCTAAAATAGGGCTCTGTGTGAGCATCCATTATGCCTTGGATCTGTGGCTTTATTATCCCCTTTCACAGGAGTGTTTTAACATATATAAGGTCAAAAAATACAACGATCATAAAAGATACACATTATATGGAAATATAGTTACCAAAATATTTAAAATACATATACTTTAATAACTCATTATTATTAAATACTAAAATCCAGGGATAGGCCTAATATTAATTTCAAGATAATGATGAATATAAATGGTATTTTGAATGTTTCTGACAAGCAGAATGTGATTCAAAAGTGTAAGTGTCTGTGATTTCTACTGATGTCATTGAGGCTTTTTTCTGCTAGGTGTGGCTGCCTACATTCATGCTTTTGTTTGCCATGTTTGTAGTCTTGGGAAGGGTTTGCTGTGAGGGAAAGATGGAGTATTACAGATCATTCACTTTGAATACTGATTTTCTCATCTGTGAAATGGGGATTTTGTGGATTAGTCATCATCAAATGTTTTCAAAGATGACAAGGTGGCTACTCATTACTTGGGGTGGGACTGGAGCTGGAGGCTTTTCATAATGACTACAGATTTGTTGGCCCACCCTAGATATTTCTATTTGGTAAATCTGAGACCCAACAAGTAGCTCTCCCTATAATGAAGTTTCAACTCAGAGGTGCTCAAAGTTCAGACACGTAAGAATCAGGGAGTAGAATTGGAAGCATAGCTCAGCTGTTAAAGTGCTTGCCTTACAAGCACAAGAGTCTGGATTCCATGCCCTAGCACTACATAAACTGGGTGTGTTAGGACATGCCTATAATACCAGTGCTCAGACTGTACTCAGTTCAACCCAGCCTGGGCTACATAGTGAGTTCAAGTCCAGCCTGGATGACTATAGACCAAGATGTTGTTGCATAAAAAGAAAAAAAAAAATCACAGAGTAGCTCATTTAAAGTCCAGATTTCCCTGCTTCTGGCATACCTATGTTTATAGCAATACAATGCCTTAGAGATCTTGGAGACAGTCTACATGCCTATAAACAGATGAATGGATAAGGAAAATGTAGAATATACACACAGTGGAGTACTATTTTACAATAAAAATTACATTTGAGTCATTGTAGGAAAGTAAATGCCTCTTGAGACTATAACGCTAAGAGAAATAAACCAGAAACAGAAGGTTAAATATCATACAATTTCTCCTAGAGGAGAAACACAAAATATAAATATTTTAAGGAACAAAAAATATACAGTTGATAGGAAACAGGAAGTAAATACTGTGGAGATGGGAAGGGAATCTGGGAATGGGGGGAGATGGGAGGGGAGGGAAGGGAAGGGAGGGCAAAAAGACAAGAGGCAATGTGTGTGTGAATCAGTCTCCCAATGCAAAGGTGGTTGTCCTGCAACACATAGAATCTAAGGCTCATCCCCAGAGAAACCCTGTCTTTAGGAGATGGCCAAGGTTTTCTTGTGGTTGGCTCACATTTTAGAAAGGATAAGAGAATAATCTCCAAGCTCCTCCCACCCTAACAGTCTGTGACTTTTATCAAAATTCAGAATCTGGTGATAGTTCTATGGAAATCTCCTGATTTTGTTTTCCAGTGGGAAGTCTTCAATTACTATCACCCATTTTTTGAGTTATAGCGAAACCTTCCTTTAAATTTTTTATTAAATTTTTAATAATTAATATAAGATCTGAAGACTCCTTCCTTTCTAAACATTCCTGTTCTTTCCTATCATCGCCATCTGATCTTGATCCTTTTACTGTAGTGTGTTTCCCTGAATGAACTCAGGGAACAGAAGAAGATTCTGTTTTGCTTGTCTACGTTCTATTAACTGTTGGGTCTTTTTCCTTTCCATCCTGGGGCCCTCATACCCTGAGTTTAGTACAGTTACTCCTTGACTTATGATGGGGTATGTCCATTCCACCCCTTCAGTCCATCAACAGATGTGAGCATTGTAAGATGGAAATGCATTTAATGCCACCAACCCATCCATACCATAGCTGAGCAACTCATCGTACAATAGCATGGGCTGTTTTCCCTGGGAGCCAGTGGTTGGCTGGGAGCTGCAACTTGCTGGTGCTGCTCAGTGTCCATGAGAGTATGGGACTGCATATAAGTAGCCCAGAAAAGACCAGAATTCAACATGTGAAGTGCGGTTTCTACAGGGCACATATTACCATCTCACCAACATAACATTGAAAAATTGCAAGTCAAGCTGTCTAAAGTTGGGGACTGTCTGTGTGTAAAATGTTCCCTTAGACACTTTTCCTTTCTGTCCTGATATCATTGCATTAAACATTACAAAAGGTGCCTAACCAAGTGGAACAAAATGCGATGTCTGTGCTTGAAAAGGAAGCTCTAAACAGACTGTACTCGGTAAGGCAGGAAATTAAAAACCCAGAGGAATCTAGGATACAACTGTGGAAAGATGTAGAAAAGTGTTTTCCAGAAAATGCTGCAAACTGAATTTAAAGAGACGGTCAAGCCAGAGGCTCTCTGAAATGTAACTTTAAGGGTCTTCTGTGTAGCTTCTGTCCTGAGTTTGTCTGCAAGGCCCCAGAATGGAGAATACAAAATGGGTCCGTGATTGGCCCCAGCAAAGCTTCTGTTATGCACTGTCTGTGGGCTCCTGTGTGTCTTAATGGTGGAATAACACCAATGATATCTGGTTGTGTTCACACTTACTGTGTTTCCTGTGCATTCTTTTCAGTGGTCCCTGATTCTTCTGGAGATTTGTGAGCTCTCTGACTCCATGATATAGTCCATGGAGCGAGTATATAGCTTATGCCAAACCAGTTTTTCTAGCTAGTGATTAGTTGAGGGAAAGTCATAAATTTGTCATAAGCCTGCTCCGTTGGAGCACACTGTGACATTTCTACTACACATTATGGCAAAGGCTCTTCTCTTTACTGTAGATGTATTCACATGGAGACCTGCAGCTCAGCTCTGTGTATAAAGTCAACATTTGGAAGAAGATGGAGCAGAAAGAAGTTTAGAGAAATAGGGTTGGGATCCCAATTAAACTGTGCCTGCAGCCCACCCTTACAGAGGCGCTGTTGGCTAAGACTTTCCAGGGAAAGGGCATACACACTGTCTTTGCTGTCCTATCCACCTTGTTTCTGGATGCTTCCACGATGCTGGGGGCACTTGTATCCCTCCTGTGATAATGTGAAGAAGCAGGCCAGTTTGCCAAGAGCCATGAAGAGGAAGAACACAAGAGTGTGGCTCATGGTGATTCCATGGGCAGCCAAATTAACATCAACAGCCATTCTCTCCCCCTCCCCCCACCAGGATTCTGGTATGGGAGAAAAATAACTTCTATTTGTTTGAATTCTAGCCAGTCAAGTTTTCCAATATTTACAACTAAAAAAATCCCTAATTCCATAGTCATGTTCATATACATACTGTTGTCTGGGAAAAAGATCTAATTTTCCTTTGGAAAAGATGGAATATTAAAAATCAAAGCACATGGGAACTATAGCTTGTCATCTCTGCACCCAGCACTGCATCTTTTCTTCTTAGGTATAGAGCAGAAATGACCACAGCTGCTATTCAAACTGTACCACAATTAGAATAAATTTTTGATACATGATTTTATATACTTACAGCCCTGGTAAGGGCACCGATTCCTCCCCCCACCTCCCTCTTTTAGGTACTTCATATGCCTCTAGGGAAAGGCAGGAAAATATTTAAAACTAAGAAAAAATATAGACCACTTGGGGTAGAAAACCCAGTCTTCTGAACTAGAAACTTCTAACATCTTAACTAATTGTCTGTTCATGATGCCTGCCTTAAGTCTTGTCCTATCTTTTATCAGTGGCTGTAGGACCAAATGATGCAAACTTATTGAGTTGCATTGACTAGGCCTTGAGACAAGTTAGCAAGACCAAACAGTGGCTTCCAAAGTCTGTTTTCTGCTGGAGAGCTATCTCTCTTCCTCCAAGTCTTCTTTATATGAATATAGAATTCTTCAACCATGCTTTTGATTACTGAACACCTATGTCAAGTAACCTGGTGGTGGTTGCCTTTAGGGAACAAGACCTCCATTAGAACTCCTTTCATGGGAGAGAAACCATAGACACTGCTACAGATTCTATTAAGGACTTTAGCCAAAATACAGGTGTACCTCTGTAAGCCCAGTTGCTTTTCTATGCTTAACAGTAGAATGTGGACATAATTTCCGTTGGCAGATTTGGTTAGGTGGATTGGGTTTCTAGTACAGAGAAGTCACAAAAAGTAAAAACCAATATCTACAGAGAGGCTTTCCAGTGTGGTCCAATCAAAGTCCTGAAAGCAAAAATAGACAAAGAGGGCCTCTGGGTAGTCTTGTTACAAACACCAAAACTCTGGTTTTATTTCAAAGGAAAGAAAAATGCTCTTTGGAGTGAAGATTTTTTTTTTTTTTTTGATTGCTGCACATTTTATTGCCAATCTAGTGGTGAAGTCATAATGAGAGACAGGTAAGGAATGCACTCAACACTGATTAATTATGTGCTGGCAACTATTTTTTCTTTCTCTATAAGAATTTTTGTAGTAATCACCAGTAGAGCAGTATATGACCCTAAAATGAGCATATTGTCTTAATGCCACTTGGAACAAAATCAACTGCAAACCTAGCTCGCAATGAGAACGGTGAGTCACTCTCAAAAAGACAAAGGCAGCTGGCTGAGGGAGAAAGGCTGGGCTTGGTGGGAGAGACTGGGTGATTACTGAACACCTCTCTTCTGAAAACAGGTATGGGATCTCTGTCTCTCTCACCTGATTTACCCATCATGGTGGTGAGTAAGGGTTTCCTCATAAGTGATTTTTTTTAGTTCACTGAAGCTTGTGCAGCAGGACTTGAGATGTGAGTTGTGCCTATCAGTGCCTTACCCCCTCCCACTTTTATTAGCATGTATATGCAATACACAATGGCTACTTTGAGCCTGAGGATTTCGTGCTCACATCTCTTGCCTCAACTTCACATTCCCTTCCACTTCCTCTTTTTTATCTTCCTCTCTCCCTCCCTCCTTCCCCATGATTCCCAACATCTCACCCACTTGACTCTATTATTTATTTATTTTTTTCCCCTGGGTTTCTCATTTTGGAGAAACCACGTGATATTTAACCTTTTGAGTCTGACTTGCTTCATGAGACATCATAGTCTCAAGTTGTGTTCGTTTACCTACAAATGACTCAAATATATCTGTCTTTATGACGGAGTGCTACTTTGTTATGCACAAATGCCACATTATTTTTCTATCTATTGGCCTGTTCATAGATACTTTGGCATCTTCCACAATTTAGCTGTTGTTAGTTGTGCTTCTAACAGCATGGGGTTTTAATAGTTCTTTATATGTCCTAGATCAAAGCTGTATTAATAAGTAATTTGAAAAATTTTCTCCCAGTTTACAGCTTTTATTATAATTTACTTAACGGTGAAGAACCTTTGCCTGCTCTTCTTTCTGATACCAATCATTCTGGAGAACTAAAGAGTCCCTGCAGTGCACAGGAATGAAAAGAGACATTTTAGGGTGGCAATGGTGGTGCTGTGAGTCACTGGCCGATTCACACTGCACTGTAGCACCTAAAGCTCCTTACCATTGAAGAGCCATCCCCTGCTTCTAACTCTTCTCTTGTTATTATTGGGTATATGACTGTAAAGGTTCTTCCTTCTGGGTCCCAAAGTCTGCCTGGAACAAGGAGTGTAGATGCAGATGGTCTGAGCAGGGGTTGCCCAGATAATGCATACATTACACAGCAAGTTTGTTCAGTCATTCACATATCAAATATTTATTTAGCACATGTTTTATGCCAGGTCGTGTGTTTGGACTACAGGAAAAGAAGAACAAAGATGTAGCTTCTGAGTTCAAGTATGACTCAGACTAAATGGGTTGACAGAAAAGTCAAGATAATTACAAGATCTTTCACCATCAAGATTACCCTCCCCGAGAAGAATAAATACATGTTTCCTCCCAAGTATTCATTTAGCATTTAAAACTATCTCAATCAGCCTGTTTTTCTTCTTTTCCCCCTCTCTCTTTCTTTTTTCTTTCTTTTCTTTCTTTTTCTTTCTTTCTTTCCTTCTTTCTTTCTTTCTTGTGCCTTCCTTGAGATCATAAGTCTAATTTTAGCTCCTAGCCATTCTTTAATATGGGTAGTCGCATAGGCGGTCTATGTTCAAGGCATTTGTTCTCCCATAATATGTCATACTTAATTAACTGTCACCTTTGCTATTAATATTAACTGAAATATTAATTTGATGAATCTTAATTTCTTTTAATCATAGCATCATTTTGATCCTTCACTGGATATCTCTTTAGAATGACACATAGTACAGAGGAGAAATTTTAATAGCATATTAAGATGTTTTTAAGAAAATCTCTTCAGCAATTGCACAATTTTCCACTAAGAATTTCTGCTCCTTGAACAGATGCAGCCTTCCTGATTTCCTTGTTAGCAAATGAATGTTTTGTCTTCATCACCTACTGACTCTATTTTGCACTTTCAAATGAAAATACTTTCAAATTTAAGAAATGTTTCTCCTTAGAAAATTCTCCAGGGTCTGCTGCCTTGTTGGAGTAGTAATGGCTCTGTATTATTAAAGGAGGTATGAAAATATAAATTTGAAGGTTTAGTCTGCTCCCCTGGCAGCAGAGTATGAAGAGCCAGGCTCTGGGAGGAAGGAACTAGGCCATCAGGGATGTCTTATGCACCAGCTGACCATTTTTTCTAACTTTTCTCTCATTCATTAATTTTCCTACAGTTTCTCTCTTTCCTTGCCTTGTGTCCTTCCTGAACACCCTCACCCCACATGTACACACACAGATGCTCACAGGACTGCCTGCCTCCACATCACTGAGACTTGAATGTTTTAAAGGAGAGTTCTATTACTCAAGTCCAGTCACCCAGATACCAGACACACTGGAACAGAATCATTTTCAGTTCCCTGGTTCTGATACGGGAAATGGCAGCTGTCCTCAGGAACATCACTCCTCATGACTGAGAGAATAACAAGAATTTTCCTTCCTACTCCAGCTCTTGGACCACTGCAGGGACTATGGTGAGTCCCAAAGCCCAGGAGCTTAAGGAAGACAGACAAGAAAATCACATGAGTAGCGTCCTCCTGGCTCCCACTCACCTCTAGGTACACCACCCAGGGCATCACCAAGGTGGCCACCAGTAAGTCTGCCACAGCCAGGCTTACCACTAGGTAGTTGGTGGTGGTCTGCAGGGCCCGCTCTCTCAGTACCGCCATGCAAACAAGGCCATTTCCAAAGACGATGGCTAGGATGAGTGCACAGTAGGACAGGGCGTAGTAGGCATGTGGACGGGTCTGGATGGCAACTGTGGCGTTTTCTGCTTCACAGGTGGAATTGATGTGGCCACTCAACTGGCTCAGAAGCGCCATAACCCAGAGAGAAGGGTGTAATCTTGAAGAGTTTCTGGGAGGAGACAAAAGAGTGTAGGTAAAATTGGCCTCTTTGAAACCTAGATACTGAGAAACATTTTCAAATTTATTGTGTTAACAAATTTTTATTGATCATTTCCTACACCAGGCACTATTGCAAGAACTAGAGATAAAGCTATGAGTGACATAGATTAAACTTTTTTCCCCCACAGAAGCCTATATTTACAAGAGAAGGCCAATAATAGGCAAGATAAAAGGTTGGTTTAACATAACGAAAATATGCTTAGTGGTGATATACATTTCGGAGAAAAATACACCAGGGAGTAAAGTAAGGAGTGGGTGAGAATTGTGTGCATGTGAGTGAGTGAGGACGATATTTGGCTAGTGCGATGAGGAAGCCCTTGTGGAACCATTAGCACCTGAGTGGTGACCTGGGGGAGGTAAAGAAGCAGACCGTGTGGACATCTGGTAGGAGACTGGTCCACGCAGCAGGAGTGGCAGGTGCCAGCAGGAAGGACTGGCATGTGGAAGGAACTGTAGGAAGGCCAGCACAGCTGGGACAGAGTGAGGCAGCCATAAGGGGGAAGGACGTAGAAGACTGAGAGATGGTGCAGAGCCATTGTCAGAAAAGAGCTTGGACTCGGGGAGATGGGCATCGTCGAGGGCTTCGAATTCTAGCTCTGGTGTTTCCCACCACTGGGACCTCGGATGTCTTACTGCCCTGCCTGAGCTTCAGTTTCTTCTTCTACAACACAGAGGAATAGTGAAACCTATCTCATAGGATTTTTATGAGAATTAAATGAGCTTTGACATACGTAGGGCTTGGAGAGCCTGACCAGGCGCCCAGGACGCTCCTCACATGCCGGATCAGCGGGTCCCACCTCACAGTCTGTTTCCCTTATGCTCCTTCTCCCTTTCTTTGGGTCCTTTCCCCCAGTCTCTATTGCTGCATTTTCCTTTTCCTCCTCCTTCTGTCTGTCTCACTTTCTTCAATCTCCTCTTCTCTTATTTCTTATATAGGGCCTGCTGGTTTGAGAGACTATTTTGAAACAAACAAACAAACAAACAAACAAACAAAATCCCTCAACAGCATTGGGGTCCAGTATAGTGTTTTCTTATATTTAGGGAAAAGTCATGTGCAGAGTTTTATTTGAAAATATTGGTTTACTTGTTTGTTTATTTACTTAGGTTGCATTGCAGATGGAACCTGTCTTCACTCTGAACTACAACCCCAGTTCTTTAAATTTTTTTTTTTTTTTTTTTAGATTTTGAGTTGCTTGCTTCATCTTTAAGTTGCCTAGGCTAGCTTGGACTTGTGATGCTCTTGCATCAGCTCCCTGGACTGCTGGGATTAGAGGTATATGCTATTACTCGTGGCAAAACGTCTTAACTTTAAAAGATCAGTTACAATTTGAAAACATTTAAGCCTTCTAAAATCCTTCTTCCCCTGCAACCAAAACCCCACATTCATGGAGTATTGACCCACCAGTTTCCAGCCTTTAACCTAGTCTAATGCCCTTGCTTTTCAATCAGGGAAATTAAGTAGTGAGTAAAATGTTTTAAGTGCTTTGGTTTATAAGTGGCAGAATAAGCATACAAGCCTTCTAATTATTTTCATGCCATCTTTTGGCATCTGAAAACTATAACAACTGTCATGTGACCACCTCACCAGGATGACCCAACTTCCACACCCCCACACTGTGATTTTAGGCTTAGAGTGGGAAAGGCATCCGAGTTCATAGACATACCCATGACATCAGTCTGCAGGGGTCAGCCCTGAGGGGAGTATGTCAGGCTTGCGTATGCCTGTGAAGGCATAGAAGTCACTATTCCTGAAGAAAATGCCTGTGTACTAAGTGTAGTAGTATGCCAAAGCCACATCCTAGGTGAAGACATGGGGTCTGTGGCTTACAGCATGGCCTGAAACCCAAGCAAGAGTGATTCCTGCCCTTGGCTATGTATGTGCTTTAGATGGTCCCACTCAGGTCCTTTGCCATGGCTTAAATATTTGTGTGCCCCCCCCAAAAAAAATTTATCTGTTGAAATATTAACCCCTGAGGTGATGTTATTATGAGGTGGAGCCCTAGGGAAGAACTCTGGAATCAATATCCTTAAAAAAGAGATCCTAGAGAGGTAACTGGTGCCTTCCACCAGGAGAGGACACTACGAGAAGATATCATCCGGGCATCTATTCTCCTGGAGTCTTGACCCCAGACTTTCCAGCCTCCAGATGCATTTCTAGTGCTTGTAAGCTACGTAGCCTATGCTATTTGTTACAGCGCTCTGAGTGGACTAAATAAAGCATCCTCTCTGGTCATGCCCTCTTGACAGTGCCTAGGAGCAGGTTCACTGAGAGTCCACATCCCCATCTCCATTCTATGCGCCAAGATCACAGAATTCTCTGCCCAGTTGCTTGGGAGTTTGTTTCCAGGGAAACGCATGCCTCATTTTAGATCTGTCACTCTGAGGTAGATTGTACCAAGTATTTGTAGAGCTCCTGGGCCCATGGGGGACTCTTTCTGGAGCTTAGATAAACAGCTTCTGTGTAGCTGAGGTGGGGCAAGAGGAGGGCAAAGTCCTTAGGCAAGATAGGATTATGCTTTCACATTTTATGTGAAATTCCTAAGGACCCGGAAATACCACACTAGCCTTCTGTGTTATTATAAATATTTAGTTATTTATTTGTTGTTTTGAGCTACAACATTAGCATGGCATTTAGTTTTGATTTTGAGGCAGGGTCTGGCTAAGCATCCCAGGTGCCAGGCTGAGCTTGAACTTGTGATCCTCCTACCTCAGCCTCCCAGAGTACCTATACCACTATAGGCCTATACCACCAGGTTTGGCTATGTTGCTTCAAATTTATATTTGGTAATGAATTCAAAACATTTAGTCACTTTATAGGTGATCCCCTAATGGGAATGCTTGCTTCAGGTTCTAGCACAAGTAGAGGTTGGCTTGGCGGCCAAGATTTGATCTCAATTTTGGTATCTGCAGCTTTTCTTGAATTAGGGAATTGGCCTAATCATGGCTATCGCTTGTATCTCATTTGGAAATGTTTCAGCCTGGAATGTAAAAGCCTTAAAATGAACAAATGGCTGGAAAGGGGTGACTAACTTGGAATGAATTCAGAGAATTGTTTAAAAACTATTCTTTATCTTGGCACATTGTTTGTAGCTAATATATTTTAAACATAATAATTCTTGATAATGATTATAATTTTCTCATTATTCAGAGAAGGTTAGCCACTATCCTGTAGATAACATTACTGCTGCCAAGAGCTTTCAGAAAAACACAATGCGTCCTGATTGTGGAAGCTCCTCCTCTGAGGCAGGCTCGGGCCCAGAACACCTTTCCTGCCACTGTGGGGACAAGAAGGCCGCGGCCAGATCACTCTTTCCTGGAGTTTGCAGCTGGCTAATGAAGTCTTGGCCTCATCTCATATGTCAGGTAAAAGGGAAGGAAAACACCTTGAAGTGTTTGATACCGTGTTGCTGGACTTATTAGTCTGCCAAGAGGGTTGACAGTTACTTAGAAATAACCCAGCTGAGTGTCAATGAATAATTATAAGAATGGAAATCCTTAATTCTGAAAATCAACTCTGAGCCTCACAGTTGCATAGATTTCTGATTTATTTTCTACGTTGCATTGCTGCGTATCTTAGATTCCTTACAGCAGAGAACAAGCTGCGGTTGTCCAGACAGTTCTGATGAGCGGTGGGTGTGAGCAATAAAGCAGGGACTAGTGAGATGCTAGACTTCTTCCTACCTCTCAGCTAGTTATTTTTACTTTTTCTCCCCCAAAGATGCTTGTATAATATAGAACCACGGATCTGGGCTGTGATTTTCCTCCTCCCTTCAGTAGATGATATGCTAACAGATAGGACACAGGTCTCAGGAAGAAGCTGAGAGCTTGAAGAATTCATTACCTCCATGATCAATCTCTAAGTATTTCATAATGGTTTCTTCATCAGCAAAATAAGGATAAATCATCCCTACTTCATAGGGTTGGAGTGAAGATTAAATGAAATTACGTAGGCAAAGGGCTTGGCACTGCTGGGCTGAATAATCCTTTGTTGTGGAGGGCTGTCTCATACGTTGTAGGGTGTTTAGTGGTGTATTTATTGGTCACTTAACCAACACTGGGACAAAATAACTGATTCTCCCAACTTAAGGCAAGAGAGATTTATTTTGGCTTATGGTTTTTAGAAGATTTAGTTTGCAATTGTCTGGCTACGAGGCAGAAAGTGTAGAAGGGCCTGGTAAAGGAAAGCTGCTCATCCGTGGCAGGCAGGAATCAGGGAGTGAAAGGAGGAGTCAGGGACAAGATTACACTTTTCTAAGTCACCTAGCCTAGTGACCTACCCCTGGCTAACCCCCAACTCCCAACAGCACAGTCAGCCGCTGAACTCACCAGTGGAGGAGTCCACTGACGAGTAATGTACCCTCAGTACCCTCATGATCCAGTTACCTTCCAAAGGCATAAGAGGCTGGGGGGACATTGTAGATCTAAATCACAACAAGCAGCATCCCTGACATACATTCACTAGGCAAAAGTAGCACAACCTCCCCAAAGTTGTAACAACACAAAATGTCTTCAGACATTGTCAAATGGCCCTTGGGGATAGAAGGCAAAATCATCCTCCTCTCTGAGAATCACTGCTGTGGCACAAGGTCTGGCACAACGTACTTGAGATTTGGTGGTTTTTACTGTTAACAGGAAAGTGTGAATAAGTGAAGAGATTAAATAAGGTAAAGTTACAAATTACCTAATGGATTTGGGAGCTAGACTACTGGTGAGCTCAGAGAAGAGCGTTAGGAGGTGATAATGGGTGGGATATGAGGAAGCGGGGAAGGCAAGGACTAGATTGTTGACTGGCCTTACTCTTTTAGGATGCATTGAATATAATGCTACAAACGAATTTTAAGGATCCTTTAAGTGTTATAAATTACTGACTTATCTCAGCTTTTACAATACATTCTAGCATTTCTTAGGATGTATATTCTAGATGAAAAAGACTGACAAAAATGATCAAGTTTCCACTAGCTCTGTCATTTATCTTGCTTTGCTGATGGTCAGTCCTTGGTGCTGAGTCAGTCTCCCTAAAATGTTCACGGGATACTATGGCACCTGGATACTTACTCATCAAGTTTTCTTTTTTCTTTTGAGATAAGGTTTTGTTCTGTAGTCCAGGCTTGTCCTGATCTCACTATGTAGCCCACGCTGGTCTAGAACTCATAGCAATTCTCCTGCCTCAGCCATGTACCATCATGTCCAGCTTATGTGGTGCTGAGGAATCGGGCTCAAGGCCTTATGCTTGTTAGGCGAGTGCTTTCAGCACTGTGCTTTTTCTCCAGTTCCCTTATTAAGATTAACAGCTTTTAAATATTTCAGTTTTTTTCATTAGGATATCAAACAAAACAAAATAAGAAGCACCTTGAGTCCTCAACTTCCTTCTGAATATAATCATGTCTGGGTTTCATCTGTGTGCCAGGCACTAGCACTACAAAGGTATTATCTAATTTTAAAATTTATAGCATCCATACAGGACAATGTTGATATCCTTCTTTTATCAAGGAAGCAAGAGAGACAGAACATTTCTCAAGCTACGCAATACATAAGTGCCTTATTTGAGCCCACTTTTGATATCAGCTGTGCTTAAATCCAAAGCTCACAACTTAGTGTGGCTCTGCTGATGGAGGCAGATGTGCTAGTCCTGCCCTGGTTGACGCGAGTTTTCTTCAACCCCAAGTGAAACCTTGGTGGCAGGTTCCGTCACACTTCTCTCACATCTCCAGTCCCTGGCTGTTATCATCAATAACCTTTTATTCAGTCTCTTCCTGAACACAGCTGTCTCTAGAGCTTTCCTGGTCTGGCTTCAATTCATACATGCTGAATCGCCTGACAAAATTAATAATTTTAATAGCTAACACTTGTAAGCATTGCCATATTCACACCTCACAACAACCTGCTGGAGAAAGTAGGTGCTCTTATTAGCCCTATTTTTGCAGATGAAGAAAGTGAGTCATAGAGAAGTTAAGTAGCTTGCTGAAGTTACACACCAGTAAATGGTGGAGCTGATTTAGCCCAAGATCTGTCTGCCTCCAGAGCTTGTGTTCTTAACTAGTTCCGCACTGTGGTGAGGCTGACAAACCTGAAATAGGAACGAATTTTAAGATCTTGCTTGTTCCAATTGTCTGTGCGCATTGTTATCCCATCCTCCCTGAAATCAACGCAGGTGCGCACAGCTCACAGGACTAGTGGGAGTTACATTGTCATTATTATTAGAGATAGTCTTTAGCATTTCTATGGCACTTTAGTTTTGCAGATTGCTGCCTAGTTTATTTTTTCTAATGAAGATTCACAAGTGCATTGAAATATGCGGCATGCTGATATATCTGAGTGCATTTACATGGTTGGTAAATTTAAGAAGAAAAATCATTGTTACTGACTGAAATTCAGTAGCTAAGCTAGGTTTTTATCCCCACTAAGCCTGCCAAAGAAAGCTGAGAACCCTCACTCTTCTTAATAATTTTTCAAGACCGAGCATTCTGTCATTTTAATCAGAGATACAATAAGACAACATAAGAGACTAACTGATAAGCAAGTATTCATCAATGACTACAATGCATAAGAAATTAAATTTATTATTGGATAGAATCGATGTGGTATTAGCTTCATTGAAAATTCTATTATGGCAGCTTTCTCTCCCTCCCTAGATACTACCACTATTATCTTCATTGGGCATCTGTGCTCACTGTTAGCTATGCAGACACACAAAAAATAATCAGGGAGAAACAAGTGCTCAGGTAAGAACTTTTTCATATGGTCTCTCCTTGTTTTTGGCTGTGAGAGATTCCGGATCCATGTCAAACGGCTGTCCTTCACTTTTACTCAGGAGAGATATGTTACTGACCTTTTAGTATCAGTAAGTAAAGAGCTTCCCCTGTGAAGTGCAAACAGGGCTGCAGAGCCAGTTCAGAACCCAAGTTGTGTCTTGCTACTGCTGCACTATTTGCTCATACCTTTTGATGCAATTTAATTAAGTTATATGCGTGAACTGGAACAAACACTTAATTGTGATAACTTCTGTCAACCCAACAAATTACATAAGCAAATGGAAGTCCCACAATTGAACAACAAAAATACCTTCAAAGTCATTTACTGTTATTGAAGAAATATACGTAATCATCATGTCAAGTACTGCATATTTCTCCTGGGAATAATCGGTTTCTGATTTGGAAATAGCCTGACATTAAACAGATCACTTAAAACAATGCCTTCCCGATCCTCAGTTCTGGATTATCAGGGTCCTGAATTGGGGACTTGCAAATAATAAACCCCGATAATTAATTAAGTAAAATACTTAAGAGGAGTACAATCAACTTCCATATAAATCACAGGAATAATCACAGCTTTTTGTTTTCTAACTTTAGTTTTGCCTCAATACAGCTTCTAGAGCCCATGAGAATACAGTTTTGAAGAAAAAAAGAAAATAAAAAGAAGGGGAACATGTTTCTACTGTACAGCTACATAGAAAAAAATGAAAGCAATTTCCTTATGGTTTCAGGTTTTAGATCAGAGTGATACGGAGTTTCAATATATACTTTGTCAGCCAAGGAATTTGAAGCTAATCAAACAATCTTCCAGTAAAATAATATATTCTAAGATATTAGAAATTAAAGTTACTTACCCTGAGAATTTCTTCTGATTTCTGGAGATTGTGTAGTTTAGTACCTCAGCTTCTGCAGCCATTTACTGACAACTGATACATCCACGCGAAACAAACTTAGCTTTTCCCAGGACACAGAGGCTAAAAACCTGCAGAAAGAGAATCACCCATTTTTGACTCTAAGCTGAAATTACTTGTGTGCTGTTCTTCCAGTTTCCCTCTTAGACCTTACTGTATGTTTCATAGCTGCTTTTCAGTGCATCCATTTTCCCTAAAGGCTTGAGGAGGGACCCTAAATTGAATATTGGTAGGGTCAGCGGCTCAGAGGCTCTGTCCTTGGTGCTGAAAGAGAGATGGAGTAGGCATAGCAGGTCCTGTTTTCGACCTTGCTCTCCTCTGTTTCCCTCTGTCTCTCTCTCTGCTTCGGTACTGAGCTTTCTAGCACATGTGCATTTCTCCCTTGGTGCTCTTTTTATCTCAGTTTTTTCCCCACTCTCTTTACCTTTATACTTTAATTTCTCTTGAATAACTGTCACCATCCTTAGTTTAATTGTCTTTCCAGCTTTTGGTGGGTGTAAAGATGATTGGTTAGAAGAAGGAACAGATCAACGAATTGATACCACCAGTGGTTAATGGAAATCAGTACAATTTAAAATACAATTGACAGAATAATTGAACTTGGAGGTGTATGCTGTCTGGGAAAAGAAGACTAAAGAAAGTATAGTACAGGGGAAGTAAAATTGAGGCATAGAGTATAGTTAGGGATAAAGATGAAATAAGCCAATATTATGAGAAATATCGAACTGTTCACTTAACAGCATGTTTTGTTTTCAGAGAACTTGAAAGACATTGCCTATTTGTCCTTACTGCTCATCTGTAATACTTGTGAATTTCTACTTTATTTATTTATTTATTTATTTATATATTTATTTATTTATTGTTTATAGGCAAGATCTCACTGGCTAGTCCAGCTGGTCCAAAACTCACTATGTTGTCCAGGCTGGTTTGAACATACAGCAACCTTCCTGCCTCAGCCCCTTGCATGCTGGGCTATGTGGTGCTAGGAAATTTAATCCAAGCCCTCTAGCAGTTATGCTACATTTCCGTTCTCCTCCTCCTTCTTCTCTTTTAACCCAACTTTAGAACAAGCTAAAGTGAAACACAACCACAGGCTGTGTCAATGGAAGTCACACTAGAATTTAGGCGCTTTCAGCTTATGCTCGCTCACTTGATTATGTAACTTTGCCATAGGATTTTAACTACTTTCTGTTTTCTGGTTTTCAATTTCTTCTCTTACTTCAGAGAGTGTCTTAGCTTTTTTTTTTTTTTTTTTTTGTGCTGTGACTCAGTACTCAACATCCTCAACTTCTCAACATTAGGGAGGAAAGATTTCTTCTAGTTTACAATTTTAGAAAGTCACAGTCCATTCATGGTGGGGCTACAGCTAGAGCCAGATCTGGGGCTGGTGCTTGGAAGACTGAGATCCTCACAGCATGAACAGAGATAACTCTGAGAGGAAGGGCGGAACCAGCACGTGACCCTCCAGGTCAAGCCTAAGCATCTGCCTCTCCAGCCAGGCCCCACCTCCTAACAGTACACACTATCCATAGGTACATGAGACTTCTGGGGGGACACTCCAAATCCAAAGCACAACAGAGACGGTAGTAATTTTTTCTACCAACAGTGGATGAGTGTGGCAGCGGCAATACCTGCTGACACACATAAACCAATCCTTACTTGATTGTGATGGGGCCCCCTTCTGGCTGAGAATGAGGTAGCAGCAGCAGCAACAATGTCTAACAAGAGCACTGTTTACTGAGCAAGTACTATTATCCAGCCATTTTAATATGTTGTCTTTTCCAATAATTTTGATAGCTCTAAAAGGTAAGTATTGTTTTTACTTTCTTTTTTGTAGACAGGAAAACTGAGGCTTAAAGAAGTTAGCATAATTTCTGAAGGCCACACGGCTCACAAGTGGAGCCTAGACATCTTCATTTTCTTAATCACTGTGGTATAATTCTGTCAAGGTAGAAAATTTAAATTTCTCAGGAGATTACTAATATTTCAGAGGCTGGTGTAATGTCAATAATAATGATATTGTTAATATAACATTTGAATGTCAACATATTTAGAAAAAATATTAAAAATTTTCTCTCAAATTATTTTTATTAGTATGTACTTGCACTATATAATTACATTTGACTTGAGGTGTTGGTACACATACATATCTCATCCTCATCATTTTTACTTCTCTTTTCCTCTTCTCACCCTCTTACACCCCATGTTCCTTCTTCTTCTCCACAAAATCTGTCTCTGCTTCCTCCCATCACTCTTATGTAGCTCTTTTACTTATTTATAATTTGGGTTTCTCATATTAGAGAAACTGTACAATATTTAAGCTTCCCTTTCTAATTCATTTTGCTAAGCATGATGGTTTCAAAGTGCACCCATTTTTTTACTATTAACTCAAGATTATCTTTCTTTATGGCAGAATAGTACCCCAGTATGTATATGTACCACATTTTAAAAAATTTCGCACACACACACACACACACACACACACACACACACACACACACATATTCGTGTGTGTGTGTGCGCAAGTGATACATGTTGTTTACATTGAATTTTAGTATTTTGTGTGTGTACATATTGTGTCAAAGCCACAATCCCTCCCTTCCACCCCCTGCTGGCCCTCCTGCACCCTCCTTCTCCCCCCTAACTCCCACTCTCCCCTCACTTGGTTCTATCAAGTGACTGTATTCTGGGTTTTTCATACTAGAGAAGCCATTTGGTATTTAACCTTCATATATCACTTCACATACCACATGTTCTTTATCCATTGGTTTGTTGATGGGTGTACTGGCTACTTCCATGATCTAGCGACTATGAGTCATGCTGATGTAACATGGGTATACACATATGATGTCTTTAATTCTTTTGGAAAACAATAACCCAGAAGAGGTATATAGGATATCTATTTCCAGTTTCTCTGGGGAATCCTCATACTGATTTCCAAAACAGTTGTACCAATTTATAGTTCCACCAACAATCTAGAAGAATTCCTTTTTCCACAGAACCTCTCCAGCATTTGTTGTTTTATGAGGCCTTGCCAACAGTCATTCTTTAATGGGGTGACATAAAATCTCTGTGTTATTCTGATTTGCACTTCTCTAATAGCTAAAGATGCTGAACATCTTACCATCTGTTCATTGGCCACTTGTCTTTCTTCTTCTGAAAACTGTGTATTCATTTTAGTTACCCATTTTAATTGGGTCTTTTATATTTTGAAATCTATTTTTTCAGTTCTGTGCATATTCTATATATTAGCCCTCTTTAGAGAGAGTAACTGGCAAGAAATTTCTTCCATCCCATCAATTCTCTTTTCACTCTGTTGATTGTTTCCATTTCTGTGCAAATCTCATTTGTTTATTCTTGGTATTCTATCTTATGCAACAGGTGTTTTGTTGAAAGACTCTTTGCCTATCCCAATGTATTTAAAGGTTTGCCTATTTTATTTTATACGAGATCTTGTGTTTCTGTTTTAAGATCTAGATGTTTGATCCCTTTTAATTTTATTTTAGCACAAAGTGAAAGGTATGGGTCTAGTTTCGGTCTTTGCATGTGAACAACCAGTTTCCCAACATCATTTATCAAGAGGCTCTTTTCCCCCCAGTGTTTGTTTTTGTCACCTTTGTCAAAGATCAAAGCACTAGGGTCACTCACTGTTGTCTCCTGAATCTTTAGTTCTGTTCTATTGGTTGATCTGTCTTTGTGTGTGTGTGTGTGTGTTTAAGTTACTGTCGCTTTATAAATAATTTGATGTCTGGTATTGTGATGTCTCCTGCTTTTGTCTTATTGCTTAGAATTGCTTTGACTATCCTGGGTTTTGTCTTGTTCCATGCATATTTTAGTATTTTTTTTCTTTCTCTGTGAAAAAATGTTATTGCTATTTTGATTGGAATTACTAGAAAGCATTTTATAAATCATGCCCTTCTCTGTGACATTTCAATCTTCACAATGCCTATTTTCATATAGGCAGATATGGACCTAATTGTGTTCCCCTTATTCATATATTGAAGCTCTAACCTCCAAAAGTCAAATCTTTGAAGTGCTGAGTAAATTAAAAAGAGGCATTTAGGACACATCCTATTCAAATAGGACTGATGTTTTTATTGAAAGAGGACATGGAATGAACAAAGAAAAGGCCATACAAAGCCGCAGAAAGATGGTGGAAAGCAGGAAGAACCAAACCTGCCAACGTGTTGATCTTGGTCCAGATGTGTGAGAAAATAAATTTGTTTGAGCCATCTGGTTGTGGTAGCTTGTTAAAGCAGCTTCAGCAAATAAATAAATATACATAGGCTTGGAGAATTTGGTGCTGTATACAAGGTTCCTCATCATTTATTGGGGCTAAGTGTACTAGTGATGTGGCATAACTATGTTGAACACGTGAGTGCTAGAACTCCCAGCTCAAATATGGACACTTTACTTTCTTCTTTCTTTAAATTACAGGAAAAAGGGAACATGCCTTGTTAAAGCTCTGCTTGTCTGACATGTAATAGCAGGGAATAACTGAAGGGTGGTATGCAAACAGACTAAGGCAGAGACGGTCTAAGAAACTTAGGGCTTCACATTGGTCATTTCTAGCATCATGGCTCTAGTGTCCTATATTTATTTTCTTTAACATTTGAATATTTTTTTTGTTAAATGATAATGTTGCCTTGATAATGCATGAATATAACAGGAAAGTCCCAATTTGTAGATTTTCTGTGTCAAGATCACACAATGTGTCCTCACAGAGCAGCTGTAAATGCTGGTAAGATTTTCTTCAGCATTATTGTGGAGATTTTCTTTGGCAAAGTTTGAAGAAAGATACAGAGAAATCAACACTCTTTTTTGTTTTTTGAAAATTAAAAGTCATGCATACTGGCAACCAAGCTAGCTTCTGCTCAGCCACCTCTCCGGGAGGCCCTGACTTCTTGGCAAGTGAGAATGGACTGGTATAGGAAACAGAAGAGGAGGGGAGAAAAGGATGTGCTTCTTTCTCTCAGGACTTCAGTGTAGGCAAAGTTAAGTGGCTGTTTCCTTTAACCTAGTATTTTTCATTCATGCATATTACAATGAACAGGTTTCATTCTTTTAATTAAATGAAACTCTTAATTCATGATTGGCATTGAAGATTTTGAGATTTGCCTTCTGGGAAGAGCTCCAAGATGCCTACAGAACAGACATGTCTGAACAAAAAAATCAAGAAAAATACAGATCATTTTCTTCATCTGTCTTCTGGGAAGCTACCTTAATATGAAAGCATGACTAGGGCGTTCTCATATATCACTCAACGGGTGCAGCACCTGGGAAATCCTTAACTTTGGAGCCTGAAATGTGAAGGCAAAGCATGAGTGGGCAAGTGCTGGGCCTCTGAGGTGTAGACATACCCAATGGTTTTGTTTGAAAGAAATTTGGTTTAACATTTTTGTGGAAATATTCTCTTCTGGCCTTTGAAATGCTGATCAAGGGTGATGATCAGGACACCATTTGGCATTAGGTGACTTTCTCATGCCACTTTAAATCCCAGGAAGCTCATCTTCAACAGGATGGAATGGAAACCAAAGAAAACGGCTTCCAGAGCCACTTTGCAGGACCTTACCCTGTGTTTTTGCAAGTAGTGTTACTCTGCCATTCACAATTTGAATCATTTTAGAAAAATGGATGCATGAGACCATGACGCTCAGAGAAATGAATCAGACCCAGAAAGTTGAATATTATAGGGTTTCTCTAATATGAGTAAACCAAACCATAAAAAATAAGAGACACAGAAGAAAGTAAGAAGATGGATTTTGTAGAGAGAGAAAGGGAAAGGGAAGGGGGTGGAGAGAAAAAGGGAGGTGATATGTAAAAGAAAAAAAAAGAACCAAATCAGGGTGGTAGTGGGATTTAGGGTATAAGGGGGAGTTGTAGGAGGGCCAAAAGGGGGAGGAGAAGGGATTGTAATTTTGATGCTATATATATATATATATATAATATATATATGCACAAAACTCAAGTTCAAAGTAAACATTATATACTATATATATATATATATATATATATATATATATATATGGGGAAAAATATAAAAAACAGCAATTAGCTTTTCTCACTGGGAACAGGAAGACTTGACCACCATGGTGACTTAAATTGCTGCAATATTGGTCTAATCTGAAAACACTTTTCACTTTTCACACTCATTGCACTTTTCACAGAAATCACCTCGGGTTTTAAGAGGACAAGTGTAGACTGGCAAGTGCTCTTAGGGAAGCAGGCAGTGGGTGACGTCCCCAACTCCAGCCTCCCCGTTCCTCTTCAGTGAGATCTTGTGACAGATGAAAACTACCCAAGAAAACCTCTGGTTTGCATTTTACCTTGGTCTGTCTCTGTAATACAGTTCTTAAAAGAAAAATTTCTCAAGTACCTTACTATTGCCCAGTACTGGGTTCCAGTCTCACCTCCTGTCTACCAGAGAATGCAGCAAATAACAGGAGGCTTCCCTGAAAGGTCAGTTTTGTACCCATTCCACGCCTTTATGGATGGCAGAGTAAGAGCAGGCAAGGACATGAACACATGACAGGGCTTCATATTTACACCTACGTTTCTGCGTGCTTGCATTTGACTTTCTTTTTCTACTTTCATCTTCATTTTGACCATTTTTTCCTGTTTTCTCCTACCTTACATCACGTAACCTTTCATTTTTATATTTTTTCCCCTTAATTTCTTCTACTCTGTTTTATATTTCCTTTTTTCATCCTCAAAATGCACATAATGGGAATATGAGAATAAGGGTGATTTAGGATCAGAGAATTTTTCATGTCAATTTATTTTTCATTTGTTTAGAAGGTTTGGGGGTGATAGGTATGGTGGATTGTATTTTCCAGTGATGACCTCAATTTTATGTGGCTCATCCTTTGTTATCTTTTAGAAGTTTGCTACTTGCTCACCAAGAGGCAGAGTCAGGTCTTGAATCTGGTAGGGCTTTGTAATTATTTCAACTAATAGAGTATAACAGAAGGGGCCTTATGGGATTTCTCACACCACATCGTAAAAACGTTGCATGTGTCTGTTGCTCGCTTGAGACGCTTGTTCTTGAAACTCATTCACTACGCTATCAGCAAGTTTAACCAAGCCTGCAAGGGCAGCCACAGGACTGTTGTCCTACAACCCTGGCTTAACTTACAGCTAAAAGCTAGTGTTCGCCAGCCATAACAAGGAAGCATTTTGAAAGTGGCTCCTTGAGTCCCACAGAATGGTCCCAACTGGTATCATGTGGAACAGAAACAAGTGTCTCTGCAAAGCTTTGCCCAAATTTCAGATTCATGAGCAAAATAAGTGTTTGATGTTGTTTCAAGCCAACAATTTTGCTGTGTAAAAATGGATAACAAATAATCTGAGACCCAATCTTTTTTAGAACTTGCCAGATTCAGTGTTCAGGAAGAGGACATCTCAAATTCTATTGCATCCCATCTCATTTTGAGGCAACTGTCATTTAATTATTTAGTGTGTTTGGTCTGATACTCAGATGTCATGTGTATGTATTACTTTTACAAATTTCATAAATGTTGTTACTCAAAATGTGGGGCACAGAACAGGAACAGCAGTGTCATCTTTACTTTGGAAGTCATTTAGAAAGAGATATCATTGGGTCTCACCCCACACTTATCGAATGCAGAATTTACAACTTAACAAGATGTTCTATTATTTATAAAAGTTAGAAAGGCAGTGGTGCAAAGTTCAGGCCTGTAAAACTAATGCATCTATATACAACAGACAAATAATTAACTAGTTTTCACTTGTTTTTATTTTTCATTATTTTGTTGTGCTAAAATACATATAACATCAAATCTATCATCATAACCATAGTAGGTGTACATTTTAGTAGTATTAAGTATATTTATTTTCCCCATTTTTATTAGTATATTTATTGATACACAATGGTTACATTGTGCTTGAAAGTTTTGTGCACATATATATTTCAACATCATTACAATCTCTTCTCCTCCTTCTTTTTGGCTATCCAAACTCCTTCCTCATCCTCCCGACTCCCAATATCTCATCCATTTGATTCTATAAATTACTTGCATACTGGGTTTCTCATATCAGAAAAACTATGCTACATTAAACCTTCTGAGTCTGACTCACTTCACTAAGCGTGATGGTCTCAAGTTGCTTCCATTTACCTACAAGTGTCCCAAATCTATCTGTTTTTAGGGAAAGTCATTGTGTTCATATGTCATGTTTTTTTGTGTGTGTTCATTGGTCTTTTGGTGGATATTTCAGCGTCCTCCATAATTTAGCTATTGTTAGTTGTGTTGCTATAAACATGGATATACATGTATCTCTGTTGTACATTGCTTTTAACTATTTTGGACAGATATCCAGAAGAAATATTGCTGGATCTAATGGAATGTTTATTTTCAGCCTTTTGCAGAATCTCCATAGTGCTTCTCACAGTGGCTACACTTGTTTACCGTCCCACAAGCGGTGTAGAAGTGTTCCCTTTCCCCCTGCAACCTTGCCAGCATCAATTGCTGTTCAAGTTCTTGATATGTGGCATTCTCGCTGGGGTAAGAAGGTATCTTAGTGATGTTTTGATTTGCATTTCTCTAATAGCTAAGGATGTTGAACATTTTTTCATGTATTTGCTGGTTACTTGTATTTCTTTATCTGAGAACTGTCTATTCATTTCAGTTGCCCACTTTTTAATTGAGCCTTTGATTTTGAGTAGTCTATTTTTCTTCTGTTCCTTGTATATTTTAGTTATTAGCCTTCTGTCTGAGGTGAAGATGGTAAATATTTTTCCCACTTTGTCAGTTCTCTCTTCACTTAGTTAATAGTTTCCTTTGTCATGCGAAACTTTTTAATTTAATGTATGATTTCATTTGTTGATTCTGAGGGCTATCTCTTTTGCATCAGTTATCCAATTAAGAATATCCTTGCCCACACCCACATCTTCAACAGTTTTACCAATTTTGTCTTCCAAAGGTTCAATGACGTTTCAGCTTCAGTATCTCAGTCTTTGACGCACTTTGATTTGATTTTGGTACATGGCAATAGGTGTGTGTCTAGATTAATTCTTCTGCATATGAATAACCAGTCCTCCCAGCACCATTTAGTGAAGAGGCTATTCTTTTTCCAGTACATGTTTTGGCCTCTTTGTCAAAGGTTAGATAGCTGAGAGTACTTGAGGTTGTCTCTGCATCCTCACTTCTGTTCCATTGGTCAACCTGTCTGTTTTTATGCCAGTACTGTTTTTTTTTTTTTTTTTTAAAGCATTGTTACTTTGTAATGTCGCTTGATATCTGGAATTGTAATGCCACCTGCTTTTGTCTTGTTAATTAATATTATTCGGCGTTTCTTTTGGTTTCATATGAATTTAGGGATTGTTTTTTTCAAGTTCTGTGAAAAATTGTTGATATTTTCATAGTAAGTGCACTGAATCTTTATTAGTTTTTGCAGTATAACCATTTTGACAATATTAATTCTGCTGATCCAGAACAGGGCGTGTCTTTCCACTTTCTAATGTCCTCTTCAGTTTCTTTCTTTCGGCATAATAAAGTTTTCTTTGTAGAGATCCTTCACTTCCTTAGTTAGGTTTATTCCTAGGTATTTAATTTTTTTATAATATTGTACAATAATCTGTACCACTCTTCTTCATGACTCTTTTCATCCTGTAAAACTAAAACTGTAATCATTTAACAATAAATTCCTTTTTCCTAGGGAGTTGATTTCTTCAAGAAAAAAGATGTTTTTCTTAATTTTTTCATTGTCAGTTTTATCTCAGATTCAATCTTTATAATTTTTCTTTCTACTGGCAGCTTTGTATGTATTCTTTTTTCAGATCCTTAAGTTCTCTTGTTCTTTCTTCTTTTAATCCTCCCCTCTTCTTACCAGGACTCTGAAAAGGGGAGATGCCCAGACTGGGCTCAAATGTGTGATCCTCTACCCTCAGCCTCCTGAGTAACTGAATTACAAGCAGGCATGCAATGCTATGCCCTGCTTTCTTGTTTCTTAATGTAAGCATTTATAGTTACACATTTGTCCCTTACCATTGCTCTCACTGTTTTTTTTTTTTAATAAACTTTTGGTATTTTTTTTAAACAGGGTCTCATTCTGTAGCCCAAGCTGGTTGTGAATTCAGTGAATAACCCAGACTGGCTTGAGACTCAATGGCAATCCTCCTGCCCCAGCCTCTCAAGTGCTGGGATCACAGGAGTACACCAGCACACCTGGCTTTATGTGATGCTGGAGAACTGAACTCAAGGCCTTGAGCTTACAAGGCAAGCACTTTAGCCACTGTGCCATTCCTCCAGCCCCCACTTTTGGTACTTTTATATTTTAATTTTATTTGTCTCTTCCTATCTAATTTTGTTTGAGATTTTGTCCTTGATTTGTTAGTTGGTTAAGAGTGTGTTGTTTAATTTCCACACATTTTTAAAGTTTCCAGTTTTATTGTTAGTGATTTCTACTTTATCCCACTGTGATCATAGAAACCTTGTGTGCATTTTTTCAGTCTAGTTGGTATAGTACATTGACCCTTTTATTTCCTGTCTTCTGTTTGCTTGTTATATCCATTATTAATGGTGAGTAGTTGAAGTCTGCAATTATTATAAAAGATTGCCTATTTTCTCCTTAAATTCTGTTAGTTTTTTCTTTATATATTTAGGTGACCTATTTTTAGGTGTAAATATTTATAATTGCTATATTTTCTTACTGTACTGATACTCTTATTAGCCTATAATATCCATGTCTCTTATAAATATTTTTTATTTAAAGTTTATTTTGTCTGATATTAGTATAGCCATATATTATGTGGAATATTTTTTTTCCATCTTTTCACTTAACCTATTTGTGCCTTTGGATTCTAGTATAAATCTCTTATAAATTGCATTTAGTTGAATGATACATATTTATTCATTATGCTGATCTTTATTTTTTGATTGGTGAGTTTAATCTATTGCATAAAAAGTAATTATCGATAGGGAAAGACTCCTGTCATTTTCTAATTGTTTTCTATATATGTAAGACACATGAAAAGTTACATAGAACATTTTTGCCTACATTTCTTCTTTTGCGTTTAGTGATTTTTTAGTGAAACGTGTGAATTCTTTTCTCATTTCCTTTCTTTTCCCCACGTTCTTTAGCTATTTTATTTGTGGTTACCTTGGGTTTTGCACTCATGTCCTTAAGTTATAGTATTCTAATTTGAACTGACACCAGATTCATATCACTGGCATAAAAACCCTGCCCCTTACAACTCCATTCCCAGTCTATCTAGTTGTTGATATCATGAAGTTACACCCTTATACATTGCAAGCTCCCACACAGGTTAAGAATTCTTTTAGATGTATAAATATCTCGAAGAATATGGAAAGCAAAATGTGGAATTACAAGCCAAAGTTACATTAATACTCCCGTTTCTAATGATTCTTTTTTTTTTTTTTTTGTAATGGGAATTTGAACACAAGGCTCTGTACATGCTATGTGAGCACTCAGACACTGAGCTACGTTCTGGCTCCTAATGATTGTTTAAAATAAATTATAATGGTCTCTTAAATTACATACACAACCAAAAATGGTGTTATGAACTGTGATTACAGTTCATCTCTCTTTCTGTAATTGCCATTGTATTTGCCTTTACTGAACACTATTTATTCATATGGCTTTAAGTTGTTGTCTAGAATTCTTTTATTTTACCTCACATTTTCTTGCACGACAGGTATAAGGGTAGTAAACTACCCCAGCTTTTGTTATCCTGTGATTTCTTATGGTCTCCCTCATTTTGAAGGATAATTCTGGCAAATATAGGATTCTTAGTATTGTGGTTGGGATGTGGAATGTCCCCCAAAAGCGTAATGTATTTGGATGTTATAGGTAATCTATGGAACCATGTGCTGTGAAGAGATGGCGGCCTGGTTGGAGGGGTGGATTATGGGTATGTGGTGGGTTACAGGTGTGTGGTGGGAAACAAGTGTGAAGTAGATTATAGATTGCAAGCACGAGGTGGATTAGGGGCTTAAGTCTGCCAGGGGCAGAACACACCTGAGACTGGACCTAATGGGGAAAACACTGGAACAGGACCTATGAGGATGTATGTTCCTTCCTCCCTTCCTTCCTAGGCCTTGGCTTCCTGTTTGCAATGTCACAAGCAGCTGCCTCCACCTTCACCTCTGCCATGTGCTACCACTACTGCCTGTCTCCCATGAATGAATTGTGACCTTCTGAAACTGTGAACTAAAATAAACTTTTACTCCCCTAACTTGTGTGTGATGGGTAATCTGTCACAGCCATGAAAAAGTAATTTTCTCTGATGAGAAAATTTCTGATAATGTTATAGAGAACTCCTTGAATGTGATGAGCCACTTCTTGCTGTTTTCAGGAGTCTCTTGTTGTCTCTGAAAAGTTTGTATGGATCACAAATCAAAGTTCTTGGTGCACTTTCCTTCACAGAAAAGGACAAAACAAAAATCAAAAGCTACTGTTGCCTTGGAGTGCTGATGGCAGAGTGTGGCCCTACCGTGGAGATGTGACAGAATCATAAGACATACAGATGTACGATAGCCCTATAAAGAAGAGAGTGAGGCATAAAGTATCCAATCTCATCATTTCAGATAAGATCAGCCCTGGGTCAAGAAGGACTTTGCGCGGCGGGAAGAGGCGGACAGGAGGCAGACAGGAGGCCCCTCGCAGTCTCCTTTCGTCAGGCTCTCTTCTTCTGCTCTACTTCCTGCTGCTTTAAGCTCAGCAGTCTTGCCCAGTAATTCTTCCACCATGTTGTCTCTACTGTGGAGTCAGCTCATCATCATCATATGCTGAAACTGCAAGTAAATTGGACTTTTCCTCCTTTAATGTGTGGGTGTTTGGTGCTGTGTTCCAGTAAGGAGAAAGCTGATTAATACAAAGACCGTTATGGATAGGCACACACAAAAAAATTTGGGAAACCTAGAAGAAATGCAAAGTTTCTGGACACATATGAGCATTAAAATTTAGCCAGGAGACACAGAAAACTGGAACAAACAATTTATAACAAGATTGAGTCAGTAGTTAAACCATTGCGGCAATGACATGCCCAGTACTAGATGGCTTCATTGCTGAATTTCACTAAATTTTAAGGGAAAAACTATCATCAATTCGTCACATATAATTTCAACAAGTTGGAAAGAAGAAAACTCTTTTAAATGGATCTGCAAGACCAGCATTATCCTGAGACTAAAACCAGATAAAGAAACAACAGAAAAATAAAATTATAACCAGTATCTCCAAAGAACATAGCAGTAAAATTCTTAACAGAAGCTACTAAGTGAAATCCCATAGCACATTAAAAGTTTTATGCATTGTAATTAAGAAGGGATTACTCAAGGAAAGCAAGGATGCTTCGACATAGTGCAAATCAATAAATGTAGCACACCCATGTCAGCCAACGTTTTTTTCATTGTGACCAAATGCCCCAGGAAAACAATCTAAAAGAGGAAGATTTATTATGGCTCATGATTTTGGAAGTTTTAGTCTATGTTTGGCAGACTCGAATGCATTTAGGCCTCTGACAGGCCAGGTGGAAGGGTGTGGCAGAGGAATGCTTCTCACCTTGTGGAAGCCCTGAGGTAGAGAGACCAGGGACTAGACGAAATCTCCAAGGTCATGTCTCTAGGATCCATATTCTTCCACTAGGTCCCTTCTCCTCCTTCCATCACTTCCTAATAATGCCATCAAATTATGATCTTATCTCATATGATCTCATAATCCACAGATGAAGTTAAAACCCTCCTAGTGGAATTACTTCTCATTCCAACTTTGGTCATTGCTGAATTGAGGATCAAGACTTCAACATGTGAGCCTTTGGGGTCAGGTCATATTAAGTCATAACAAGACTACATTAACAGAATAAAGAGCAAAAACCACTTGATGATCATAAACAGAGGCAAGAAAAGACATTTGATGAAGTTCCACATTCTTTCATGATAAAATCCCTCAACAAATTGGGTGCCAAAGGACAGAAGGAATACACCTCTACATAACAAAGACCAGGCATGACAAATTCACTGTCAGCTTCATCCTGAATGGGAAGAGCTAAATTTATTTACTTTAAGATCTGAAACAAGAGGAGGATGCTCTCTTTCGCCATTCTTATTCATCTGGAAGCTTAGCTAGAATAATTAGGCAAAAGAAAGAAGTGAAATGCACACAAATAGAAATGGAGGAAGTAAAATTATCTGTTTGCAGATGACACAGTTCTATACATAGAAAACCCAAAAAACTACGCAAGAGGACTTTTTCCGAATTGATAACTGAATTCAGAAAAGTTGCAGGATAAAAAAAAAAACATACAAAACAATAGCTTTTTATATAAGCTTTTTTGTTTTACAACAAACTTGTTGAGAAAGATAGCAAGAAGGTAATCACTTTCACAATAACTACAAAAACAAACAAAACCCCACAATCAAAACCAAATCAAACCCAGCCAAAACAAAAGCACCACAAAAACCTTGAATAGCCAAAGCAATCTTGAGCAAAAAGAACAAAGCTTGAGGCATCACAATGCAGATTTTAAGATATGCTGTAGTGCTCTGGTAAGCAAGGCAGCGTGGTACTGGTGTGGAAACCTAGACTGGTGGAACAGAACAGAACAGAGAACTCAGATGCAAATTTGCTCACCTCCAGCCAGTATTTTTGAATGGTGGTGCTAAAAGCATACATTGTGGGAAGGACAACCTTTTCAATAAGTGACACTGGAAAAACTGAATGTCTGTTGAAGAAAGAATAACACTAGATCCTGCTTTGCATTGTGTAAAAAAATCAACTCAAAATAGACCAAAGATGCAATTATATGATCTCTAACTATAAAAGTACTAAGACGAAATCCTTCAGCACATTGGTATAGCCAGTGATCTTTTGGCTAAGATTCCAACAGCACAGGCAACAGAATAAAAAAGTAGGCAAACGAGAGGGTATCAAGCTAGGAAGTTTCTGCACATAAAACAGTCAGTAGAGTGAAGCAACAAACCATGGGATGGGAGTAAACATTTGCAAATTACTTTTTGAGAGGGATTTATGTACAGGATATGGTAAGGAACTTGAAAAACTCAACAAAAGAGGTTCTGGGTCTAATGGTGCAGGCCTGTATTCCTAGCACTGTGGATGGCTGAGGCAGGAGGATGCCAAGTTCCAGCCCAGCCTAGGGCAACTTAGCAACTTGGTGAGATTCTGTCTCAAAATCAAAAATAAAAAGGGCTGGAGATGTAGCTCAGTGTGAGCTCAATCCCTGTTACTGCACAGACAGACAGACAGAGACCCACACGCAAAGCAATTTAAAATCCAATTTAGAAATTGGCAAAGGCTCTAAATACCTATTCTCAAAATAAGAAATGCAAATGGCTAAGAAGTGTACGAAAAATTGCGGATATCACCAGCCATCAGGGAAATGCAAATTGAAACCACAATGAAATCACTCCAGTCAGACTGACTACAGTCACAACTGGAAAACCAAACCAAAACAACAACAAAAACAAAACAAAAGACAAAAAGCTCATTACTAGCAAGATTGAGAAAAGAGAACGTAATCCTTCTATACTATTTGCTGGTAGAAATATAATTCAGTGCAACCATTGTGGAGAACTGTAAACTAGACACAGAACTACCCTGTGATCTAGCTATCCCATGCCAGAGTATACATTCAAAGGAAATGAAACCAGCTTATCAAAGAAATAGTGCGCTTCCATGGTTATTATAACCCCATTCACAACAGCCGAGATACGGAAGCAGCCAAAGTGTCCATTAGCAGATGAATGAAGAATGTGGTATTTATACAAAATGGAATATTATTTAGCAATAAAAAGCAAAATCTTGTCATTTGTGGTAGAACAGATGTAATTGAAGGATTTTATTTTAAATGGAATAAGCCAGGCACGGAAAGAATCTCACATGTTCTCACTCTGAAAGAAGAGAATACAATAGTGATTATCGGATTCTAGTGGAAGTAGTGGGGAGGAAGGTGGAAGGAGGTTGGATAATAGGAACCACAACACAGTTAGGCAGGGGGAGTAAGTTCTAGCATCAACAGAGTAGGTCGGTAACTCTAGTTGCATACACTTTATGGAGAGATAGAACAGGGGAGCTTGAAGGCTTCCAATACTAAGAAATACCAAGTGTCCAGGAGTTGGAAAGCAAATAACATGGATTGGATCATTTTCATTTTTTTGCATTACGATACTGAATTCCATAAATATTGCAATTATTAGGGGTCAACTAAAAAGGAAAGAATAACGCTTAGCTTAAAAAATGCAACCCCAAATCAGAACAATTTGATGATGATGTGTCCTCACATGTGTTTCTTTGAGGTCAATGTTCTTGGAGTGCTTTGACCTTCTTGGATGATGATTTCCATCAAATTTAAACTGGATATTTTAATTTAATAATGTGGTAAATCTGAAAACCAAATTCTCTCTTTCCCCATGTTTGATGTACTGGTTTATTATTGTCTTTAAATGTTGTCTTTGTGTCAAGGATCAGACGTTCACGGTTTTGCAGGTCTGTTTTGGACTTCTGACTTTCCTTGAGCATGTGCATTCACTTTCTAATTTCTGAGGTGTGTGTGTGTGTGTGTGTGTGTGTGTGTGTGTGTGTGTGTGTGTGTGTAGTTTGGTTTTGAATATCCTAGTTTTGAATATCCAAAAAGGCGGAAAAGAAAAAAAAGGGTAGTCAGTTTAAAAGGGTGCTGGCCTTTGCAATTTCCTAAGAGTCATTTCAGATAAAGAGGAAAGGCCTGTAGCAGCAGAGAGAGGTGCAAAAGGCGTGACCCTGACAAAACAAGGCACTTTCCCGGACTCCTCCAAACTGTGCAAACTGCTCTAGAAACTCACTTGCAGCTGTCTGCCATAGTACCGGGGTCAAGAAGGGGGAGCTACTCATGTTCTAAGAGCTGAAATGACCAAAATAAATCATTTTGCCATTCAAGCCTTCTGTTGGAAGTTTTAAGCCTTCAGTAGATTCCAGAATTCCCAAATCGCTCCATTAGGCAGATTATGCCGGCACAATTGCTTTCCTGGTGGGGAGACAGATCGCTAGTGCTTTTTGGAACGCTCCCCTCTTCCATCTTGGCTTTTATTGTTCCCCCCACCCCAGAAAAGTTAGACTTACGTGTATACGGGTGTGTGTGGGGGGGTGGCTAACAGAGGGAGTGATTCTTTGACAGAGGCACTCAGGAAGAGAAAGTGAGGATCAGGGGAACAAAGCTGCCTTCAGGCTCTAGTCTGAGCGAAGTGTGTTTCAATTACTTTTCTTTAGAAATAGTTGAAACATGCCAGGCCCAGTGGTGTAATCTCAGATGTTTGGGAGGCTGAAGCAGGAGATCACAAGTTTGAGCGCAGACTGGGCAAGACATCAATTTAGTGAGACCCTGTCTCAAGATTAAAAACAAAAAAAGAGCTGGGGATGTAGTTCAGTGCAAAGGCCCTGGGTTAAATTCCCAGTACCCCTCTCCCCCCAAAAAAGTTAGGGATATTGTGGGTAATAAGATAGAAGTGTAGTAGACATTTTCATTGTTGACAGCATTCCATCATTGAGTAGGTATGTGTCTTTTTTTTTTTTTTTGCAAATGGCTAAATATATATGGGAATATATATGCTTGTTTTGCAAATAAATACTTTTAAAGCACTTTAAGCTTTCCCAGGAGGAAATGTTCCCTCAGATGGGAAATAGACTGTTATTATTTTGCCCTGGTCGGGGTTTGAGTGTTCACGCACCAGGCCTCTTTTGGGTAAGTGCTGCTATAATGGTTGATCCCTGCCCTAGAGGACAAAGGAGCTGCTTTCTCTTCATATCTGGGTTTTCAAGACACTCAGCATGTATAAAGCATATCTGCAATCCGTTCTCTACGGGTTACATTCTCTAATCCTTGCAGTTTGGTTCTTCCCAGCAAACAGGACTTACAGAACTTTGTACGTTAATGACAATAACCTTGAATTCCGTGGAGATTTTGTCTCCTCCACGGCCCCTTTGCAGTCTTGTCATTGTTCAGATATCCCATAGACAGCTGTGATGGAAACAAGGTCACCTTTAGAGTAAAGCAAAACAACAGATGATTCCAAATAGTAGAGTTGAAAGAGGACAGACAGGGCTGTCTAGTGAAAGGCATTTGGTATCACTAGAACCCTCAGAGGAGTTAAAAAACAGAACCTTCAGATGTATTTGCAAGGCATCAACATTTCTGGAACTGCTTACTTCCTCTGTCTTATCTTATTGTCTCTCATGCTGCTTCCAATTTACCCTTATGCTTAGAAGGTGCCGTATGAAAGTGTCTGCACTTGCCATGGTCTAGCCGCACTCAGGCACTTGGTGGAAACCTTGGTAGCTCAGGCAATGCTAGCAAGAGAGTAGGCAGCAACAGAATGGTTTGCGATGATGTGAGCCCCAGTAATGCAAAGCCACCCAACATATGCTAGGGAATTATATGGTAATATTAAATGATTTAAGAAGAAATAACAGCAATCAAGCCTCTCTAACTTCATTTTGCAGACTTCGTTCCAGGGTTGGCCTTTTGTGCACATACTCTTACAAAGCTGAGATCTTTGTTTTGTAGTTTCTTTAGCACGTAAAGTAACTGATGATGTTGGTACACGTTTTTCACTACTGTATCATCTGTAACGACTCAATTCTTTTTGACTGTGATGCAACATTTTAATCCAGCAGAAATCATTCTAACATTTACTATTATCATCATTGCAATCAGCCTTGAAGGGGGATCTTTATACGAAACTGCACTGAGTGAGGCTGAATTACCATCGCATTAGGAAAAGACTTGGCAAATAGCCAAAAGACTTGGAGTTAGAGAGTGAAGTTTTTTTTTTTTTTAACTCTGATTTACCCTTGTTATGTGTGCTTTGACTCAGTTATCATATTTGGGGCCTCACTTTCCTTATTTGAAAAAGATGGGGTTAGAATAAATAAGTTTTATGATCATTTCCGGCTCCAGTGGTTTCCAATTTTGTGAATTCTAAGATTTTTGGAAAAGTACCACAGTGTGGTCTCAGGCTCAGGTACTGACCTTCGAAGTGCATAGGGACGGAAAGCTGGTGGCCAAGTTATGCCTGCTTAAAAACTCGTGTTTAGCTAGCACATTTTTTATGCAAAGCAAGTCCAAGTCCTTTTCCGGTAGTGCACGCACTACCCTTTCGGCCTGCAGTCTTGCCCACGCACTTCTGCTCACACGCTAGGATTCCCCATGCCTTTATTGTGCTTTGCCCCTGATGCACTTTACGTTTGCTACCCCTCAAGGAAGGTGAGACTGCACGGCTTGCAGCCCCCACCTGAACCGGGCACCTAGTTTCCATGGAAGCTTCCTTCAGAGTACTGTGGAAAGGCAGCTTTATTTGTCCCCCAGATCCAGTGATGGCTTCCGTGGAATGCACATAAACACCTTGTCAGGCACCAGAGACAGGTTGCAGAAGATGATTGATGGCACTGGGCTTGTGAAATCACACCTGCTGTCACAGCAGATGGGGAAGAAAGCCGGGGTAACCTGTGGAATTGCTGATCCTTTTTGAAAATTCACTCATAGAAACATAATTTTAGCTCTTTTACATACTTTAGAAATAGCTATTATCACAAATCAAACTCTAGGGGAGCAACTACTACATGAGTTTTCAGCAGTATAAAATTTCAGTAAAATAGCAAGAAGCCTTCACCAACTGGGTAAACTGGTGTTTGAGCTCCAGGGTGGTGAATGACTCTTTCTTTGCCAAGCCAAAAAAAAAAAAAAATGTCATTCAAGCTGCAATTGCTGGCTGGCTGCCCATTGGGCATATAAGCCTGTCCTCAGTGAATGTTATTCCAACCCATGTGCAGCTACTGCCTTTGGAGTGCTGGATGCATCTCTGACAGGAAAAGAGATAAAACAAATTTTGCGCAGAACAAACCAATGAGTGGGCAATGGGTGAGGATCACGGGCTGCTTACACTTACATGGATCTGAGGAAGTGTTCTGATGTGTCAAATTTGATGTCATTGTATTGCTGACTTTATCCTGTACAACTTAACAACATTATCTTGCTTTTTTCCTGGTGTGCAATTAAAAATTTATTAAAATACATTATTGGGTTTCATTATGTCTGCTGCATTACCTTATGCAAGGTGTAAGGAAGCATGTTGAGGTGGCTGGTACCTCTGCAGGTACATTTGCTAAGCAAGACAAGAACTTACCAAGACTGGGCATGAGGTGGGAGGAAGAGGCCTCCGAAGGTTCTGAGCAGGTTCTGTGAGTCACAGACAATTGGAGCTCTGTGCGTGGAGGAGGGAAAGGCACACCAAATGAGTGGAAATGGGAACTCTAGAGAAGCTGGACATTGATTTGAGCCTCATGGTGTTTGGGAGTGGGTTAAGCCAGAGTATGCAGTAAGAAAGAAAAGTTTCACCTACCAGAGTCTAGAGTGTCAGGAAATTAATTCACTCACTTATTCACTCTTTAATTTGTTCAACAAGTACTTCTTGAGCATTGATTCGATGGCAGGTTTACTTTAAGCCTAAGAAATATGTAGATGTGTGGAAGTCTCAGGTAATGGTGAGTATTATGCAGAGAGGTGGGACTGAGTAACGTGACAGTGAATGGGTGACCATGGTACTTTCCTTGCTTCTCTGAATGATGGCTAATCTCAGTTCTGAACGACAAGCAGCAGCCAGCCATGCAAGGATCAACAACAGAGCGCTCCCGGGAGAGGGAGCAGCTGCTGCAGAGGCCCTGAGATGGGAACAGGATTGTACATTTGAGAAGGCCGGCGTTGCCAGCGTTGTGGATGACAGAAAGGGTAGAACAGGTGAGTTGGGAGAGAGGAAATGCCAGATGGCACAGGGGTTTGAATTTTATTGTCAGATGGAAGCCCTTTGAAGGTTTAGACACAGAAAGGATATGTTTGATATGCGATCCCTCTGCCTGCTGTATGCGAACGGATCATGGCAGAAAAAAGCGAAAGAGTAGGGACAGTGAAGAGGCTATTGTGGAAATCCAGAAGCAAGTTGGTTCCTTGGACTCCAGTGGTGTTACTAGATGTGGGGGAGAAAATGCTTTGGGCTCTATTTTGCTTCCAGAGTTGACAGGACTTGCTCATGGATTGGCTCTGGGCAGAGGGAAAGAGAGTTGCCAAAACATGACAGAGTTGGACTCAGTTATTAATTTGCACACTCTGGCGTCTCTGAAATGTGTAAGGAGGTTCTACGGAGACCGGAGCTTTGTAAATAAAAGTAAGCTTGTTGTGGAAATAAATGGAGACCAACCAAATGAAAAATGCAAAGCCTATTTATTCTGAGCTTGCTAGAGTGGGGAGTGGGCCATCACAGCTTTGGTTCTGGCAGAGACTCAAAGGCAGGCAGACAGAAAGCAGAGGAGGCTTCAGGTGTGCACTGACTGGAGGCTGCTGGCCAGGGAAGCTGTCGGGAGAGTGACCAGCTGTGGTGTATGCTGTGCACTTGCGTAGAGGGGCACATTTTGTTTTCTGTGATTGGTCTTAGGTAAAATACAGGGAAGCTGGTATTGTTAAAGAAGTCCTAACCACTTGTAATTGATTGTTATATAGGTTATTATTTAGTTTTCTGGATTGCTACTAAAGATAGCAATCTGTTTGAGTCTAGTCTGGGGTAATTAGCAAGACTGTATCTCCAGAAAAAATATTGGTCAGACATGGTAGTACATGTCTATAATGCCAGCATTCTAGGAAGCTGAGGCAGGAGTATTACCAGTTTGATCTCTGCCTGGGCAATGTAATGATTGAGGAAGAACTTGTCTCAAAGATAAATAAGTAAATAAAAAAGCCTGGGGATATAGCTCAGTGCAAAGGCCTTGTGTTCATTCATTGGTACTGCCAATAATAAATGCATACACACCTACATACATAAAGAGGTGTACAAATAAATATGTGGGGATGTAGCTCAGGGAAAAGCCCCTGGGCTGAATCGCTAGTAACTACCCTCCTCCATGCCCACCATACCAAAAGACAGCAGTCTGGCTCTCTGAAAGTTTGATTCACCGACCTGGCTATCTGTGTTGTTTATTATACATAAGGAATTGGTTTCCTGGGCAGGTTACTATAGGTAATAGATCAAAGTTCTATTTTTATATTCTATTTCTATTTTTTCCATTTGTATGTGCAGTCTCTCAAAGTGTTGGTAGCATTTGCTTTTATTTCTGAAGGAGGTCACGCATTTCTGTATGTGTCTTTCTCCAAGATCCTGAAAAGCCATTTGTCCTCCCATCTTCATACTGCCTGTCCTCACTTCTGCCCCAGCCACGGTCTTCCCCTGGTGACCAGGCTCTCCTTCCGTGGCTCGTGCAGCCCTTGCCACTCCTTGATGGCTATTCTATGGCAGGTATTTATTGAGCTTCCAGTCCAGAGACCTAAGACTCCCTACTGATGTTTCATGTTAACTTAATGCAAATGTCAACAGGATGTGTTCCAGTTTACTGATTGGTGCCAATAAGCAGACCTTGTTACAAGTCACAGAGGAGACACTGCAATTGACATTAAGTGTCCAGAAACATTTGTAGCACTTGGACAATTGTATATCTGTAGAGCTTAATATTAAAATTTCAGGTTTCTATGCTCCTCCTTTTCTCCCTATTTTATCACTTCTATATGTGGATTGGTAAATTCAAAATATACCTGAGCTTTCACAATACATGGTTTGAGAAGTACTGTGCTAGATTCTGTAGAGTAGCTGGCTCCAAAACAAGTGGTAGGGGTAGAGGCAGGGGGGACAGTGAGCACTCAGCTGTCAGAGACCTTCACTGACGTGATTGAGGAAAGCCTTCTCCATCCTGGGAGGCTTCCTCCTTCTGCTCCCGAAGGGGTCCTTGGCCAAAGAGACTACACTGGCTTTCATTTTCCCACAGCTGACACAGAGCATCCCTTGCACAACGAGAGCCTTTCAAGGTCAAGGGTGGAGGATAGGGAGGATGAAGACGGAGAAACGCACCTAGCCAGTTTTCCCTCCCATATGCTCACCTCCCTCCTCCATCTCATAATGGGAATTGCATTCTTTCTTGCCTTAAAGATAAAAAATAGCCACGTCCTGAAGAAGAGATCTTAAGATAAGTATCTTAAATTTTATTTGTTGATTTTCTGGAATATATGTGAGTACACACACATAGTTTACATATATGTACGAAGCATAATTTCCGTTAGCCTTTTTGTAGAGTTCACTTAGTCGACAGGTGTTTTGTCTCCTTAGTTCTCTGTCACTATGTATTCTGGAGTCTTGTCAAATCTCATTTAAAACATTGCCTCCTATAAATATGCTCTCACTTATCAGATCATATGTTCCGATTCGTGATGCATAAAATATGCACAAAGTGTCAATCAATTTCGGTCCCTGCTCACCTGAGGACTGAGGTAGCTTTCCACAATGGCACCTGAAAAGACACAGCCAGCATGATTTTTGCAGTCCTCCTGCAAGGTAATGTTTTAGGCTCATTTTCCTCCTTCGGCTTCCGTCAAACTGTTCTTTTCCCTGTCTGGCTGCGGTGCAGAGGCCACCCTCCAGCAGGACCCTCTGATTTCTGAATGTGTCACACGCTCTGTCCTCCCACCTCTATAGATATGTTGGAACACCAGAAGCATTTCTGGCCTCACAAAACCACGGTAATTCTTACATGCTGATATGAGCTCTCCGCATAAGGAACCTGGACTTCCTACCTGTCCTTCTCTGTTACCTTGGAGGCAAGTATGCTCTCCAGTCTTAACAATGGTCCCTTCCGACCATGGTTTCCTACCTAGGAGAGACTGACATTGTCTCGGAGCATATTGCAAAGATTTTCTTTTTGAAATCACTCCAACAAAACAAAGTCTCTTCCCTTTCAAGTCATCTCTCACTAACCTTCAGAACAAATTCTGCTTCTCTTAGTCATTGACAGTGAATGAAGAGCAACTTTCTCCAGACCTAGGGGAAGCTGTCTCCTTTCAATTCGTAGGAAATTCCCCCAGGCAGGTATCTCCAATCAGCTCTAATCTACTCATCAGTGATTTTCTTTCAAAAGGAACCACTTGAGGCTGAGCCAGCGGCTTGTCAAGTGCTTTCAGCCTCGTGGGGAACCAGGAGGAACGGAATAAAGGTGGGTGAGTGAGGGGGGCTTGTAAGTCTGCCACTAAACACTAGTGAAGACCTTTCTGACAATGAAATACCTGAATTGTAAGGGGGAGGATGTTATTTCCTGAAAGTTATCTTACTTTGTTTTTGTCTCATTTGCAGTAATTGGGAGATACATTAAAAAAAACTTCATAAAATGCAGGCTAGAAGGCTAGATAGCTCAGCTCTGGCCTAATTAAGAGATGCCAAAGCCACATTGATGGTGCTGCTCGCAGCTGCAACCGAGGATGCTGAGGATGCTGGCACACCCTGTAGGAGTGTGTGCATCAACACAAGAAAATGCTAAGTGCCTGCAATCGCACAGTCAATGAAATGCATGCAACTTTGAAAATATTCCAAATTACTCAAAAGTTACCTAAGCAAAGAAACTAAATTCCATAGTGCCCAATTTTTCATGTGATGGCAGAGATTGGCAAATAGAAACCTAAAGACATAAGTTGACTTTTACAAGCTGTTGGGATTGTGGTTGAGAGTCTAATTTTTTTTTTTTTTTGAGACAAGTCTCTCTCTGTAGCCCAGGCTGGCCTTGGACTCATGACAATCCTCCTGTCTCAGCCTCCCAACTGCTGGGATGACGGGTGTGTGCCACCACACCAGGTTTATGTGGTACTGGGGAATCGAACTTGGGTACTTAGCACTTGATGCAATGCTTCCTAGGCAAGTACTTTAACCGCTGAACCATTCCTCCAGCCCCTAGAAAGTTTTGTTTTGTTTTAGTTCAAATTAATTTAAAACAAAGATGTCTAGCTAGCCTAGTGCATGTTGGATAGTACAATTAAGATTCGAGGGTTAAGTGGGAAGCATTTATATTTATAGCAATATAAAATAATTTAAAATTACAGAATCCCATTCATTTATTATACATCAATTTACATAAATAGAAGTTGGTGAGCTTTGTCTTGATGATAAGACTTTGAAGGGAATGATTGATTAGGTCATAAGTGGGAAGCTTTGGAAGTTCAATTAAAATAAAGAAACTATCCACACAACTTCAAAGCCATGCGACTTCAGGTCACATTAACGAAGGTGCATAGAACCAGAAAAAGAATATTGCCTTGTTTATCAGACTGCTCTGGTAACCTTTGTAATTAATGTTGCAGAAAGAGTATTTATTTATTTGTGTATTTATGGTGCTGGGGATTAAGCCCAAGGCCTTTGCATTGAGCTACATCCTCTGCCCTTTTAAAAATCTTTTGGAATTTTAAAAAATATTTTATTTTGATTGGCTTTCTTTTTTTGGCTCTAGAGATTGAATCCAGACCCTTGAGCTATATCCCTAGCCCATTTTTATTTTTGATGTTAAGACAGAGTCTCGATTAATAGCCCTGTCTAGGCTTGAACTTGTGACCCTGTGGCCTCAGCCTTCCAGAATGCTGGGATTACAAGTCTGCCCCACAGGGCCTGGCTACAGTTTTGATTTTGAGATAGGATGTTGCCAAGTTTTAAGTTGCCCAGTCTGGATTGAATTTGTGATTCTCCTGTCTCAGCCTCCCAGAGTTTTAGGGAGAGAAAATTTTGAGCAAGAGGGCCACATTGTTGGAGAGATTGTATGCAGATCATGGCGGACCAGTGCACTATCAGGCCAACCATGTCTCATAATCGCCCCTGAAGTTTTTTTCTGAAGTTTTTTATGCAAACTGCATAAACAGTAAACTGTACATGAATTATGAGTTGGATAGTTTTGATATGTAATTTTGACACACTTGAAAATATCACTACGGTAAAAAAAGAGTGAATGGATTTGCCTCCCACAGTTTCCTTGAGCATGTTGATGATCTCTTCCAATTACCCTTTGGCATCTCCTTCCCATCCCTGGACAGCAACTACCCTGTTTTCTGTCACTGTAAGTCACCTTGTACTATAAAATTTTATTCAAATAAATAAAATTTAAATAAAATATAGATTTTGATTTTTTGACTTTTACTTAGTGTAGTTATTTTATATTTATTCATGTTGTTTGTATCCAGCTCTTCTTTAATGCTAAGTAATATTCCATTATCTATTTCTAGTTCTTGGTTGTTATAAATAAAGCAGCTATGAACATACATACATGCAAATCAAATGCTATGGCTTCATACTTCTTGGCTGAATAATGCTCAATGGTATGTATGTATCATATTTTCTTTATTCATTCATTTGTTGATGGGAACATGGGATGATTACATATCTAGATGACTCTCAATAGTATGAATGTACTTATTCATTTATAATATTGGATTATAATGATTGTGTATATAGTACCCAACTTTAAAATGCCTGTTGTTTCACTTTTGATAGATATTATTTTAATGTCAAGCTCACTAATCTTTTGTCCTGTGATGTTTAATGTGCCATTAATTCTTCCCAATAAAATATTCATCTCTCATAATTTCATTCGTTTCTTTCCTTGTTTATGATTCTACTTAACTCTTTTTAATATAAGAAATATGCTTGTAAGAATGGTTTTAATGTCCTCATCAGTTCTAGATCAATTTTGTTCTTTTCTCCTCTTTATGGAAGTTAATTACAACCCTCTAAATACAATAAAAAGAAAACCCAACTGGGCATCACAGCACATGCCAGTAATCTCAGCACTGAAGGAGGCTGAGGCAGGAGAACTGCAAGTTCAGATTTTGCCTGGGTCACTTAGTAAGATCTCATCTCAAAATAAAAGGACTGGAATGGTAGTTCAGCAGGAGAGCACCGCTGGGCTTGATACCCAGGACAACAACAGCACCAACAACATACACACACACACACACACACACACGAAAATTCTACTATTAAAACTGATGAGCAGACCTAAAATTAAATAGTTTAAGTGACACAGAATCTAAAGAGGCATAAAGAATGTCTTCTAAGAGATGGGGTGTGTGTGTGTGTGTGTGTGTGTGTGTGTGTGTTAATTGATCATTAAGAACCTTGATCATTAAGAGCCTGGAAATCCAAAGTACGTTACTGATGAGAGGAAGGTTAAGAAAAATATCTCAAAGAATGAAAAGTAATGAACACAGCAGGAAATATAGTTAACAATTCGGAGAAAACTAACAATGTACGTGAGAATGCATGCTATAAAAAAGAACCAAACTGTACCGCATGATTTGAACAATTGATGGAAATGAACAAGCAGTAATTTCTAAAATAATGAAGCAAAATTTCTGATACCTCAGGAAGACGAACAGCCCCAAGTGCCGTTTCCTGTTCGTGTGTACTTCCCTTGTCATAATCGCTGGACTTGATCATGCTCCTGTAATGTATTTAGCTTCATTTTTCTTTCTTGAAATCATTTGTATTTTTATGGGTCATTTTTTCTTTCGGAACAGCCTATCCCTAATTATTTCCTCCAATGTTTCAAACTTTGTACTTTAAAAAATTCTTGTTATTGTTGTTGCAGTGTTATGGCCATAGTGGTGTCTTCATAAGTCTAAACACAGTTGAGGAAGTATTAATTGTTGGAAACTTAAACTCAGGCTTATTGAGAGAATCTCATGGTGGAAAACTCTCTTACCCTTCGAAATGTTTGCTAAAAATCCTTGTTTTTTCTAATTTCAGTAAAAATTTGGAGAAGGAATACTTCCTATTTTGAACAAATAATCTTCTGGAGTTCAGTGATGCCTGTTTTTTTAATCTATCAGATTTAAATAAAATTATACATTGCAGATTTATTTAAAAAGTAATGAAGAAAGGCATGGTTTTTGTATTGGGTGAAAAGTTATCATTTAATTATTTCCAATCTTCTTTCTCAAAATCTAAATTTTATTAACAACTACAACGAAACCCCTGAGATTTTATATTATTTTTGTTACTACCTTTTCTATTGTTTTTCATCATCTGGCTAAAGAATGACATTTGTTTTTAAAACAGTGAATACAATTATTTTCTATGATATGGTATTGCACGCAGTTTTCCTTATGAAGCACACAGTGAAAAGCATTTTAGTTCGACCTGTCCCTCTGCCCAGTTCTGCTTTCCTGAACATTTATTCATCCCAGGTAGACTGTCCAGGCGTGCCTTCTTGTACTACCCCTAGTCCCTAGCAAATGTCACAGTCTTTCTGCTTCCTCTAATTGTAAGGTGTTCCGTGTTGTCCTTCCAGTCTCTGCAGTATCTGATCTGTTATTTATTTGTTTTAGATTGTTTTTAGTTCTCACAATAAAGATTTGCTTACTTTAATTCTCTATAAACATTTTCTTTCTCTTTATTGCTTTTTTCTTTATCATTTCTTTCCATTTTATTTTCATGAATAGTGTTCTTTTTTGAGCATTGTCCCGAGCACTCCGTAAGAGGAGACAGACTGGACAGAGGCAGATGAATTTACCTTGGAAATGTTCTTTATTCACACAACAATCAATCAATCCAATTCGCAAATCAAACCATAATGAATCCATCAACTAATTAATTAAGTAGGAAGGCAAGCATTGTTCTGTCTCTTAAACCTATTCCCGTCCTGGGTCCCTTATGCTCACCCTGCGACGTGTTCATGACTACCGGCGACACAGCCGACCCGCGTATGAGCTTGTCCAGGGCTCGCCAGTCTGTGGCTGGATCAGGACCCGCCGATAGCTGCCCGGCCGGACAGTCACTCCTTCTCCAGGGGGTCTCGCTCTGGGACCGGACGCGAGGAGGTGTAGTCCCGCTCTCCGGAAGCAAGGAGGCTGCGGACAAGGAGCAAGACGGTATCCTGCGTTCAGAGTCTGTGACTCCTACCTCGACTCTGAGCTTAGGACCAGGACGGTTCATATACTATTTTTATGCCCGCAAGCTAAGGATAGTGATTGTATCGGGGTCCACACGCAGGTGGACTGGGGTTCTGGTTATCGAACATGGGGTTCTGGTTATCGATCATACAAGGGCTTTGTCTGCAGGCTACAGATAGCAATTTCATCACACGGGTCCACACGCAGGTGGCTCACAACTTATCGGTATCAGACAGAGCTTTAGGCAGTTTCCAGCTATTTACTTTATTGCACTTAATATGGGTTTGCTTTCTCTTTGTGGTCCTCATGCCGTTCATACCAATGCCTTCAAGTCTGCTCTCCACATTCTGCCTGTGCTCTGGACAGCATTACAAAAGAAACAAGAACTTTTTGGGAAAAATTTCTTTAAAGAGTGAGCTTTTTCTCTACTAAGTTAACATCAGGATTTGAATTTATTTATATTTAGAAAATTTATTTTAATTGATTAACTGGTTTTTGATTTGTATCTCTTTGCTTTACGTTTTAGTGGTTGTTGTAGGGTTTACAATATACATCACAATATTTCGTTGCCTATTTAAGTTTGTCTTTCACATGAAATGCCAGAATTTTTTCACCATACAAGTACATTTGTTACCAGCTCTATTCTTTATGCCATAGTTGCTATATTTGTTGCCTCTAGGTATGCCCTGAATTCTGACAAAGTGATGTTATTATTTTGCTTTAAGCAATTTTGTTTTCTGAAGAAAATAAGAGAAAGAAATCAAAATAAATAAACAGTAGTATATGTTCACCATTTCTCACGCTCTTCATTCTTTCTTAAAGATTTGGTTTGATTGGTTTCATTTTCCTTTAGCCAAAAGAACTCCCTTAAAAATTTTTTTTACAGTGACTATCTTCCGGAAATTAATTCATTTGGTTAACCATTCACCCTCTTTCTTGATATATTTTTAAGAACACAAAATCCTGAGTTGTTTTCCTTCCTTCCTCCCTCCCTCCCTTCCTTCCTTCCTTCCTTCCTTTTTTCTTTCTTTCCTTCCTCTCTCTCTTTCTGTCTGGACTTTAAAATGATTCTTTTCTTATTTGTGTGGTTTCATTACAATTCTACTTGGCATGGATTTTTTTGTTCTTAACTTTGTCAGTGGTTCAATAGACAAGATCAAATCAGTAAATGTGTATTTTTCACCAAAATTGGGAAAGTTTTAGCTATTTTTTAAAAAGTATACATCTCTATTTTAGTGCTTTTCTTCTTTAAAAGATCTCCGAAATTAGTCAATTTAATACTGTCTGTCAATATGTCTCAGAAGCTGTTTACTTTTTTCAGTTCTTTTTTTCTGATTTCATCATATTGGATATCTATTAACCTGTTTTCAAGGAAATGGGTTCTTTTCTTTGTCATCTCAATTTCATTAATGCATAAAGTGAATTCTTTAGATGACCAACTTTCCAATTCTTGAATTTATGTTTAGTTTTTACAAGGCTTCTACTTGTCTAATGTGATTTCTTATTGTTTCATTCATCATGATCATATTTGTCTTTACCTCATCAAGCATAGTTATAACAGCTGTTAATTCAATATTTGGGTAATTTTGTGGTAGGTTCCCATTAATTTCTTTTTCCCTTGAAAATAAGTCACATTTTTCTTTGTTCTCTGTATGTTGGGTAATTTTGTGTTTTATTGTGGACATTGTGATGGTAGGTGTGACTTTTATCATATTTTCCCAAAGACATATTTTGCAGGTGTCTTATTAGACAATTAACTTGACTGCACTCAAAATACAGCTTTGTCTTTTAGCCGGTAACTTAGATCTCAATTAGTTTTTTCTTTAGTTGGAATTTACCCTATAGTTGTGTGGTTCAGGAGTAAACCAGAGATTTAGGTAGAATTTATATACAAAATTTGGGGCTGCGCCTTTCTGGCTCCTTTTTTGGGGGCTCGCATCTAAACAGGAGCTTTCCCAACATTGTCTCCTGGCTCTTCAGAGCAGGTGGATTGTGATTTTTCTATTGGAACTTTAACTGCTTTGACCAGCTGCTAACTGCTTCTTGCCTTCAGGCTAACCAACATAAAAGTAGGCAAACTCCCTGTGGGCATTTTGCCTTTTACAAGGTTTAACTCTCCTTCACAATTAGCCTGCTTTTACTTATTCTCCAGTTCTCTTAGATTATTTCCTTTTTCTATTTTTGTGTAAAGCTTATCGCTGCTATCTGTAGGAGAATCAGTCTAGTCACTTCGCCATTGAATTTTGAACTGCAGAAACTTTATAAAGTTCTGGTAATTTTTCTTCTGTTTATTCATCCTTAGAAAATTAATTAACCCCTAAAAATATTAGTTACTGTAAAGGAAGAGATGAAGTGGGTTCTTTAAGAGATTGAAATGGTCTGTTTCTAATTCTTCAGTTCAAACTGAGAAGTATAAATGGAAAAGTTTACTTATATTATAAATCTGAATTCTCAGGGGAGTGGGAAGGCGGCTGAAGCCAGGACAAACTCTGGGGAATTTTATCTCTGTGCCAAAGAATTTCTTTTCTATATTTGAAATGGGATAACCTTGGCAATGCTCCTTTTTGTTGCCTGGCAAGGCAACCTATGCCAGATGTTGCATTGGAATTAAGTCTCACCTATCCTCAGCTCAGTATAATGAAATAACTTTTTAACAATTAAAGTTTACTAATAAGAATCCAATCTCTCATAGAGAGTTGCCTGTTACTGGAATCATTCAAGTGGTAGCTAGATGAAAATCCATACATTCTGAGTATTACTTTACTAATGACAGTGGGAGAATATATATCGGTGCTTTTTTCATGGTATGCAGTAGGCACACGATAACTATAGGTTGCATATACAAACAATTACTGAATTCATTACAAAGATGAATTAAAAGAGTGTTTGTGTGAAATATCAAGGTACTTTTTGCATTCTGATGGGCAGAAATTAAAGAGGGTAGATAGCTTCTAATGTCTTTTTAGAATATTTCAGTGAGATGAAGTAAGGATAAGGCTTTAAAATATCTTAAAATCAATGATTTGAGTAAAATCAGTTAATATAAAATAATCAGCACATAGAACTAGTTATTAAATACTTGTTTAACAATTATTTGAAAAGATCCTTTTAGGAGAACTTTGAAAGGGGATGAGAAGAATGAGGGGGTCACCAACGGCCAGCCCTCAGGAGCTAGGCACGTTTATCTGTTCAACTTTGTATCTTTCCCTGCCATTTCTTTATGTTGTTAAAGAAAAATCTGCCTGGTGGATTGTCACACAATTTGAACACTCCAGAAAATGTTCCTTTGGCTTCTTTTATAGCTACCAAATGGTTGTCATATACACTACAAAAATAAGTGTTTCTTCCTGCCCAGGAAGGTTGGAGCAGCCTTTGTCTTCATAATTAGTCATACGCAGGAAGCAGCGTACTCTATTAAAAGATGTTGACATAGTCAAACTGACTTCTCAAAAGCATTTGTAATATAAGGTGAACTGGACACTAGACGCTACCTGGAAGATTCTAATTGCTTTTGCAATATCATCTAGTTCTCACAATGACTCCACTCATGACTGTTATCCAATTCACACCTCCCTACCTGCCTTTGCTTTGTCAGTCGAATGAAGCCAGGGTTCAAGAGAGTACTATGGCATTCACACTGTGAGTGCCCATTGCATATTTGAGTGGAGAAGTGATTGTTTTGTTCATCACATACCTGAAAATACAGCTTTTTTTCATCATTTAAAGTTCTACAGGCACATGCTCATAAATTTTGGGAGGAAAATGATAGTGAGTTTAAAATAATACTACCCAGGCTGTTTCCTATATCCTCTAAATACATTATTTAATTTGTACCTTAAAAATCCAGTAAGACAGGCATTGCTATCCTCATTTTACAAAGAAGAAAGTGAATCATGTATGAGTAACTAGGAACCAGTTCATGATCTTAAAAAAAAAAATTGCAAAACTTGAATTCAAACCCCAGAGTGCTTTGCTAGAAGACCTGGATTTTTAACTATTTACTACCACAGACTACCACAGGAAAGTAGCCATTACTGATGGACAGATGTATGCTTTTGAAAGACAGCTTCAAGTCTTGGAAGGAACTGAGATAGAAAGAGGATGGTCTAACAACAGGACATTTGTGTGTTTCTTGAACTATTGCAGGGAATATGGAAGCAACTTCATGCCTTTTCAGATTCTTAGCAGGAAGAATTGATGGAAAATGTGGTGCTTGAAAGTTGAGAACCAAGAAAGATGCTGTTGGTAGAGATGAATTTGACCTCTCTCACCCTCTCCACAATTCCTTCAATGTCTCGGGTTTGGCAGAGGCACAGTCCACAGCATACAAACTATTTCTTGTATGGGCCTCTGCTGATAGTATTTAATTCTAATATTTGTTGAGCATATAATATATGCATTATTTTTCAGAAAATTATTGTGAAATATTCAACATAAAACTTATCATTTTAATCATTTTAGGGAAATAATTCAATAGCATCGATTGTATGCACCACATTGTAAAACTATCACTATTTTCCAAACTTTATTGCCACCTGAAGCAGAGACTTCTGTAGCCGTTAAGTGTAACACATCAGTCCTCTTTCTTCCCAGCCAGTAACAATCGTTAACACATTTACTCTTTCTGTGATTTTGTATCCTTGACATTTTATGTAGGTGGAATTGTAAAATATTTGTCCATTTAGTGTCTAGGTTACCTTAAGCTTTATTCATGTTGCCTTTTTCTAGCCAAATGATATTTTATGTATGGATGGATATACACATTTATTTATCTACTTATTCGTTGATGGAAGCAGGTTATTGTGAATAATTCTGCTATGAACATTGGCATAGAAGTATTTGAATCTCTGTTTCAATTATTTTGGCTATATATTTTGCAACACAATTGCTGGGTAATAAGGTAATTCTGTATTAACTTTTGGAGGAATAGCTAAACTGTTTCCCATAGTTCTACACTATATACATTCTTCCAAGCAATGCACAAACTTTTGTTTTTTCTACATAGTAACATTTCATTTCTTTTTAGACAACCATTTTAGCATATTTAAAGTGGTATCTCATTGTGACTTTGATTTGCTTTTAATAACTAAAGATAAGCATGTTTTTATGTGCTTATTGCCATTTATAGATCTTCTTTGGAGACGTGTCTACTCAAATGTTTTATTCACTTTATGTTAGGTTGCCATCCTCTTGTTGTTGAGTTTAAGAGTTGTATTTATTATTTTTAATTTTTACCATAATGCTGTAATATGAGCATTAACATCCAAATCTCACAGAGGAGAAAGCCAAGGAGAGAGGTGAAAAGGGCTACTTGCGTGAGCTTCTACAAGAAGAGGAAATGCTAGAATTTGAACCCCTGTATGGTAGACAATGTCTAGGATGGTGTGATCATCAAAACCTGTCATGTCGACTGAACTGGATTAAGAAATGCCCAGAGGATTATTAAATGAGCCTTCTGGTGTGTCTGGGTGTGTCTGGATGTATCATGGAGACATGACCTCGGGTACTGTAAGTTGTTCCTGGCTTCTTCATGTTTGGCATTATTTCCCAGCTCTGATTCCCAGTGCCACAAACTAAATAAGCATATTTCCCTCACCATATCTTTGTATCATTTTGTTTCTGCCTTGTACTCAGATGATCATGGTATCACAGTGAAGCTTTTGCTGTGACTAAACTTGAACATGTGGTTCAGAAACCTTTGGAACTACTTTGTCAGAGGAATTTGGAAAGCTTTAGAGAATTTGGCTAAAGAAGACTGAAAATGCTGTAAGCAGAACACAATGGGTAATTCTGTTTGGAGCTCGGAAGATCAGAATGCTGACAAGAACAGGGGTGGTAAAGGCTGACAAGGTTTCAGTTGAAAACAAGGACTTCATTGGCAACCAGAGTAGAAAGTGTTACAGTCTGGCAAAAGATTTGTCTACATTTTGCTCAATGTCCTGAGATTTTGCAGGAAGCTGAGGTTAAGGGTGGTGGACAAAGAAGCAGTCCAACAATCAGGTTGTGGTGTGGGTATTGCTGGCTGCTTTTAGGCAGATTTATCAGGAGAATTGGGGGTGGGGGGCAAAAAATGGCAGGAAAATTTGAAAAGCATAACTTTTAGCCAAAAAGGAACCATGTGTAAAGTTAGGGCCAAGGGAGATATCGCTGTTGAAAAGATTAGCACCATCAGAAAGGAACCAAATCCAAATCCTTTGAATAGGGTCATGAAGAAAGAGACACGTATCTCGGAAATCAGCCAGGGTCCACCCACAACAGTTTCAAGGATGAAAATGTCTCAGGTCTTCTTCTGGGCTCCCTGCTTAAGGAAGGCCTCCTAGGGAGTTGACTCCCTGGAATTTATTTCCTTGTACTCATCCTTACAGGCACTCAGGGGCCACTGCAGCCGTAAACCTAGGGTGCCTGGCTACTGCTTCTGCTGATAGAAGACCTTAGCATTGTCCATGTGATACTGGTTTTGCCAGCACACAAATTGTAAGAGTTGTATGTACTGTCAAGAAGGATTCCACTCAGATTTCAAAGGAAAGCCTGGAAAGCCAGGCGATGTGCTCCTGAGAAAGCAGTGCAGGAAGACACAGAAGTGAAGTTAAAGGTGCAGAGGACATGCCAAAATTTGGAGATGTCAGAAACTTAGACTGTTTGCTGAGGAAAGCTACAGGTGGTGAGTGGAACCAGCACAAGAGAGAGGCTGTATGGACTGCAGCCCACAAGACCACAGGGATGGGGCTATAAATTGTGACGCGAGGTCCGTAGCTAAGCAAATGAGTCCTTCCCATTCCAGTCTTTTGACCAAGAGAAGGGGGCAACCATTTTATTTATTTATCTTTATAGCGCAGACATACTGATGAAATAAGCTGGTTCATATTTGGACGTTTGTATTGAAAGCAGGCGATCACATAATGAGCGCCTCAACACTGTGAGCCAGTTTAAGTCTCTCTTGCTTTACATTGTGTTTGTTGGGCATTGTGTTCCAGCAACAGGAAAGCTGATCAACATAGATAATTTCCCATCATGTTCTTCTCCAGGTATTTATGCCCTTCTGTCAGCCTCTCTCCCTGAATGCACAGTGAATGTCAATGACTCATTTCTAATAAGGAAAATATAATAACAAGTGAGATGGCACTTCTGAGATCAAGCTAAGAAAGGCCGTGATTTTCGTCTCGGTTGTTCTTTTTCATTCTCCTGTTTCCTGGCTCTCTGAAAGGCTAGATTCCATGCTGTGGGTGATGCCATAGAGACGCCTGCGGCAAGGAATTGAAGGAGGCCTCTGGTCAGCAGCCATGAAATGAGGCTTTTAGTCTAGTGGACTATGAGTATGAAAAGCTCAGAAGTGGCTTTTCCCTTAGCTGAACCTTCAGAGGAGACCATAGTCCTTGGAGGTAGCTCTGTGAGAAACTCTGAGGTAAAGGTATTTGTCTAAGTTGTGCCCAGATTTTTTTTTTTTTTTATGATATTGGGAACCAAAGGTCTTCACACTAAGCTACATCCCCAGATGATTTTTATTTTTTATTTTGAGACAAGGTCTCACTAAGTCAGTAAATTGCCCAGGCTGGGTTCAAACGTGTGATTCTTCTGCCTCAGCCTCCCACAGTAATAGGATTACAGGTTTGTACTACTAGGACCGGCTGTGCTCAGATTCTTGACACAAGAAAACTGACAAAATACTTACTTGTTATTTTAAACTACTAAGTTTTGGGAAATTTTATATGCATTAATGGATAAGTAACACCCCATGTTTATTGCTCTTTTAGAAGGAATATTAAATTGGATGCCAGGCAAAGACATTTTAAGAGAAGATAATGCTATTCCCAAACAGATACTTCTTTAGATATGTTTTAATCAGCTGGGGTCCAGCCTACACAAAGAGCTAAACTTTAGTGTGGGGATAGTCAATCTCCAAGATTATGAATTATTTCCTACAAATACCTTTGTGTATTGACCTTTTTCATGGCTCCTGGGTTCAGCACGCTCTCTCATCTCCTTTCAGAGCACAAATATTCCATCTTGTAAATATCTTTACCTCTCTCTAGCCCTTCGTTGTTCTTTTATTGAGTGGGAAGACAACAGGAAGAAGGATGACTTGTGTATGCCAACTTCCTATTTTAGAATTTTCTGGACTATAACTGAAATGTTCAATAATCAGAGATGATCAGGCTTTGGGTAGATGGATTCATACAAGGAAACTAATATGTCATCATCAATATCAGTTACAAGAATTGATAGTGTTTGTTGCTCTGAACCTGTAGTTACTGAATGCACACTAGGAAGTTAAAGTAAATCTTGACAGTGTATGTTTTTACAAACTTGCATTGTTCTTCCGAAAGATCTGTAAAGGATCAAAACAATTAGGAATCACTGCTTTTTTGGAGACAGGTTCTCACTCTATAGTCTAGTCTAGGCTGGTCCTCAACTCACTATGTAGACCAGGCTGGCTTCAAACTCACAGGAATACTTCTGCCTCAGCCTCCTGAGTGCTGGAATTACGGACACGCACTACCATACCAGTTTATATGGTGCTGGGGAATTGAAAGCAGGGCCTTGTGCTTGCTAGGAAAGTGCTCTCACGGCTTTGCTATTCCTCTAGCCCCTACTACTTGGGTTTCTTATTAACACACCTATTGCTGGTTTTAACTGTTCCTGTATCTTGAATATCAGATTTGAGATGAACATCATCTGCTTCCCAGAGAATCGTGTTGCTAGTTTTTAGATCGCCTGAATGGGCATTTGGGGTACATACAGCAGCTTACACTGGGCCCAAGGTAGCCAAAGACTTTTTCAATACTATTTTTAAGATGGGTAGACACCCTCATAATAGAATCACTGGCCCATTCAGTTGAGGCTAGCTACTCTCTGCTGGCCCATGGTAAGACTCCTCTGTGCTCCTGTTTCTCTCTCTCTCTCTCTCTCTCTCTCTCTCTCTCTCTCTCTCTCTCTCTCTCTCTCTCTCTGTCTGTCTCTCTCTCTGTTCAACCCTTTAAGCATATTTTTAATCCCTAAGAGAATTTTATTTTCTACAGTTAAGAGATATACCTTTTACCTCATCTTAGAAGTTCCTTAAAATGAGTTGTGTCCGTTAAGTCTACTTTCTTTATCCCATCATTTGAACTACAAATTATGAGTGAGAGGCTGTAGAAACTGGTGATATTAATGTGTCTCTGTGTGTGTATATGTGTGTGTGCATGTGTGTATGTGTACACCACTGTTTTTACCCTCCCTATTATGAAGATGATGGGTGGGGGAATGATTTATTTACATTTTCCACTTCTGTAGAACATGACTAAAATATGATTGATTAATCTGAAAGTGTCAGGTGGCAATGTCTATTCTTGGAGTTGATCAAGGTAATCTCAAAATGAAAGTGAACTTGCTGCCTCTCAGGCCAGTGGAAACTTAGAATAGATTACATAATTAAAGAAATGAGGAGATATGACATTATTTCACACCTGGGTGCTATGGAATAAAAATTCATATCACTGCTTATGGTTATTTAGTAATATCTTGTTTATGGAGGTTTTCATAACGATTTTCCAACTGGAGTTTTTAACGCTACACCAAGGAGCTTCTACCCTACAGGCATGTGTTTAAACACTTATGATCTTTTGAGATGGTGTACATTTTGTATTCCTGCAGCTCTTCATAGTTATAAAAACATTTTTTGTTTGTTTCCTGCTGTGAACTTACAGGGTAGGGAGGGCTTATTAGCTTCTATTTTACAGATGAAGAAACAGAACCTTAAGGAGATCAGGGAAGTTCCTGAAAGGCACAGGATTGGATTCCAAAACAAATACATGTAATCAGCCACTGTCCATAGTGGGAAACAGGGAGACCGGAATAGAAGTTTTGGTACCAAAGTGTAGGCCGACGGTTAGGGATGTCAGAATTGCCCATCTTGAGCCCTCCTTAAATGAGAAACAGAGGAGTGAGTTTTTTTTTTTTAACAATTATAATTTACATATAGTGAATGCAAAGACACTAAGTGTAAAGTTTGATCAGTTTTGACAATTGCAGACATTCTTGTAATCCACATCTGATAATGAGCATTTTCATCATTCCAGAAATGTTTCCACTGCTTCATGTACCTCTCAATCATTCCCCCTTGCTTTCTGTTCTGCTAAATAACCTCTGTTCTCTTGTCCGCCCCACAGATTTGAAGATCTAGTTTCAGATATCTCTGTTTTGGTCACCTGGGAAGGGTTAGATGGGGTAGCAATTACTGTATCATCCCTTTTGGTTGCCATGGTCAACCTGGATCAGGCTACACCTGAGCCACAGGGATGCGTCTGCCAGGTGATGTCATTGAATAGAGGCAGTGTCTCTGTGACAACAACTCCCTTCAGTATTTGGCAGCTAGCAAGTGACATTTAAGCAGCTTTGAGACCTTGCTTGAGGCTCCTGCTCACTTGCACGTAACACACTGGAATCAAGTTAATATTGACACGAAATAAGATGGCAGCCCTCTTCATCTTCCCCAGGGAAGATTACATATAGGCCCATAAACACCCACTCTGGTGTTCTCCCTCAGAGGACGTGCTCTCCCCTGTACATAGGTCTGAGAAGATTGAGTCAGTCATGCCTTAAAAGATTATCAGCTAATACCACTGTCTTTGTTACTTTCTTTTTGCTGCGACAGGACACCCACAGTTTCAGAAGGTCACATTGCACTCATGGGCAGCCAGCAACAGTGGAAGCACATGGCAGAGGTAGAGGTGAAGGCAGCTCTTCACAGCATAGCGAACAGGAGGCCAAGTCCCAGAAAGAAAAGAGGAAGTAGCATATATCCGGTTCATGTTCTGTCCTAGTGATCAGCCCTTTCCATACCCAGCCTCACTGTTCCACCCCTTCCAGGTTTAAGTGCCTAATCTACCACATACCTGTACTCTGTAATCTACCACATGTCTGTTTTCCATCACACTACTATAATCCACCACACAGCCATAATTCATCCCTCCAGATCAGACCCTCATCTCCTAACAGCACATGGCTTTATAGATTATCCATAACACCCAAACACATGAGACTTTTGTGGGACATTTCAGACCTAAACCACAATAATCATCTTCAATAACTGCCAGCATGACTTGCATAAGTAACTTTATTGAGTCAGGGTGTCGTTTTAAAGAGAGGCCTGGTTGCTACACACCCCCCATATCCAAGTCCTATTCCTAGTTAGCAAAAGTCCTTCAAGGGCTGGAGCCCGCTGAGATGGTCCACCTTCCTCATCTCTTTCCCTTTTCCAGTCTTCTGGCCAGTGCCTCAAAAGGGCATTTCTTGTCTCTCTCACGAATACAGCCCAAGTGATTTCACTTTGAACTTGGGAGCTAGATTCAACTCACCTATTTTTCAATCGTGGGTTGAGATCAACCTGCGTCCTGGTTAGGAGAAGCTATTCAGAGAGGCCCAACCATGAAGTAGATAGCCCTTCCCAAGTGGAGGAAGTTGAGGAGGAAGCTCCTTCTTCGGACATTGTTTTCTCTGTTTTCCTTGGTCAAGCCAGTGAAGTGCAGGGGTAGGAATCAGCTCACTCTCCCACCCCTGCTCACAGAAGAGGGTGAATTAAAAGAGTTATTTGTTTTTGTGACCCATTATCTTTGGTTTCTAACTGGCAAGATAGAATGGAGCTAGCACCTTATGGCAACAGCAGGGAGCCATGGTATTTTCATAAATGCATGGAGAAACAAGCAGGTCCAGGGAATAAGGGTTTAGGCGGAGCACAGGGAGTTTATGATCCCAAAACAAGGGTTCCAGATTCTTCTGTTCTCCTTGCAAGTGCACAGTTTTCCCAGCTGCTTCTGTGTTGCCCTTATCTTATTCAAAACTGCACGAATTCGGTACCCTACTCTTCATCTAGACAAAGAAGAAAGCCAGTCAAGATTCTGCTGGATTAACATCTTGGGGGACACCTAACACGACTCTTCAGGGATGAGAATAAATGATTGTGAGACAAGGCTGTGGTCATAAACCCGCCTTTATCACTGCCTGAGTGAGGAAGGCAGTGGGAGGACTCAGAGCTCTCCTGCCCGGGTGATTACAATTGCACTCTTAACAGGCCTCGATGAGGCTTTTGGCATTCAATTATGTTTTGCTGTGTGTGCGCGCGTGCACACTCACACACTCACATGCATGGAGCTGGAATTGAAACTCACATGCATGGAGCTGGAATTGAAATCATCTCAAGTGAGAATTCTTGTGATGCATTTAAGGGGCCTGCATTTGACAGGTTGCTACCTAGTTATGGACTAAAATCTCACCAGGCACCCCATAGCTTATCGCCTGTCATTTCAAAACAAAGACATCCTGCTTCCCCTTTCCGTGTCACATCTCATCGAGTCATTCTCAGCAGAATCTTACTTTCATTACAAGCGCAGTGCCACCTCCCTGACTTTCATCAGATGAGAACTTAAAAAAAGAAAGAAAGAAAAAAAAAAACCCATTCCATGTTTTGACTTGGGCTCTAGGTGTTATTCCCTCAGTCCAGCTTGAAAGAGGAAAAGCCCGCCCCAGAGGGGGCAGGCCTGCTTTTCTGTCTTCTGCCACCACACGGTCTCTGAAGTGTGTGAAGAAGAGAGGAAGAGACAATTAACACTCAGCTCCAATCTGCATTTCCTTTTTAGCTGCCATTTACAAGCTGCTCAGGTTTTGAAAACCAGCATTTCATGCTACTCCCCAGAGAGCCAGCACCAGCTACAACGGGATCCATCTGCACAGCAGTCACACTGCCGACATCTTCAGCCAACCCAGAATTCATTTATTTATTTTTTTTGGGGGGAAAATGAGAGCGAGGAAGCGATAGAGGAGTGAGAGAGCGTGCGAGCTGAGAGAAAAGAACAGATGAGAATCTAGTAATATTTAACACACACGCTTGACCGCTGCCGCTGCCGGTCGAGGCAGGGATGAGTCCGTGGAGACTTTCTTTGATCATCTTCGAGATAAGTGTGAGCAGCAAGCGAATGAGCGAGAGCCCAGTGACGACAGGGGCCGAGAGGTTCGAGGCAGGAAGGACGCACTCGATAAGTCTCGGTGCTGCTCATCAGCCCGTGTGTCAGCACGCTCTGGCTGACGGGGAGCAGCAGGGCGAAGACCCATGCTGGGACGTCACTGCGGGTAGGGGACAAGTTACAGGACGCTTCAGGAGGAGGGAAGTGTGTACCGCCGGCTTCTCGGGTCAGGCCAGCTTGCTTTGTCCCTGCCAGCCCCCAGACGTGAGTGCCAAAGTACAATCGCTTCAGTCACCTTTGTGGTTTTATCGTTATTATTTTTTCAAACTGAATTCGCCACCGCAGGAGGTCACTGAGTCAATGGTCACAGCTGGCTCTTAAAAAAGGGGTTGAGTCATTTTATGATTGGTAAAACAGAGACTCCGCCTGAGATGAGGGCAATCAAATTTCCTGCCTCAAGACATCCGTTGATCACTCCGGGGATCAGAAAGAAGTGTTTTTCCCTTGCAAGTTCGGGCACAATGGACTAGGTGGTTTAAAAAAAAAAGGTTTTTTTTTTTTTTTGTTTTTATTTTTAAAAGAAAGCAGGATGAAAATTTCATTCTTACATCAGTAGACCAATGAGTGGTCCGATGTCATCTAGCTCGGCTCATATGGCAGGTGTGATGACAGCAGTGCCACGGACACGTCGGCTAATTAAGCAGCACGCGGCAGCATTCTCTGCGTGGGCATAGACTTACTATGGACAGCACAGGTGTGCTCAGGCAGGAAAACATACCTTAGGGCAGGAGCAGCAAGTGAGGGGAACGTGTGGCAGGTGCAACAGAATTTAATGAGTGAGAAAGGACAAGACTTCTTTGTAGCCCGTAGTGATCCACAGTGCAATCACCTGTAGGTTAAACCGGGTCTTCTCTGGAGCAGACGTATTTTGCAAGCTCTCAGATGGGGTTCTCAGGCCTCCAGTGTAGGGGCAAAAAGGGTAATAGTAAACAGCTTTTGTTACTTTGGCTCTGCTTTTTCTGGTTGAGACCTCCAACCCCTCAGTTCTGGGAGTCCCTGGTGACAGCAATGTTTTTTTCCTCTGCTGCTCTGACTTAATGTCACTGGAGTCATACCACAACTGTTCAAATCCAAAACTCAGCCATGTATTCAAAACACATGTAGAAGGAGCATCTACTAGGAACCTGGTGCTGTTGTAGGGGTGGAGGAAAAGTCACCAAAGTCCTCGGGGACTTTAGGCTCCAGATGAAGGTATGAAAATATACATGAATAAAAAAGTAAATGTATGGTATTCCAAACAGAAGTATTACAGAGGAAATAGAAGCCTGTTTGTGATGTGTTAGAAAAGGAAAAAGAGTTATTTGATTGTGATGTAAGATCCTAGGAAATTTTTTTTGTGTCACGGTTGCTGTTTGTGGGTTTGTTGAGGAAGCATGTTTGTACACTCATTCAGTAGCGAAGGCAAGGAGTCTCACGAGAGGGCAGGATCGAGTATGTGAGGAGGGTTGGCTTCACACAGAGGGACAGTGGCAAAGCACAGGGACTTGAAAACGAAGAAAGATGGGTTAACGTGATCGTAGGGTCAGAAATTCTTTGTAACAAATTAACTCTAGTTTTCTCAGTGAAGTCAGGTAACAACATAGATTGTGAACTTTCTGGCCTGATGGACACCTCAAAAGCTAGTAAAGCACACTTTTGGGTGGGTAGTGGGCTTTTGAGGATTATGTCTGGTCCCTGGAGACTTCCCCTCTGAGTTCTTCCCCTGAGCTCTGCTTCCTGATGCCACGGGTTGAGCAGCTGTCCTTGGCCACACTCTTTCAACATGTCCTTTCTGCCTTGGAGCCAAGCTGAACATGGACTGAAACTTCTGAAACCACAGGCCAGAATAAACCTCTGCTCCTTCCGGTGATGGTTATCAGGAAAGGGAAAGCTGAATAGTAAGAGCAGGAAGCAAAGTTATCGGCTCAGAGTAAGGAGGAAAAGCAAATGTTGGAGGTTTGAAGGGAGAAGAAGTGACCTAGCCCTAGAAAAGTACGAAGACTTGAGAAACATAGAGGGCCTTTGAGGGATATCTTGAAGTATGTGGTGATGACTTTATTAATTTTTCTATTTTTCCCCCATTTTGTACACACACACACACACACACACACACACACACACACACACACACACATATGCAATCTACAACTGTTACATTGAGCTTGAGTATTTCATGTATATACCATGTCAACATTACAAAATCCATTCCCCACCCACTTTTTTGGCCATCCTGCACCCTCCACATCCCCCCAACTCCCATACCACGATCATTTGGTTCTATAGAATGCATGTGTTCTGGGTTTCTCATTTAGAGAAATCACGTGACAGTTAGCCTTCTGCATTTCACTCACTTCACTAGGCATGATGGTCTCAAGCTGTGACTTTTTACCTACAAATGCCTCAACTCTATCTGTAGTTATGGAAGAGTTGTATTCCAAGACCTTAAAGTGAGATCAGCCCACATATTTTCTGTTTTCTTTTTGGTTGTATTTTCATGCTTAGATACAGGCCTAGAGAACTGGAGTGCTGACTTTAAAATAGGCTCAAGGCTTTATGAGCACCAAAGAGGTAAGGTTGAGGCACCTGAATAACACACAATAGCCCAGGAGATCTGAACTGGGCCGGAAGGGATGGTGTGAGAGGACAGTGGAAAGGTGCCAGGAATGGTGGTTTGTAGGCCTTGGTAAGATTCAAGAATTCTTGGCATGGGGAGCTGGAGAAGGTGAGCTGGAAAGCAAGGACGCACGGGTCTGGGAGGATACAGGAAAGGAGTAGAGCGTAGTTGGGGCTGGTGGTGACTACGCAGGGCACGAGTGAGGTGTAGCTAGTGGAGGAGGGGCAGAAGCAAATCCCTGGAGGAAAGGAGGGTAAAATCATTGGGTCCAGCACTGTAGGTGGAGCATCCCCCTGCAGGGGCATTGCCTCTCGACAGCCATCTTTCATGGTGGGTTTTACACAGGTGCTGAGCCCAGGAGCCTAACTCTGTGAAGGAGAGATGCTAGAAACACAATTATGATAGAAGTAGCCTTGGAGGGGATGCAACCATACCAACCTCCTCAGGTAATGTTCAGGGGAGGAAGCAGAGAGCTTTAGATGATTGTAGTGAGGGACAGGGACAATGGCTTGGAAGTGACTGAGGCGGTGGGAGGAAGCTCAATTCACTTTCGCTTCCATCCCAGGGGCTCTCAAGGAACAGAAACAGAGACGTTAGGACAGTAGCATTTCTTCCATTTGTTAATTACGTGACCCTGGGAACATTATCTAACCTCCTGCCTCTCATTTTTCCATACATAAAAATGGAGATAGTAATTATACCTTTCTCAGAGACTCATTCTGAGTTCAGTGAGATATTGTATGAAATATGCTTATCATAATACTCAGGACAGAGAGAATAGGTATATGTATATTTGAAGCAGTTTCATCAACTACCCAGGTCACCAGAGAGCTCTGATGTTTTGGGAGGGACAGATGCTGAGGAGCTTACAAGGAGGATGAGGCACAGGACTGAGCTAGAAATCTGGTGACGATGACGTAGCATGAAAGGCACAGTTCAGAGAGGAGGGTGAGGAAAGAGGCCTATAGTCAAGACAGAGCAATTAACGATGTAGAAGGCGGAGGACTTGACAGAAGAAATGGAAATAAAACATGTTTCTAATCAGAGCTATGAGGAGGGTTTCCGCAGGCTTTATTGGTAATTGATGTGCCTCTGACAATAATTAAAGCAATTTCTGGGGACTTACCAGCTAGAGTCACCTGGTGATATTATTTACCACAGGGAGTAGTGTCTGAAATGAAAATGGATGCTATTGTTTCCTGAGAACACATTAGAAGGTGACTTCATGGTGAATAGATTTTAAAAAGATATTTGACATTCACTAACTTTCTATTTAGCTCCTCTTAGTCACAGAGGCCATTACCGTAATGACAATACCTGGATTTATCTTTGTAAATGGCAGAAGACTTGTGAGAGATAAATCCTGCCTCTGCGGGCCTCTGACAGCTTTGCCTCACTGAACCACTAAGACATCTGTAGAATTCCGGGAGTGCAGTGGGGCCCCAGCCCAGATTCAGCCTCACTCCTGTCCGAGGCTCATCAGTGCCAAGGGCCAGAATTAGTGTGACTGATGTTGCCTTTTTCTAGTGAGAGCTTTCTTTTTGTGTGTTTTGGGTTTAAATAAGATGATCTATATAAAATGCTCAGCATGGAGCTAGGCAGATGAGTTTCATATGTTATTATTATTTTTATCTGATGGGCCTTCCATACTGGCACATTCCAAGTGCTTGAGGAGGGGTTAGAGTTGGGAGAGGATTAACAGCATTTTGGGGCTGTGGTGCCAGTGAGCAGTATCTCCCAGGGGACGCCTGTAATTTTCTTGAGCTCACCTGTGAGGGTACCCTAGAGGGGTTTGAAGTCAAAGCTGACAGTATTCATTTGTCTTCTACCCCATAACTGGAAGCCAGGTAAGGAGAAGGTCCCAGGGGAGAGGCATGGAGTGGGTATCAGTAATTGTAACCTAGTCTCCATGCGAAAAAAACCAAAGAGTTCTGACAGCCCATCCTGTACTACAGCCCAGGCCACCAAGATAGGAGCCATTGTTAAAAGCTTCTTGAAGTCTAATTCCTACACATGGTTCTGGGTAAGCCTGCCCTAAGTAGTATAGGACAGTAGCACCTGTGGCCTCTGCCCTCTAAGTCTCAGTAGTCTCCTACCTCACAGGCATTCTACTTTATTCTAAGGTTTCAGATCCTCCCCTGATTGAAGATCTCAGTATGAGGTCCTCATTACAATTATACAACTGTGCAAATGTGTCTTCTTACTAGCTGGTTGACCAGCCATCTGACCTCACCTGGGTCACTTCCTTATGCCTATTCAAGAATGGGAGTGGCCACCAGAGTGATCTCTCAGGGTGAGCAAGTATGAAAGATAGCAGGTCCTGGCTCCCAGTCCCTGAGAATGTGACCTTCTCTGAATCCTGCGTCAGTCACACCACCTCCAGCCTTTGTGTCCCAGTTCACCACAGGTCACCAGCACAGGGAGATTTATTCTGAAGCTAATGAATGAAGCTTATGATTTGCAGCCTCTTCCAAAGCTCATATGTGAAAGAAACTTGAAAAAATTCCCAAATTTGAAACAATCTTAAAATTTTATATGACATTACCAACAACACCTCAACCGAGAACTTTGGCTGTAGTTTGATATTTAGAATAGCTACAAATTATTAAAAGTTTGTGTGTGCCAGATATGCTAAGTCTTTCAACACCCTAGTTCATTTTTTTTTCATTTCTCATATGTTGCAGGTGAAGAAAGAGAGGCGCAGAGAAGTCAAAGGTCTTGCCCAAGATCACATAGCCATAAAATTCAAGATTTGAACCCCATGCTTTCTGATTCTGAAGCCTCTTGTTCAGGGAGAAAATGATACATTGAGATGCTGGTTCAAGTCCAGGTCAACAGAGAAGGAGTGTGCTGGGCTGTGTGATAGTACCAGGTGAAGGACCAGTACAGGGGCTTTGGCTGGCAGAGTAGAGAGGTGAGCTGGTTCCCAGGACTCTGTCCTGTGACAACTGACGGTACTAAGAGTATGAGTATGAGAATGAGTCTCTGAAAGCTCAACTGGCCAGGGAATGTTAAGTGATCTGTTCTTAAGATGAGACCAACCTGGAAATCACTTCTCCTGAAAAGAGCAAACATGGGGCTCTCAGATCCTCAACATATGAAGCAGAGTCACAGGGTCCAGTGAACAGACAGGAAAACCAACTCTAAGAAGTCTGCTGACTATTGCAGGAAGCACCCATTTGAGGACATTGGTTGGCAAAGATTTGATATTTGAGGTATATTTTGTGAAATGCCAGGGTTGAAAATGTACACTTTCAGAAAATGCTATATAAGCCACATATATAAGAGACACCCAGAGTGTACTAATATGGGAAGAGAGGTAAAGGGCTTCACAGGAAGATTTAGTGACACATTTTCCTACTGCCAAAGGCAAAAGTGTTTCTCTAGTTTCTTAGCTTAAGTTGTACACGAGAAACCCTGTTTATATCACTTATTCACTCTTATATACAATTATGCTTCAATAAGCTACCTGCAGTTTGACTCACAATGTTGATCCATTACCAACAATCCCTTTCCCCCTTTTTTTGCCATCATAATATACAGAGTTAAAGATCCCCTGGGTAATGACAGTCACCAAAATGAAAAATGCACAAGACCTCTGGGCAACTTGTTGGAATGTATCTTACAAAGCCATTAGCACGAGTACATAAAGATATACGGGCAAAAATATTTATTATGACTCTGGTTAAATAAATTATGGGTAGCTTATAATAGATTACTTGCAACCATTAAACAATGTTTGAATACCAAGTGAAAAAAAGGAATTGTGTAAAATAATGCTGCTGTGCAATGTGCCATGCTAGTCCTCCTCAATGAAATGTGCACATGTATCTATGCAAATTTATGCAACATGAAAGGCAGAGCCTCGGAGTGGAGGGTAGAAATAAAAAGGAACTTTCATATGTTTACTTTATTCCTCTCCCAGAGATAGAAGTGATGGGGGAGTGGGTCATTTTTTAATTTTTTGTCTTTTTTTGCCAGATTCCATCTAGAGAACAGGTGTTGTTTTCGTTATCGGGTCTCGTTCTGCGCTGGAAGCCCATGGCCTGGGGGTCGGCGTATGGGTGCTGGAGCTGGAACACCTGGCTTCACAGTGTGTGGGTGGGGGGTCTCACCTTTGTGCGCTCAACACGCAGGTATAATAGCAGGATGTAGTTCCTGAGATTGCTTTTGTAAAAGGTGTGCTTGGGGTTTAGGAACCATGGACTCTTATTGGATAGAAAGATCAAGCTCAGAAACATGGGTAGATGGGGTGATATTGAGCACGGGCCTATCTACTCCTCATTTCCTTAGAGATTGGAGAAAAAGGACCCAGCTAGATGCTGAGGCAAGCCGATGTGAGAAAGGGGAGCAACTGGAATTGAACAGGATACATTTCCTCTTAGGGTGGGTTAAGAGAGCCAGCCACAGGGAAAGGCCTGAAAGGATCATTTACTTTGGGCCCCGCTCGCTTTTCTGTGGCCCAGCAACCTTTTCCTGTCTCCTTCGGCTTGGCTCAGCCTGATCTTCTGGGACTGGAGGGTGAAACTGGAGCAGCGGGCCTGTCTGCACCTCCGTGCCGAGAGGCAGGGGCTGTGGCAGACGGGCGGTGCTCCCCCCGCAAGGCCAATTGCTGGATTTTCGTCAGCTTTCTGCAATCTGAGGCTTGGACAAATGATCAGACGCTAGGAGTTGGGTTCTGCCCACTGTGGAAATTGGTTTCTCAGAATTTACAGCTTTGCTCTAAAGCTGTGGTCCCTGAAAATGACTCATAGCTGCATTTGTAATTCCTTTTCAGATAAATCACAGGCCAGTGTTTGAAAGTCACAGTGGCCAATTCAGATCTCAGTATGTTTAGACCCTATGACTTGACTATTTAATGTACCAAAAAGGGCCCCAAGTGACTGAAAAGGGTTTCCTGGTGGCCATATTAAGACAGCTATACCCCGAAAAAAAACCTGAGCCTTGAGTAAGCGTCGCATCTGAGAGCAGCCCTCCTTCCGGCCGTGTTAGACCGTGCCACTCCTGTTTGCCTCTGGGAGTCACTTGCAGCTCTGAGAACTCAGGTGCAGAGCCACACGTGCCACATGTGCTGCCACCGCTAGAGATGATTCACGTTCTGCTCTCAGTCATTACACCCAGCTTCCCCTCCCACTAACTTCCCTTCCCCTCCCCTCGGTCCCCACACTGTCTCCCACGCTCACAGGGAAGACTTGCTTATACCTGGTACTAGAGCCTGACAGCCAAGATACGCTGTGCCATGCGCAGTGCTTTTTATGTTGCTTTGCTGACTGGTAATTCTCAGGTATTCCTGACAGTCCACTTTCTCTATAGCGTGCTCTATACTGTCTTTTTAGAGCCTACAGGACAGAATTATTATTTCATCAGGTTCCTCTTAACATCTTGCTTATATTTATCTCCTTTATTTTCTTTTATTAATTTATTTATGATCTATACCTTGTTCTCTCATTGAGGTTTGGTATAGTTAGCTGTTCAGTTGTCCTTGCCATTTGATGAGCATAGTTTTAAAGCAGTATCACAACAACAATAATACCAACCTATTAAACACCTATGATGCACATACCTGAGCTTGGGAAAGCAGTGAAACACCAAATAGACTGGGTCCTAGAACCTTATGTCCCCTCCCTAAGGTGAGGCCTCTGATTTGGTAGCTGTACTGGGGCGTATGGAAATCACCACGTGTTGTTTTATTATGACCCTTGGTGATTTTGATTCCCATGGTCAGTGATACACCGAGCAGCCATGTCATAGGCTTATAGCTTGTCTGAATGCAGTGAATATTTATAATACAGCTGTAGCATAAATTTGAGTCCAAGTTCTTTGAGCTAGGTAGGTGAGAACCAGTTTCTAGCTGGTGAAGCGAACTGGCCATCCAGGATTCTCATTTCAGTGGCGGATTTCTGCAAGTCTTTAAATATGTGATGTAACAGTCTCTTGGGGCTTCTTTTTGGTACATTAAACAGTAAAGTCATAGGGTTTAAACAACTGTGGGAACTCGGTTTTGCAAGATGTTAATAAGTGAGTCCCCCTCAAAAATTTAAAAAGACAAACATATTTTCTTATAGGATTTATTAGAGCCTGCACTGTGAGTTTCCTTTGAAGGGCTCGTTGTAGATACTTTCTGCTTTACGAAGTCGTTTTGTGAAATATATTTAAACCAGAAGTCTTGAGCTTGATTCTAGCTCTGTACTTGTTAGTTACCTACTTAGGCCAAGATTTTATCTCTCTGACTTTTAGGTTTCTTTTTCTTTTTAATGCTGTCCAAGCAGAGGACTGTAATGAAACTTGGATGACTTAAATACATGCAAACGCTTTATAAACTATAAGGTTCTGGGCAGACATTGCTTTTGCAATGCATGGGAGAAAGTACTAGGTGTTATAATTCCAGAATAAAGTACAACTGGGCAACAGAGGAGGAAGAAATTAATTTTGACTGGGATAATTAATTTATAGCTAGCAGTTGAGTGAAATGCCAAAAGCAAACAAACACACACAGGTGTTCAGGATTGTTTTTCTGATACTACTTGCTATTCATTTATGTGCTGTTTGCTATGAGCAGGAGCATGGGTGTAACTGGAGAGCTGTGAGTGCCAATCTTGAAGAGACAGAGCTGCCAAAGAGGACTTTGATATGGCCAAAGAATTGTATTTAGGATTTCAAAAGTCTCATTGCAATTATACCTTAATAGGCAATATTGAGATATGTTTAATTTTTAGTCCAAGAAAATCACAACATAGAGAAAGAGATTTGGACCAGATATACAGTAACTTTCCTTTGTAGAATCATGACATTAATCCAAGGACACATGAGATTAAGCAATGCTTATGTGACTTAGTAACTCCTTAGTAGTCTACTTGTCCCAGCAGTAACCACTTGCAAATTCTTGCTCTCCCTGTTGCAGTGTTTTGCTGATTGACTGAAGATTCTAGGCAGAGGAACTAGACAGATATTCTGAGATTTATCAAGAAACATCACGTCTATGCCATATATTTTTGCATTCATAAGCAAATTTGAGAAGTATTGAGCATTTACACACGTCAAGCATAGCTCTAGGCACTAGAAAATCAGTACCCATAAGCTAAGCCCTGGCCTCATGAGAGGCACAGTCCAGCAGGAGCTGCAGGAAGCAAACAGTGGTGGCATGTAGTGTGACAAGCTCACCTTACAGCGTACACCGGTGCTTTGGAGCACACAGGCGTATCTATTTGCATTGGATGGGATTGGTAAAAACAGCTTACACCTTTGTTTCATGGCCCATGAAATGGAGTAATGAGTTTCTTGGGAAAGTCCATAATTTGATTCAAGGGACAATTAAAAGAAGAACTGCAAAGTCAGTAAACAGGGAAAGAAAAAGGGGCAATTGGAGACAGCAAGATGGGACTGGCCTCTAGGTGAAATGGCTCCTGCATCCTGGGAATGTCCTTTAACTTGGTGTTGTGGGTGGCTGGACATTCGCTTGCTGTGGGGTATGGCATCGTAAGAACGCTGCCCAGGGACTGATGCTCACAAGTGAGAAATTGCCCAGGCCTGGGACAAGATCTCCACATAGCTTGAGTCTGAGTCTATGACTGGTGATCTGAAAGCTTACAGTTTACCCTTGGGGTTTTTGTTGGTGGATTCAGCTTTGCACAACAGCAATCACTGCAACTAATTTGGGTTAGAAAGGTTATTTTGCTAGGTATTAAGCACCTAGGAAATTATCTGATCAGCTAAAAGAGCTGTCTCATGGATGAGTTTCCTAGGACCTCAGCCGCCCACATTGTACAACTTCAACCACCATCAGGAAAGACACACTCCTGCCATAGGAGGTGTATTGGTTAGGATTCTAAGAGAGGCAGAGCTCATAGAATTCATAGAGATAAAGGCGATCTTTGTATTGCTGGAGGGCTTATAAAACTGAGGAGAGGGGTCGTCCAGATTGGCTGCATGCGTGTGCAAGAAGCGGAGGAGGTAGTAGCTGCTCAGACTTGGGCCGGAAAGACAGCAGTCTGAGATGACATGACAGCTGGCGCAAGCCTTCTGTGGGTTATTCCTCCAAAAGCAAGTCTCTGGGCTGATGCAAATCTGTGATGGAGATCAGCGAGGTGTAGGTACGAGCAATTTGTCACCTGGAGACTCAAGCCAAGGCCAGAGCCTTTTCCTGGAAAAGCTGTAACAAGGCTTCTTCTTCCTTTCTTTCCTTTGTTCAAGCTGTCAGTTGGGTTCTCCACACCCAGAGTGGGTGCCCCTCCCTACTTCCTGGCCCACACGTCAACAACACACACCTGAAAGTTCTACCCTGCCTGGGTGCTCTCCAATCTCGACCAATTGACACAATTCCTCTAGGTCAAACCCAAATCATCCGTCCTTTCCAGCCAGGCCCTTCCTCCACCAGCATTTTGTTCCACAGTTATCCCACTAGGTCCAAACGCATGAGGCTTTTGGGGGACACTCCGGATCCTCTGTAGCAGGAGGCCATTGAGTTTGGAAGCTGCTCACTATGGATCATACTGCTTTTGCTTCAGTCTGGGCCAGACTGAAATGTGTGCTTTCCATATCCCGCTTCCCTTGATTCAGTTCTGAGTTCATGTCTCTTGGGAATGTATTTGGAAGCATTTCTGGATTGTAAGGAAGTCCGATGAGTGCAGTATTTGTCTTTCTAGCCTCTTCAACACAGGAAACCTCCTTAGAAGAAGGCCAGAATGAATTTGAAGCAAACCAATCACAGTATCTGCCACCCCTGTGCTCTCTGGAATTAGTGAGGTGCAACTGGAGATGAAGCCCCAAGAACAACATCCACTCCCTCTGTTTTCTTTAATTTGTTAAGGGATTTGAGGGTGGATTATTAGATCACTCTGGTCCTGCAGGGTTAGAGGAACTTGGGTACTTCCTCAAAGGTTGTGGGTGCATGAGAAGGACAGACATGAAGTTGGTGAGGAAGTCATAGGAGCCAACAGAAGTGGAGGAATACAGAAAGGGGCGTGACAAGTGCAGAGACACTGAAGCAGAGTTGGGGGAGGCAGCTGAACCTCAGACTCCTGAGACAGCATCTGAGATTTCAGGAGCTGGAACTGAGGAGTGGTCAGTATCTTAGTTACTTTTTCTTTGCTGGGACAGATTATCTGACATCCACAACTTTAGGGAGGGAAGATTTCTTTTAGCTCACGGTTTCAGTAGGTCACAGTTCATGCACAGGTGGGTGGCTAGAAATGGTAGAAGCACGTGGCAGGGCTGGAGCCAGGCTTAGAGTCAAAGCAAGATAAAAACTTCTTCATGGGATGGCAGAGGGGGAAACCAAGTCCAGGAGGAAGAGCAGAGCTAGCACACAGTCCTCCAGGCCAAACCCCAAGCACCCACCCCTTTCAGCCAGGTCCTACTTGCCAGCAGTGCACAGTATTAATAAGTACAGAAGGGCTTTGTGGAACACTCTAGACTCAAGCCACAACTTTACACCCCTGGCTTGCAAGACTCATGTTAACCTCCTTCTGCAAAATGCATTTAGTCCTTTGCTAATAGTTACCAACGTCTTAACAGTTTTAGCATTGTTAAAAAGTCCATGTAGGGAAAGAAAGTCCAAAGTCTCCTCTGAGATGCAAGGCAAACTCTCAGCTACGAGCTTCTGTGAAAAACCAAAGAATTAAGCACTTTCAACATACGATGACACAGGATAAATATTCCCATTTCAAAAGGGAGGAATAGAAGGAGAGGAGGCAGTTGGACCAAAGCAAGCTCTAAACCTGGCAGGGCAAGGGTTACATCCTGTAGCTGCACTTCCAGCACGCCTAGAGAGTAAACCAGGGCAGAGTAAATGGTGGAAGATGAGCGCTCCAAAGGGCTTGGGTGACCCTTCACGCCACTACAACCTTGCCTCTGGCTGCAACCTCCATCTATTTTCCTTTGGGCTGGATACGCTCCCGACCTGCAGCTTTTCTCAGCAGGTTATCCACGTTTCTGGCACCTTTAAATGTCTAGGGTCTCCAATGCCCATCGGGTTTCTCCTTCAAAACTTCATGCATTGCCCTCCCAGGGGGCACATGGCTGGGCCCCAAGGCCTTCCTGTGAAACCTGGGTGGAAGCCTCCATAAACCTGTGACTCTTCCCTCTGCACGTCTATGAAGCCAGCACCATGTGAATGTTGCCAACGCCTGCCACGGGCTTGAGCAGTAGCCTGGGCCCTTGGCCTCCGAGTTCCTAGGTGGTAGAATTTTAACCAACATTTCTCTCTGTGGCCTCACAGCTTGCCCTGGGGGACTCTTCTCAGAGCAGTATCTTTTGTCCTTCTGCCCTTGAATCAGCGAAGGGTAGAGTCTTGTTGCCTTTCGCAAGGTGATGTAATGGCAAGTAACCCGGAAGATAGTGAGACCCCCTTAGATGCAGACAGATGGTACAGCAGGCCAGGCAGTGAGACAGAGGTGGTTTGGCCGGAGGTCAGACAGGAGGGGACTTGCTGGCTTTCTTATGAACACTTGCCTTTCTCCTAAGCATGGAGCGAAGTCTTTAAAGAGGATCTGAGACAGGACACAGATAGGTGAGGTCAGTGCTTACACAACTGCTCGAGCACTTTTCAATAACCCTGCCCAGCCTTTGTTTCTTGAAGGATTCTCAGGGTGGAGTGGTGGGCATAGGCAAAAGTAGGTTTGGCTAGATCATTCAGGAAGCCTTTGTGGTATTAATGAAGGTGAGAAATGCTGGTAACTAAGACACAGGTAGCGGTAGTGAAGAAGAGAAAGGGATCAGACTGTGGTACTTAGAGGGGGAAGAAGAAAATGTGAGAGGAAAGTGGTTTGGTTCTTTTCTTTACAGTCATTCCAACTCTATTTCCATCTTTAAACTGGGTTTTCTTTTTTCATGTTTATCTTCTCAACTTATATCCTAGTATAGGAAAATCAAACTGAATAGATTTTTTAAAAAGAGAATTCACATCACAATATGAGTATGTTCACATATAACTCCTATGAAAGACTTTGAAAGGGTTTGAAATCTGTATTATATATAGTGCCATAATTTCAAGCATGGATTTTAAGATTATCAGCTGCTTCACCTTTCCACAAACTGCCTCACCTTTCCAAGCCAGAGATTTACCACGTATAGAATCGAGGGAATAGCAGTTCCTATCTTGATTGGTTTCTTGGAAAAGTAAGTGAGAAAGTACATATAAAACCATGAGTATGGAGCCTGGCAATGTAAATATCTCAATGAATGCTAACAAGTACTTTTGTTCATAGGTTCTCATTGACCATCTTGTGGCCAGGTGACTGATATTTCCAAAGGCCTCGGAGCCACCAATGAGCTCTGCACAAGAAGTTACTGTGTGACAGACTTGTGCACAGATTGCAAGTCTCCTGAAAAGACGGTTCTGCATACTGAATTTAATTCTGCCTTTTTCCTCCCAAAGCCAGGTTCTGCATTAGAGACTGTGTAGAACTTGTTGGAGAGGCTGCACAGTGGGGAGGATGGAAAGGAAGGGGGGAAACTGTGAAGTGGAACACGGGCTTTCTGCTGCTGCTGGGTAATTTGGTAGTGGCTTTGTTGTGGCTCATTTTGTTACAGGGCTCTGATTTTTTTGTCATTTTCATTTTGGAGATAGAGTATTATTCGGTAGTTTAAGCTGGTCTTGAACTTGCTATGTAGCCAAGCCCGGCCTCTTGAACTCATGGAAGCCTTCCTGACTCAGTGTCATTAATGCTGGGATTACAGGCATGTATCACCCTGCCCAGATAATATGCAGTGCTGGGGAAACCTGGGATCTCGTGCTGGAATCTCATAGGTCAGTCCTCTACCCATTGAGCTGTGCCTCCAGCGCCCCCCTGGTGTGTTTTCTTCTTACTTATTTGTTAAATATTTAAAATGTACCAAGCGCAGTTATAGGTACTGGGAAGAGAACTGTGAACAAAATCCCCGCTTTTGTGAAGCTTAAGTTTTAGTAAGGTGGCCTCTCTTGCCAACAAACTTCACTCTCCTGAAATTCTTAGCTGAATAAAACTTTATGATGGAAAAGAAAGAAATCAATTGACTATATCATTCAGTCTCAAACAGAATAAAAAGGTTATTTTGTAAAATGTGATACTTACTATTTTTGGGAGTATTTTTTGAGGGTATAAATAATAAAGAAGTTCATAACCGCAGTGAACACTCTTCCAATTACTTCTCTAAATATCCACACGAATAGTGTATTTTTATTACAAACAAAAAGATTTAGGCTAAGAAGTGATTTTTTCCAAGTGGCAATGAAGGTAAAAATGTGGACTGTACATGTCATGCTTCTTTTTCTTTTATAGATCCAACACTGTTTCCTTAATGCTTTATTCTGGTTCACCATTGGCTTGTGGTGGTGGTTGAAATTTCAACTTAAATCCTTTTAGAATTCTTGACCTACATAGTATGTGATGAAATGGTATCGCCTAGTGATTCCCAAATACCCTCCCGTGGACAGCTGCTATGATGAGGCTGTTACCAATCTCAGCAAAATGTGGAGAAAGTAAACTTACGTTACAGGCCGATTCTCTTATAATGTGTCTTCCCAACTTTTGATTATGAGTGATGGTGATAGTAGGTAACTTATTTTTGATGTTTGTTTTTTCTTATTTTGAAACTAATTGTTATTTTGTGAAGTAAAAAGTTGGCAGGCCTATCTCTGTCAATTCTTTTTTGTTAAAATTTTGTGTATAGTTTAATTCAAAAGGCTAGAGAAACTTGATATAGCTAACTAAATAAAAAATAGAAGTTCTGTTTCTGGCAATATGAATACCAGATATTCAAAAAAATCCTTCTGGTGCAAAACACTTAAAAAGAAAGTAAGGTTGGAAAAATCTTAAATATGTATCGTTTTATTGGCAAGAAAGAAAAATTCTTGGAGGCCAAAAATGACAAGAAAGCACAAAGCACAAACACAGAGAAAGCCATATTCGGGAGAGAGGAGACAAGTCTCAGGTTGTGAATGAGGTAAGAAACAGGGCCAAAGACTCTTTCCGGAAACCTCTGCTCCTAAAAGGTGCCACCTTTGGTGAGAACAGACTATGGCGGCAAGAGCCTCTCAAAGGAAGCCCACGACACATAATTGTCTGTTTTACTCTTGGGATGTTGGGAAGGATAAATTTCTCCTGAGAAATTCGTAAGAGTGAGTCATTCTCGTTGGATTTAAGGTTAGAGTTCTCATGACTAATATGAGTTAAGAAATCCCAAGTTGACAATTTAAAAATATTCTGGGTTGGGAAGTGCCTCTGGGTGCCCAGTATGAACAAACACAATTCCTCCTTGAAGGCATACATGTTCATTCAGGGCCTCAAGTAATTTCTGGCATATAACTCCAATTAACAATAATACAAAATGAAAAATCCCAAAATAAATGAGGAAACAAGAAATCAAAAAAAAAAAAAGAATCAGATCTGTAAAAACCTCAGATATTCGAGCTGTTGGATATAAAATATGCAATAAAAGAGTTGTGAGAACTTAGCTTGCAGTTTTAAACAAGAAACTGAATAGAGATTACAGACATGAAAACTGACAATGCTAAAGATCACATAAAGGGAGATTAAAAAAATAACCTAAAGCCTTACATAGTCTTAAATAATGTTGAAAAGTGTGATCATTTTCATTTGCGTCCTTATTTTCCTAGAAATAAAAATACTCTATTTAGCAGCACTTTTCCCCGTTTTTATTGATGTATGTGTGTGACGCAATAGTTACATCGAGGCTTAGTATTTTGGGTACGTGTCTATCACATCAACATTGTAATCCTCCCCCCTCCCCCTTTTGGCTCTCCCATGCCCTCCCTCCCCCCCCCCCCCCACCCCCAGGCTCCCTCCAGCACACCCATTTGGTTCTATAAAACTCTGTATTCTGGGTTTCTCATGCTGGAGAAACCCTGCGAGTTTACCCTTTTGAATTCACTTCACTAAGCATGATGGTCTCAAGTTGTGTCCATTTACCTAAAAAGCCTCGTGTCTGTCTTTATGGAAGAGTAGTACTCCACTGTGTACATATACCACAATTTTTGTATCCATTGCTCTGTTGATGGATATTTTGGTATTGGAAACACTTATACTTTGAATTTATCATAAGTTATAAGTGTTTCATGACTTAAGCTTCCATAATTTTCACGAAGACTTGCATCCCTCAAGAGTGGAGACAATATATTCCAACAAAATGCTTTCAATAAATCTTTACAAAGCTTCCCTCATCTGTCAATCTCTCCTATCTGAATAAACAAGTGAATATGTAATGGAAAATAAGTAGATAAGGATCTTTAATTTTCACACATCCCCCAAATAAAGAATAATATTCAACTTTACATAGGCTTGGCATTCAGAGAGCGAGATGGGGCTGTTTATACATTTCTTTTTCTTTCTCTCTTCTACTTCTCTCTCCCTCTTTATTCATAAAAATTTCCTGAGGTTGTTTAGTGATAAAAACCTGTAGTGAGAACTGTGGCCGGAGGTTCTTTTAACTGCACAATGACAAGGAGTTCTTCCTCCTGAATGAATTCGAAGGTGCTGAGTAAGATATTTTCTACAGCCAAAATATTTTCCTCACTGGTTTTAGTCAATATGTTCACCCCCCACACGAGCTCTTTAAGTTCGGCTGATTTGGTCCCACTAGTAGAAGGCCTTCCCACAAAGCTGACACAAAGTTCCTCTTCAGTATGGTTTTGTCCATGCTGTGTGAAGGGCGGTGAGGGGCAGGTCAGGGCTTTCCTTCGTGTGCTACATCCAATGTACTCCTCTCTAGTGTGACTCATTGTGTTAGAGAAAAGAAGAGCTGTCACAAAAAGCTTTTCCACATCATTTATTTGCATTCAAAGGATTTTCTTTTCATCCTCCAGTGAGGATTTTATGTTGGATAAAGAGCTTTGGGCAAAGGTCTTCCTATACTCAGTGTGCTTATAGGCTTTCCTCCAGTTCAACTTCCGTGTGTCGAACGTGCAAGCAGCTGTAGTAAAAGCCGTTCGCACATTCTGTTGTGTGCCAGAGTGGAACATGCAAGTATTTCCATACTCACTGCTTATTTCCAGGCGACTCCTTAGGCTTAGGAAGAGGGGCAGCTTTCCACATGTTTGCCTTCCAAGGGTTGTTCTCCAGTGTGAATCATAGGATGCTTAACACAAAGACAGTGATAGCTCAAGGTCTTTAGTTCTTCGATGCACCTGGGCTTTTCTCCCTGTGTCTTTGGAGGAGATATGTGAGATGTGGGATCTACAGGTGAACGTCTTCCCTTACCCAGTGCATATATGGGGCCTCTCCCGTGTGAACCTTCATGTGCAAACAAAGTCAGCATTTTCAGATTAAGCTTTCCCAGGCTCCTGGTGTTCACTCATCAGTCTTCACTGCTTTGTGAATCCATTGATGTTCAACAAGAAGGTGGTTCATGTTAAATACCATCTCACATTCCCAGCATTTGTAGAGACTCCTTGCGTGTACCAAGGTGTGGGGTGATATCTAAGATGGTGCCCGCCGGAAGTCCCAGGGACAGCCACCTTGGGTATTTACCAAGGAAGGTGATGGGGCCAAGCCGTTTCCACCCTTGTGGACCGGGCGTGATCCCAGTACTATTGCTGCGCGCACCCGGCGCCTGCCCGCATGGACATCTCGCTGATTGGCTTAACTCGCGCTTACATAGACACCATGTCAGATCGCCTGCGCTCCCCTCCTTGCCACGTTCTCCCTCTACCCTAGATAAGCTTCTGTACTTCCTGAATAAAGTGAGTTCCTGCTTCCACAGACTCCTGGCTGCGTCTGGTACTCCTGGGACGAGGGGGCCAGCCGCGTGCTCACCTTTTCTCTCCCCTGGTCCTTGTGTGGTGGCAAAACCCCCACACCAAGGTGCCTTCACTTGGTCCTCACAGGCTGCTTTCATAGAGGTGTCTTCTACAAAGACTCCTGTAAACTCTTAATCACGGGCTACCTGTATCCACCCCATTGTGTTTAGGTCTCACCTTCCAAAGAAGTGTCACCTTGTGAGATTCAAGTCCCAGCTTCAAGGGCCCGTTTTGATCTCTGGCTGGTCACCATCTGGAGAACCTTTTTAAGTCCAAAGGTGTGTCTTCCCTGGAGCAAAGCTGTCTAGGACAAGTTTGGCTGATCTGGGGACTTACTACGTCACATAAACACAAGCTTTGGCAAAGGTTGGTCTTTTCTTTTGTTGGTGTGCTTTAGCTGGTATGGCTACAATAGATCAACTCTGATTTGCATGCGCCAGGGACAGGAATCTACAGATCTCTAGTGTCACCTCTAAATATAGGGTCCTCTTGGCTTGGTCTAGTGGCCTCCACTCTTTACAGGTGAAGGTCATGGCTACATCCTTTAATACTGCTGCAATGGAGCAAGGTGAAATGTTGATGTAACACTGCACCTGCTGCCACTGAGAACTATGGGTACCAGAGAGCCCTGTGCACAGATGCCCACTGCAGAGCTGCCAGTCCCAGAGATTCAGCTCTACTTTCTCATTTCTGAGAGACTCAAACTCATGATCCTCTCACCTTAACTTCTCGGCTTAGCTGGGATTATAGCTCATTTCTGGGAATTTAACCCTTAATTATTATAGAGGGAAGTTTTTGAGGGTCTGATTTGGAAGAAACACCTTACATTCAAGGAATTTAGTCATATATGGTATGGAGAGACAAAGTCCTACTTAAGGCTTTATCTGCTGAGCCTCAATCTGTACCCAGGTGCTGGGTATGAAAGTCAATACAGTCAATACTAACTGTGGAGAAGACATGACATTTCACGGTCTGTTTTATGTTGCTGATGTTTCTGTGATTAGTAAAAAAAACACTTTTAAAAAGTTTGTCTTCATCTCTTAAAGGTCTTTTGAAAGCAAAGATTTCTGATGTGTTCCTGGAACTATGAAGATGGCCTCTCTACGGAATAGAGCATTATTCAGCAGCCCCGAGTGGTCTAATGTGCTCTGCTGCCCCAGAGTAATCAGGGAAGCACTTCAGTTCATTTTGCAGAGTCCTCAGAAATTGAGGTTCCAGTAGTTTCAAGCTCCCTGGAACTGGTGAAGAAGGGGGGCCTTCAAGGAAAGGATGGTGACAGGCACTTGAGGAGGACCTTGATCCACTGTCTCCCTTGCCTAAGAAAAGAGAGGATCCTGGAACCCCGGGGTGAGAACAACTTCGAAGGCTCTGGTGACTGCTAGAAAGAAGAACAGTGGTGGTCATTGACAGCCTGAGTGCTAGGACTTACACTCCTTGCTCTTCCTAAAAACTGTAATGCAATGTTCTTCTCCTAGAATATGACCAACTCAGGAAAAGACTAAAGCTACTGGTATTGCAGCTGGCCCAGTGAGACTGCATGACAGGTTGACTTTCAGTGCAGTCTTAAACTTGATTTTCCTGTCTTTTATGCTGGCCAAAACCTGCATCTATAACACTGAAGAGAAGAAGTGACAACAGATGCCCTTTCCATTTTCTCTATTCAAAACAACCCTCCTAGGTCATGCCCAATAATATGTATAACGGGGATCTTTTTTATTGGTATCACCTGCCTTGATCATTTTATTGATGCATGTAAATATTAGGTTCTAAAATATGAAAGACCAGGCAGACATGTCAAATGGAAAAGAGTTTTCTGATGTAAAGTATTTGGAACTAGTCAGTGTAATTGGGATACATTGAGCTCATTGTGATTTTTTTATATATATATAAGGAAAGACCTTCCCCAAAATGGGATTATAATGATTTCGCTATGCATGCATGACCTAATCTGGGCAGGTTCTGGACCATCTTGCTTGGCAAAGTTACCCCTATTAACTTCAAAATGCTACATAGTTAGTTCACGGTAGTGGTTTCTCAAAATGTGATTCCTAGTCTCAATTGTATTAATGTTTGAGAGTTCAAAAAAGGCTGATTCCCAAATGCCTACATAATAATTATAATATAGACAGTTACAAAGTAGTTACCTTTGTTTACTGGAAATATCTGTTTTCTTTAGTGAATTTGTCTTTCAGCATATAGCTTTTAAGTGATAGGTAATAGCTTCAAGGTGCTTGAACATAATCTACACATCTCAGTCAGAAGTTGGTGCAAATGAGGTCACATCAACAGCTATGCCTGGGTCTACTCTGTAGAAGTTCTCAGAAGGATTTTCACAAGGACTCCTGTGTCAGCATGAACTACTTACTGCCAGTGACTTAAACACTGTGACTGAAAATAGTGACCCGAGATACTTGGTTTTTGAGCACATTCACGGGCAAACTGCTCACCACCCAGGCTTGTTCTGCTTCCCTTTGGCACTTTAGTTCAAAAATGGGGCTTGAGCCTTTCTCTAATATTATACCAACTTATGAGTTTAGTAAGACTTTACATACAGTTGGAGTTGGTAAGAGAAAAGCTTAGAACTTCCTACCAGATACGACTTCTCTTAGATCCCTCAGTTTCTGGTCCAATACTCTGTCCTGTAGTGGACTGCCTTCTGCATAAAGCCCATTCTCTCTGTTAAAGAAGAGATCAGGTTTTCTCAATCACCCAAAGGTTCTTCACACATGCCTTGGTTTTGTAGAGTCTAGGCCTAAGTTAAAACCCAAAGAGGAAGGAGTTTTATTCTTTCCTCCGCTTCAGGCCTATCTATTTCATTTTATGTTCTCACATTTTACTTTGAAAATGACCAAACAGTGTAATATCTACTACTTTCTTTAGTTGTGATTCCTCTCCTAGTCATATAACTGTAGCCTTACACTGAGTCTAATAGCACGTGTCCATAAAATGTAACATTTCTACAAGACCTAGACACTTGTTGTATACATCTTATGGGTTGAAATGTGCTCTCCATCCAAAAGATGTTGAATTCTAGTACCTGAGAATGTGGTCCCATTCAGATACAGAGTCTTTGTAGGTGATGAAGTTACAGTAAGGCCATCAGGGTGGGTGCTAATCCAATATGACTATGTCCTTTAATTTTTTTCAGAAAAAAGAAAGATCCTCTCCTAGAAAAGAATGATTTATGATGGAGAAAGAATAGTGTTTTAAATAAATGAAGCTGGGACAACTGATTTTCTTTCAAAAGACAGAACTTTGATTCTTAGCTTACATTACACACAATAATGAACCCAAAATAGATCACAGAGTCATATGTAAGGGCTGAAACTATAAAATTCTTCTAAGAAAATATATCAATGTCTATGATCTTTACTTAGGTAATGGTTTCTCAAATATGACACTGAAAGCATGAACAACAAGAGTGCACAGGGCTTCGTCACAATTAAATCCTTTAGTGCTTCCAAAAACGTCACTGAGAAGGTGGAAAGACAACACACAGCATAAAAAGATATTTTCAAATTATATACTTGATAAGGGATTTCTATCTAGAATACATGTATACAATACACAATAAATAAGTGACAGAAATCCAATTAAAAATGGGCCAGACTTGCATTGACATTTCTTTGAAAAAGATGCATAATTGCCTAATAACTTAGAAAGATGCCATTAGCCATTGTGAAGGTGCAAATCAAAATCACTAGATACTACTGTACACCTACCAGGATCACTAATCTCAAAACGACAGTAAAAAGCAGATGCGGTGGGACATACCCATAATCCCAGCACTTTGGGAGGCCGAGGCAAGAGAATCTCACATTTCAATCCAGATTAAGCTATTTAGTGAGAGTCTGCCTCAAAATTTAAAACTATATGTCAATAATTTTTTTTTAAAGCTGAGGTGTAGCTCAGTATGAAGGCCTGGAGTCAATCCCTAGGACAGAAGAAAAGAAAAAGACAGTAGAAAGTGTTGGCAAAGATGCTGAGAAAGTGTAAACCTTGTACATTGTTAGTGAGAAAGTAAAGTGATGTAGTCGCTTTGGAAAACAATCTGGCAGTTCCTCAAAACTTTAAAAGTGGAGTTACCGTAGGACCCAGCAATTTCATTCCCAGATAGACATACCAGAGAAAAATAAAACATATGTCCACACGGAAGCTTGCCCATGAATGATTCAAAATGGCACAAAGGTGGAAACAAGCCAAATGTCCATCAAAATGTGACTTATTATATAAATATAGTATTATTCGGTTATGAAGAATTAATTTTGCTATCCTACAGTACAGATAAACTTTGAAAATGTTAGAGGACATGAGACAAGTCAAGTTGCAAAAGACCAAGTATTATGTTATTCCATTTGCGTGAACTGACTAGACCAGGTAGTTATGTAGAGACAGAAAGTAGGGCTGAGGGTGAGAGAAGGAGTGGGGATGGCTTGTAATGGGGATGGAGTTTCTTTTTGGGTGAAGAACATGTTCTAAAATTGGATCGTGCTGATGGTTGGACAGCTCTGTGAATATACTAAAAAGCATTGAATTGTAAATGGATGAATTTTATGTATGTGAACTATATCTCAATAAAGCAATGTTTTGAGAACTGAATTCAAATGTTCAAAAGAAAATTTCACACCATGCATATAGACAATCGTGTAACAATAACCTATACACATACCATGTACCTTAATAAAGAAAGTCTTCCAGGTGCCGCAAAAGCCTCTCTGTGTTTCCTCCTGATCCCATCACCTCATGCCACCTCTGCAAGGAACAGGTTTGTTTATGCACGGGATGGAGTTCCATGTTTTCATTTATTGAATGTTTTTATACTTTAGCTATATCTCAATCTACCTAACATATATTTATTCAGAAAAATGTGTAATATTGTCATCTACTAATCCTTTGACTTCTGACTCTTCCTAAGTTTAGTTTATTTAGAATGCACACAGTGCCATGCAGACTGCGTTTCCATAAGGGTGCGTCAGTACTCCACTATGTGTACATACTACGTTTTCTTTTTCTATTGGTCTGTTGATGGGCATATTGGTAGCTTCCATGATTTACATACAAACATGAGTAAGCATGTGTTTCTGTTATATGATGACTTTAATTCTTTTGGAAAAAATATCCAGAAGAGGTATAGCTGGGTCAAATGGAATATCTATGTTCAGTTTTTTGAAGAATCTCCATCCTTATCTGCATAATGGTTGTAGCAGTTTACAGTACCATCAACAATATAAAAGTGTACCTTTTCCCCCACAGCCTCGCTCATCTCTTGTTTTGTGAGCTCTTGAGTGAAACCATTCTGACTAGGGTTAAGATACTCCTCCAATATTATTTTGACTTATAAATCTGAAATGACTAAAAATGTTGAGCTTTTTCCTCATGCATTTGTTGGCCATTTATACCTCTTCTTCTGAGTACTCCCTATTCATTTCAATTTCCCATTTCTAAATTGGGTTTTGTTATTTTCAGAAGTCTATTATTTTCTGTTCTTTGTATATTCTAGATATTAGCCCTCTCTATCCAAGGAGTAGATGATAAATTTTTCCCCACTCTGCCAGCTCTCTCTTCACTCTGTTGACTGTTCCCTCTGTTGTGTAAAGCCTTTTTAACATGATATAATCTTCATTGTTGAATCTTGGTGTTACTACTTGTGTAACAGGTGTTTGAGAAATTCTTTGTCTATGCTTATATCTTCAAAGGTTTTATCTGTCTTGTCTTCCAGCAGGTTCAGTGTTTCCATTTTAATCTTGGTCTTTGATCCATTTTGATTTGATTTTAGTGGAGGATGAAAAGTGTGAGTCTACGTTCATTCTTCTACATAGGAATAACCAATTTTCCCAACACCATTTTTCAAAAAGGTTATACTTTTCCCAGTGCATGTTTTGGCCTCTTTGCCAAGATCAGCTGGCTGAGTGTTCAGGGGGCCTCTGCGCCCTCAGCCCTGCTTCGCTGGTCTACCTTTATGTTTTTGTGCTAGTACCATGTGATTTTTTCCCTACTCACTGTTGCTTTGTTATATATCTTAATGTTCTGAATCATGCCTCCTCTTTCTGTCTTATTCCTAATGATTGCTTTGGCTATTATGGGTCTCATCTGATTCCATGAGAACTTCAGATATAGTTCTGTGAAAAATACTGTTGGTATTTTGATTGGAATTGCATTGAATCTGTATGTCAGTTTGGTAGTACATCCATTTTGACAATATTGATTTTTGCCTATCCAGGAACAGGGGTATCTTTCCTTTTTCTAATGTCCTCTTCAATGTGTTTTTATATTGTGCTGTAGTTTTCCTTTGGAGGTTCTTCACTTTATTTGTTAGGTTGATTGCTAGAAATTTGATTTTTTTTTGAGGTTACTGTGAATGATCTTATCTCTTTCTCAGCAATTTCATTGTTGTGTGCAGAAATGCTATTGATTTTTGTGTATTGATTTTATATCCCGCAACTTGGGTGAATTGGTTTACTAGTCCCGAGAGTCTTCTAGTGAATTTTTTGGGGTCTTCTATGTAAAAGATCATGTCATTTGCCAATAAGAATAGTTTTACTCTTTCTTTCCAAAATGTAGTCCTTTTATTTCATTCTCTTGTTTGTTTTAGCTAAGATTTTGAGTATTATACTGAAATAAATGGTGATAGTGGACATCTTTGTCTTACTCCCAATTTTAAGTAAAATTCTTTCATTCTTTCCTCATTTAGTATAACATTGGCAGTAGGATTTTCATCAGTGACTTTTATAAGCTTGAGATAAGATCCTTCTGCCATAGTTTGGGCCTGGTATGTTCCCCTCAAATACTCTTGTGTTTGGTTGTAGTGGGTAACTGTGGAACCATGAGTTATTAGGAGGTAGGGCATGGTCAGAAAGGGCGAATACTTGGAATTTGAACTGGAAAGATTGTGTCAACCTTTTTGAGATTGGAGGGCACCCAGGCAGGGCAGAGCTTTCAGGTGAGTGTTGTTGACTTTTGGGCTAGGAAGTGAGGGTGGGGGTCTTGGGGGCCCAATGATGGAGAAAAATGTTGCAAAACATTTTCAGTTTTTCCAGACAGAAAGGGGATACAAAGGTGGGGAAGAAAAGCACTGGGACATTAAAGAAATTAGAATTAAAAAGGAAGCCAAGTATCAAGAACTCTAACAGTCATCAATGCTGGTGGGTCTGTGGGGGAAAAAAACTCTCTTATACTGCTGGTGGAAATATAAATCGGTACAATCACTATGGAGGCCAGTATGGAAATTCCTCAAAAAAGCTGTAAATAAATATTCCCTTTGATCTAGCTATACCACTTCTTGAAAAATTTCCAAAAAAGTTAAAAGCATCATGTAAAAGAGATAAATGTATACCCATGTTCATAGCAGCACAACTAAAAATACCTAAAATGTGGAAGACACCAAAATACCCATCAACATGTATCAATGGATACATGAATTGTGGTATATATACACAGTGGAGTACTATTTATCTATAATATAGTTTTGAGGTTTTTGTAGGTAAACGGATGCAACTTGAGACCATCATATTCAGTGAAGTGAGTCAGACGCAGAAGGTTAAGTATCAAATGATTTCTTTAATATGAGAAACCCAGAATACAGTCATTTCATAGGACTAAGTGGGGGGATAGTTAGGGGCAAGTGGGAAGGAAGATGGTGTGGGGGGTCAAAAAAAGAGACAGGGAAAGGGCTTGTAATTTTGACATGGCATATATATGTGCACAACTTACTCAAAACATTACATATTGCATATATACATATCCATAAAATGGGGAAAAAAAGAAGCCAAGTACTTGGAATCTGGACTATGAAAAAGATGCCTTGGGGATGTCTCAGACATCATCAAGATCCCACCCTTCAACAATTAGAGGGTGAAAAGGCAAAGGACCTTGCTCTGAGAAAAATACCTCAGGGCATCTTGGAGGGCCAAGGAGAGAAGTGTTTGCCAGAGTTCAGCTGACTGGCATTCAGTCACCCAAGCACTTGGAGGTTGTTGAAGTCAATGGTCAGGAGGGCCAGATTACTGCTCCAGCCAGTGGCAGATCTTGGTTATGTCCTTGCCTTTCTGGTTTTCCAGACTTGCAGAGTGCTAGAGTTGTGGAGTCATGAAGGCTCCCACCCAGATTTCAAAGGAAGACTTGGAGGTTAGGCAGTGTGCCAATGTGAGCACAGTGTGTGAAGTAATAAAGGAGAAGCCTCAGTGCAGTGCGGAGCCCCCACATTTGGAGAAGCCAGGAGCATGAATCATTTCCCGATGAAAGCCACAGGTTCTGAGCAGATCCTGCCCAAAAAGAAGATGGAGGCTGCAGCCAGAGGCAATGCTGTGTAGTGGGGCCATCTAGGCCCTGTGGAGCTCATATCTTGCCACAGTTTATCCCAATTGCTGGATTCAGAGCTGGATTAACCCTTGTCTTGCTGGGTTTAACCTTTGTATTACTGGATTTAACACTTGTCTTGCTGAGTTTAGAACTTGTTTTGGTCGAATCGATTTCTATCCTCCTGTTCCTCTCTTTTAGAATGTGAATGTTTATCATGTGCTATTATATATTAGAAATGCTTAACGTTTCGGTTTTCTCAACAGCTCACAGTTAATAATATTCTTGATTTCTGAGAATAGTATCGCTACTCCTGCTTGTTTTCAGCCTCCCATTGTGTGAAATATTAATTTCTATCACTTTACTTTCAGTCTCTTTGTTTCTTTATGGATAAAGTATGTCTATTGCTAGCAATAAATTGTTGGTTTAGGCTTCTGATCCAATTTACTAGATTGTGTCTTTTGGCTGGAGAGTTAAGACCATCCATAGTTATTATTGTAGTATGTTTACTATATCCCAACACTGTCTTGTAGTGTTGATTCTTTGCTTTTTACTTTTGTTAAATTATTCTCCCCCTTTTAGTATTTCTGTTTTGCTGGGTTCTTTGGTGCTCCTTGTCTTCCTGTCTCTGAAGAAGATTCTTTTAAGTATTTTCTTCAATGTTATTCTAGTTTTATAAATTTGTTTAGGTTTTCTTTGTTATGGGAAATTTTTACTTCTCCTTCATTTTAAAGGATAATTTTTCCAGGCATAACAGTCTGGGTTGACACTTTTTATCTTTTAGAGCTTGAAAGATTTTTTTTCCCGTGCTTTCCTGACCTTAAGATCTGTGCTGAGAAATTTGTAGTTATTCTGATGGGTTTGTCTTTGTAGATTACTTTCTGGTTTTCTCTTAAGGCTTTCAGTATTCTTTGTGTGTGTTGAATTTCTGAAATATTAATCATGATATGTCATAAAGAAACTTTTCTGATCAAGGTTATTTGGTGTCCTATATGCCTCCTATACAACGATATTAATTTCTTTTCCTAGATTTGGGAAAATTTCTTCTATAATTGTGTTAATTGTGCTCAATAAGTTCTTTATACCTTTTGTACTGTCTTCTTCTTTTTACTTACATAATTCTGAGGTGGAGTAATATATCAGCTATGGAATTCAGTTCAATGACTTATCTTCAAGGTCTGATAGTCTGTCTTCACAATGCTTCAGCCAGCTTCCCTTGCTTTCAATTGTTTTTTTTCATATATTGAATTTCAGCTTGATGTCTTTTCATATTTTCTATTTCTGTACCAAAAGTTCTTCAGGTCTTACATTGCCTTATTTATTTCATCCAGCCTTTTAGGTATCTTGTATAAAAGTCATTAAACTTTTTAAATTAATTAAGATCATTGTTTAGTAAATTTCTCTTTGAGCTTGCTAAACATCTATGAATTTGTTCAAGTATGTCTTGTTTGAATTGTCTGATAGGTTGTTTGTTTTTTAACTTCCTTTCCTACAAGCTTTTCTATTTTAGGGACTTCTGGGGAGTTGGGTGTTTTTGCAGGTATTTTATTATTCCATTTTCTTATGATCTTATTGTTGATGATTGTGAATCAGGACCAAAAAACTCTCTACACCATGGAAATTTTTCCTCTTAGATTATATATTTCCTTGAGTTTTTTTAAATTTTGATATTATGTCTATTTTCAGCTCACTCAGCTATTAAGTTTGAGGGTATTTTTGATGACTAGACTTATCCTGCTTTCTTTTCCCCTTACACTTTTCAGCGAGGGAGAAATTGATTGCAGTAATGCAGGTAACCCAAAGACAAGCCAGAGTTGGCATACAGTGAAAAGCAAAACCAACCACTAAGTCACCATTAACAATATGAATTAAATCTGCCGTAGTATTTTAATCTAAGATAAAGCAATTATTAACAAGGCATGATAACCAGCTAACTACTATAATTATTCTACCACAAACATAAGAAATACTGTTTATACTATTAACGTTGCCACCCAAATCAAATGTTGACTTATCAAAAGGATCTACTAAAAGCAATACTATAACACTGTCAATAATAAAATAGAAATCTATATGATTTGCTTAGGCTACAATAAACATCTAGTATTACTAACTTTTAATAGATTTACTATGTCATCATTAATAATAGTAGGATGAAGATCAGCAGTAATGGTGTTGGCTAAGACAAACTGATTATTGACAGCATAATAAGCAGCTAAATCATACAAACATTTCATTCTTAACATTAGAAATGTGATCTATACTGTTAATGAGAGTATATTAGCCATATAGCAACTTACTAGAAAGATCTATTGAGGCAACACTGTGCTCTTATTAATAATAGAAAAGAAATCTGCATTTATGTCCTATGCATAACTAAACAGCAAAAAGATATTAACTCTTAATAGGATAAACCATATAGTCATAAGTCACTAATGCTTAACAGTACTATTAGTAATAATCATAGGGGTGAAGAAAAGGGGGACTGAGACAGAGGGTTAGTTTGTGAGATGAAAGAGAAAAGAATTGATCGGATAAAGAAAGGCAAGACAAAACTCCAACTGAAGACCTGAAGAAAGTAAATGTAAGTAGATGAAGTATACAAAGAAAGAAGAAACAGGGGGAGAAATGAAAAAAATAGAGAGAATAGCAGTGCATCGCTACTCAGTCCTTGCTCAGCACTCCAGTTTGAGACGGGTTGCTGTTCTTTCTGTGTCCCGGTCCACAGAGATATACTTCTTGTTTGAAGGCCCCCATTTCAGTAGCCAAGTTGAGATACCTCTTCAAGCTCATACGAGGTTGTGGAGAGCCCTGAACTTACTGGGTTCTCTACTGGGAGCAAGTCTTGATGGGGACCCAGGAATCCAAAGACCTCCACCCAGGCACTTCCACACCTAGCCCGGCTGGGCATACTGTTTCCAGCTGACCTGCCTTCTCTCATTCATGGCTTGGAGGCGGGGAGAGGGAACCTCTGCTTTTCACAACCTGCTCTCACTGGACCCAAATCTTCCAGGAGGAATGCAGCCCTTTTTCATTCTCCACAACTCTCCTGTGTTAGATGTCTCTCAGTCACCAACCAAGGGAGCCCTCAGTGTCCCTGGGTGTGTTCTGTCCATGGTCTGTTTCCCAGAAAGTCTAAACTAAGTGTCTTTCTTTAATCTCTCCCTAGCGTGTCATTGCCAGATGTCCTTGCATGCACTGCTAAGAGACCAATTTAACAACTGAAGAGGGAAGAAGAAGGTCCCATGCATGAACAAACTCAGAGTTTCAGTTCCACAGTTCAGAGAGTAAGAAATAAATCTAGGAGACAAAACATACAATTAATAATTTCAAGGTATGGTGGGATTATTAAAGAGAACATGCTGTTAGAAGCAGAATCCACAAATTCATATAACCAAAGTAACATCTTTAACTCCAATTTGAGATTGATGGGCAAATAGCAGGAGGACCACTGCATCGCCTTTTAATTCAATATATCTCAGGATTCTCCACCTCAAAACTTTCAGGTCATTTGCTAAAAAGTCATATTGAGTGCCAGGAATCTTTGATTATCTAAATGTGGATGATCCATTTTAAAGGACTTATTGACTAACTTCTCCCATAGCCATACTTCCCAAAAAACCACTCCAGTCATATGTGTGTGAGGATCCTGAATAAAGAATCCTGAAGGTAGCCTACACTAAATCTAAATGGAAGACCTCCTACATGAAGCTTTTGTATCCTGAGCTATCATAGCTCCTGTTTATAGCTTCTTGTTTTCTTGTCCAACTGAGCACTGCTCCATACTGTTTTCCAAAAGTGGCCAATTTGAAGACTCTCCTATGAGTGCCTGGATAGATGTGGCTGCTGTTGTTTTTAAATGTCAACTGACTCCTCTTTGAAGATTTTTTGGCCTCTCTTCTACAAGAAGAATAAACAGAGGTCATCTGGGGGATGTCATAATGCCTTTTGACTTTAGGTAAAAGTATGATTGATTACCTTGAAGCTGGTCTCTGTGATTAGCTGTATACATGATCAACTGATTAATTCTAGCCCACACTCTCTCCACAATTTATAAAACAGTCCTCAGTTGTCTAAGTTTTATTGTGCTCACAGGTTGAAATGTCTTCTTAGGAGCTGATAAAGACTGCTGTTTCATCATTATGATATTCAGAGAACCTCACAGCAAGGCTCCCTCGAGGAACTCCCACTTTGACATGCTTCATAGCAGATAACTGTACATCCTTCAGAATGCCCAGATCGTCTGATGGTCTGGTCCCTAAGAGTTTCTCAACCAGCCTCTTTTATTTATTCACTGAAGCTTGATAGATTGACTCTGGTTCTGGCTAAGTTTGAGTATTCCCATTTCTCACTCAATCTTATAAATATAAATCTCTAAGAGTTAACTCAAAGCACTCTGATAAGTTGGACAGAAGTGGTTGACGGTCTTCAAATCCCAGGATACGTGGCGCAACACGGTGGTATAATGCTTCCTGCCTGTTCTTTTACTTTCAACGTATCCTGAAATACATGGTGTCAGGAGAAGTCTGCAAGCTGGAATTGCCAACAGGCAAAGACAGCACCATTGCCAAGAGCAGGAAACCTTTTTAATAATGGCTGGGTTTTTTTTCGGGTAAATACAGAAGAAAATACAATGACCAATTTGTGGTGGCAGATGTGTAATGTGCAAAAGTAAATTAAAAAGAGATGAAGACATGGGCAGGGCCTCCCCTTCTGGAAGACCTTGAATACTAGATGAAGTGTCTTTGTTAAGAAACTTTGGGCTTTACTTTGTAAATTTAGGGGTAACTACAGATGTTATTAAGATGATTTACAGGAATAACAGCAAGTTCAATACTGTGTTAGGTGACTCACACCAGGTATAAGTGGAGATGTTTGCAGTATGCTCAAGCTTCCATGGGGACAAGGACTATATAGGTAACACAAGGGAGGGAGGGAGCAAAATTCCGGGAATCTAAGAGCTCAGTAATTAAGTGTTGTTAGTGGTGGTGACAAATAAACAAGACATCGGAAAGACCTTCTAGTCCTTCTAGTTTCTGTGTTGGATAACTTAGTCAATGGATCACCACCAACTGACATAGAGAACACAGGAGATTGGTGGTTTGGGTGGAAATGTTGAATTCTGCTCTGAATGCAGTGAGTTTGAAGCAACTATCACCGTTCCCACATTATTAATTGTACAAATTTGAAGGAAGAAATCTAAATAGAAGAAGTAGATTAGTACCCAATTCTCATATACTAATCACTTGAGTTTGGGGTGCATATGCTTATCATTCATTAACAACTTTTCTCTGTAGTAGAAGTCAATTGGCTCAATCAGACAGGTTCAATCTGTGGCTACAAATCTAAGAAAAAGCCAAGGACTTTTAGGCAACTTGGGCACCCAGTACCTGTGTAGTACATTTAAGTAGATTCAGTTAAACCCTCACAGAGCTAGGTTTACAGTGAGTTAGGAGACACACAAAAATGCACGCACGCACACACACACACACACACACACACACACACACACACACAGTCACTCTCTCTCTCTCTCTCTTTCTCTCTCTCATCTTCTTCTCTCTCTCGCACTCACAGATACATTCACATGTGGTCTAGAAGTTGTTATGAACATCATTTTGGCCCCCTTGAAGTCACAAAGAAGATAACCAAATACATAATACAATTAGAATACTTATATTTATGTAGTGATTCTACCAATTTTAATTCAATTTTAAAAAGCTGAGCAGGGCATGGCGGTGTACATCAGTAATCCCAGTACTCTGGGAGGTTGAGGCAGGAAGATTGCAAGATCAAGCCTAGCCTGGGCAACTTACTGATTTAGTGAGACCCTCCCTCAAAATAAAAAATAAAAAAGGGGCTCAGGATGTAGGTCAAGAGCACTCTTAAGTTTGATCTCCAGTACTGCAAACAAACAAATGATTGGTTCTTGTAGGTGGTATTTTTCAGATGGATTTTTGTTCAGCAAACTTAAGAGTGTGAGGTTAGGAAACTTAAGAGTGGCAGGGACCCTACAAGAAGACTTGCCTCCTTGACTGTGTCCCATGGAAATACCTTGCCAGAAACATGCAAGGAAAGGTACTCTTGGGAAGACCTTGCTTAGTGGCCTGTCTCTTGGGCTGGAGAGGGAGGCCCAAGTTTCTCAGGCCTCCTCTGTGATGAGAATGGGGAGTGATTAATTCAATAATTCAAGTCTTGCTTCATTTTGTCCCCTGTCAGGTGGTATATGATTTCTGCTTCCTAAAGATTTTGCCCACCGTTCCTCAGAGCTTTCACCAAAAAAAGGAGAGGTTCACAGGAACTCTTGGTGCTGGTGAAAGCAGTATCTCACAGGACAATATCTGTTATGGTTTGGATCTGCAATGTCCCCTAAAAGCCTCATGTACTGGGATAGTATGGATTATCTATGATTTTCATGTACTATTAGGTGAGGTTGGGTCAGGAAGGATGGATTATGGGGGTGTGGTGTATCCCAGGCATGTGGTACCAGGTGTATGACCTGGAAGGCTGTATACACTCCTGCCCCTGCTTCTACAGGAGGTCCAGATCCTTCCTTTTGTGAAGCCCTGAGCAGCTGTTCTCCACCAGACCCTTCCTGACACCCATGAATGGACTGAGACTTCATGAAACTGTGAGCTAAAAATAAATGTTTCCTTCCCTAAGTTGTGGGTTTTGGGTAATGTGTTTGAGCTACAAATGAGCAACTAAGATAATATCGCAAATGGCCAGAGCTTCCCTTTCATGGATAAAGGGGAGGAACGTCTTCTTTCTTAGTGAGATATGTGGTTATAGGGACACTTTAACTAGGGATGAAAATAGACCTTTGACTTTTACTTAAAGCTCTGTCTCTCGCTAAGATCCAGAATCCTGATTGAGTCTGGAGAATAGGAGCTAGAATGCATCTAATACATTTCAGGACATGACAGGAGTAGATATCTCTAAGTAAGATTTTTAAGGCCTCATGTTTGCTTTTCTTAAGAAGATTTTTGCCCTAGACTTTCTGGCATCTCTGGCAAATAGTTTTATGGCAGGCTGGCCCATTTGGGACACACCCAAATTGTTATTTTTACTACAACTACACGAAAAAAGTGGATCTGAGACTAGAAGGCTGTGAGCGGCCTGCAAGATACAAAGTGGAAGCTTGGGGTTCAGGAGGGGATTCTGAGTCCAGGAGAAGAGCTCAGCGGGAAATACAGAGCGATCACAGAATATCTTTCAGAAAATGACAGAAAAAAAGAGTCCAGATGGAGACTGTGGAGAGCTGGAAATTTGTATGACCAGGCTCCATAGCCAAGTTAGTGAGAATACCAAATTCGGAGTGTTTGGAGCCCTAGGAAAGAAACTGAAGGGTTAATGAGGTCCGACTTGAGGTGAAGCTTGAGCGGGATCATTCAGCTAGGAATCTGGGAATCCAGGAATTCGGTCATCTCCAGAAGTCCTCAGGAAGACAGCACCCTGGAGGATCGGGAGTAACTGCAATGTTCATTGAGCTTTTTTTAAATTTTATTTTATTTTTCCCATCTGGGTCAAGGAGATAGAGTGGCAGGAAACTTCGTGAATGACATACCTAGATATACCTAAATTGTAGTTTGTGGCAACTTAGGAAATGGGTCAGAATTTAGAAAGTTAGTTGAGACTCCTTCCATCGGGATATGTGGTTCATACTCCCTTTCCTCGGATGTGGGGCAGGTTTGTGAGTTCACTGACCAATCACCCATGGTGGAAGTAGTATTATGTGATTTATGGAGTTCAGATGATAAAAAGTCATGTTGACTTTCTTGGGGCACCAGTCACCATGTCAAATATCTGATCACCCAGACTTTCAAGAGACAGAGGCTGTCTGAAGTCACCCCAGTCCACAGCCATGGTTGAACTCAGCCTTCAACCATCCTTACTGAGGAAAAGGTGTGGTAGAAATCACTTTAGACCCTTCAGAGTAGACCATCTGCCACCTGAGTACCACTGAGTAACCAATGTTAGCCAATGTTACAAAGAACAAAAACCTCACGGTTATGGGCTGAGCTGAACACCCAGTTCCTCCCCAAATTCACATGCTACACCCTCACTCCTGGCACCCCAGCATGTCACTGCATACTGAGATAAAGCTTCAAGGAGGAGGCTAAGGTAGAATGAGGCCTCGTGAATAGGCTGTAATCTCGTGTTACTAGTGTCTTCATGAGGAGATTTAAACACAGAGACCCAAAAGGCACACACAGCCACGGACAAAGTGGCCGTCTGCAAGCCAAGGAGAGAAGCTGCAGAAGAAATCAACCCAGCCGGTACTTCGGTCTTGGACTTCTGGCTTCCAGAACTGTGAGAAAATACATTTCTGTTTTTTGTTGCTTTACTGTATAAACTATAGTCCCTTGTTAAGCAGCCCTCGCACACTAACACACCAGCCCACCTAGGAATCGGGCACCTTCTAGGAATTGTGGAATACCGTGGTTTCTGGTTGGTGTTTTGCTTTTTGTTCATTTGGTACTGGGGGAGGAACCCACAGCCTTCACTCCGCACTATATCCCCAGCCCAATTTTTATTTTTTAATCTCGAGATAGGGTCTTGCCAAGTTGTTAAGTTGCCTAGGCTGGGCTCAAATTGGTTGCTGTTTTAAGTCACTTAGGTTTGGGTAATTTGTTCCACATTGACAGAAATAAGAACAAGTTTGGAGTTCTAGTGATCTTGCTCTAGAAATATACAGTTTACATAAGATGAACCACAGTGGAACAACTGGAAACATTGATATCATCCTACAGAGAAGACGAAGCAAAGGCCAAGCTCAGCTTAAGGCTCTTAGGGCACTTGAGATGCAGAAACTTTTAAACAAAGGTTTAAAAATATATTCTCATTAGTCTGAGAAAAATGGGAAAAACTGCATACAATGCAGGCTTCTATAGTTATTTTATGGATATGCCATTTGGTCAGGTGGGATTCCTTGGGAGAGAGAATTACAGTACCAGATTGCAGGCCCAGGGCCCCGTCTGACCTAGTTTCTGGATTTTTTGAAGAGTGATTATAGCTGTGGAGGTAGGGGTTAGGTCTCAGGGCCTCTACCAGGAAGCACTTTTGTTAGCCAAGGGGGATACTACATTACAGCTAATTACAGGCTGTCTGCTAAGATTTTCTAATTACTTCATTTATATTAGTCTTACTTTTTAAGAAGCCTGTCAGTTTTTCAAAGCATCTTGAGGACAGGGATACATTTTTTCCCTGAGTTTTCTACCCTAGGCAGAACCTACCTTAATAGGAGATACCCCAAAGGCACTAGAGAGGGGGCAGTGGAGTGGGAAACACCTTGAATGTGACTTCTGGGATCAACATGAGGGGGTTCTAATGCAAATTTTAATTCTTACTAGCCGAGGGGACTTGAACAAGTTGTGTAAGCTCCCCAAACAAGTGTCCTCATCTGTCCTACAGGAATATAAATGGTACCTACCTCATGAAGCACTTGGAACAGTACCTGGCACTTAATTAACACTCATTATGTGTTAGTAAATATTCACATTGATTTCTCTCTTTTTTTTTTTTAGAGACAAGGTCTTGCTCTGTAGTCCAGGTTGGTACTGAACTCACTATGTAGCCCAAGCTTGCCTTAACACACAGCAATCAGCCTCCTAAGTGGTGGGATTACAGGCATATGCTGCTGGGAGATTGAACCCAGGGCCTGGTGCTTGCTAGGCAAGTGCTCTAATCTCTGAGCTACACCCTCAGCATCACATTAACATTTTTTACTTTTTTTTTTTGGCTGTGAAGTCCAGGAGTTCCTATGTATTCACTACTGTCAGGTTGGAAGTTTACATGTGGGAGGGAAACAAGGAGACAGGTAGACAGAGGGAGTTCAAGAGCTCCCCTTTGGACAGTGAGACGAAGTCACCTAAATCTCTGTGTTGCAATACAGCCAGGTGGTGGGGACTTCCAGGGCATGGCCATCACTGCTTCTTTTTCTCCACACTACCTCCTACCCACAAGTGGACGAATCCCAGGTAGCCGCCTGGCTCCCAGGTCTGGCTGGTTTCTCTAACATACCTCGGGACCCCCCACCAAAGCACAAGATTCAGAATCCATCCCAGCCATAGCAGGGACTTTGAGAAATGAAAAGAAAAAGTTAATTAGAAAATCCTTAATTAGTAAAATATTTCCTTATAAGAAAGGGAATTAACTGAAAACTAGACTTTAATCAAGAAGCTTTGGGTGCAAGAATCAAGTGATGGTGCTGACTTTGAGCTAGCTTGTGAGTCTCAAAATATGCACCTCTCTTTCCAAAAACACCATGCTCAGCACTAGTATGAAGGTAGCTAGAAATCAGCCCCAGGGGGAGTATTTGTGCCATGGTATGAACAAATACTTCAAACAGGATTTTTTTTTCTCAGTGATCCTGTTAAATATTTACTATCAACTATTGTGGAAACCTAACTTGGACCCCATGTCAGAAAGCCCCTATCTGCTGCTGTCTGTGTAGCAGACCTAGAAATGTATAGTAGGACCACAACACTGGCAGCATCTTGGTTCCTTCAAAGCTGCTGTCTTCAAAGCAATTTGTGTAAGATGAGTCATTGGAGCTTAAGAATTACTTCATTTTTATTTCATCCTTTTAGTTTAACTTCTTTCTTTTCTGTTCTTAGCTTTTGTCTTATTATATATAAAATAGACCACTATGGCATATGTATGCATACTTTATCTAAATATATGCATCAGAGAAAACTTCGCTTACACTTCTAACTGGTAATGTATGAAATAAAAAGAAAAAAGAGTGATCATTGTTTTAGGGTATGAAAAAAAGAGAGCTAGTTATAAAAAATTCAGACAGAATGGTTCAAAATTTGTGTATGTGTTATTAGAAGTTAAAGGTGAAGATAAAAGGTGGAAGACATGATTTCTTTGCTAGTTTAGGCTATGGTGGTTTGATTAATATACAAAGAGGAGGCGAGTCCCTGTGGAGAGTAGGCAATGAGCAGGCTGTCTCTCACCATCAGGATGAAGAGTTCTCCCACAGGTGTCAGCACCTGCTAAGGGCCTGCAGGGCTTATGATGATGCAGGTGCTGGGAGCCAGCCCTGGCGACGTGGAATCAGCGCATCAGCATGGGGGCTGAAAACGTGTACCATACCATCATCACATACTCTCCATTCAGTTCTATTTTAAAAATTATTATTAGAGAAGAGAAACACAACCCAATAGTAGAGCATTTATTTGCTTAGCATGTATGGGGCCCTGAGTTCCATTCCTTGACGTATGTGTGGGTGCATGTGTGCGTATGTGTGTATAATTGCATGTGTGTATATATAAATTATACTAATCAGACATGAAAATGACAATTTTTTGTACATCCATAAGCCTTTATTCCACCCCCCTCCTTTTTTAAGTTTTTACTTTTCTATAGATTAGTAACAAACAGTCTACTGAGTGCTGATGCTGGTTCACAGCTCCAGTTGAAGTAGAGAGTGAATTGAAAACTCACCAAGAGTCATGAGGTGGTGTTCCTTAGACGATTGGTTTCTTGTCTTCATTTCTATATTACATATGTTTTTACACTGTTTTTTATTTCTGACATAAAATTGGCATAAATAACTAAAGATGGCAGCAGAGGAAGAACTAACACCTTGGTGTATTGTCCCTGTTTTGGGCCTACACTTCAATTTAAAGACAAGTTTGAAGGTAAATGGGATTTGCTGATGATGACTTTTTATGAGACCTGATGGCAGAATGGAGAGAGTCTGGAGGAGGGCTGCGAGGAGGTGGAAGTGAGGAGTTCAGCCTTGGCACAGAGGACTGAACTTCTGATGCTGTTTCGTGCGAACAGAACTGGAGGCCATGTGATCTCAGCCGTGCACAAAATCCATTTGCTGGCATTAGTCTGTATGGCTGATCATCACGGTAAGGCAGGAGACCGATAGGGGCTGGTGAAAGAGATGGGGCAAGGTTTTCTTGGGAGTCCAATAGTGCTCAAGAGGCCAGACCTACATTTAAATCTGTGATTACTTCCCCTCACAGAAATCTGTCTGTGCTTAGCTGCTTATACCTCAGTCTATGCCTCACTTCTGCTTTTGAAGACTTTTCCCTGACACTCTGGAAGAGTAGCTTCAATTGAGTAAGGCTAAGAGAATGTGTGTCTGTTTTGAGAAAGAACATTGTAGGGCCAGAGTCTGACACATCCTCTCATTCTTCAGCCTTGCCTCCTGAACCACTTTGACAAGAGCATCATACATTTATATTGCGCATTTGTTTGCTAAGCAAGAAAGAGAACTATGTACATCATCCCATTGGGACCAGGCAGGTACTTACAAAGAGTTAGTCCCCTCTTTCAGTGACATTTATATAAACTTACCTATACTTGTCTGTACCAGTCATTTGCTTTCATTGCTTATATTTGACAAGCTTTCCGCAATCTATGACACAAACTACAATTCTATGAATCATTTTTCATAATATATATTTTAAAAATTGTCTAATGACCCCTTCACATGCCATCATGTTTCTGAGGTGTTATCTACAAGCATATGAGGCTGGGTGTGAAGTGTACTAGTCCTTTTCCCATTGTTGAGATAAAATACCCAACACATGCAACCTAAAAAAGGAAGGGTCTGTTTTGGGCTCACAGTTTCAGTTCACAGTTGGCTAGCTCCCAGACAGCAGTGGCATCATGAGATGGAATGGGTAAGTAAATCTCATCCTTTTGTAGCCAGAAAACAGAGAGAGAAGAGAAGACATACACCTTTCTAGGTCATTCCCCTGGTGACATTTATTTCAGCCAGGACCCACCTTCTAACACCACATTCAGCTATGAACACATCACTGAGTTAATCTGCTGATCAGTAAAATATCTCCACGATCCAATCACTTCCCAAGACCCCCATCTCTTAACACATAAGTCTTCTGGGGGATATTTGAGGTCAAAGTCATAGCATGAGTATCACCACTCCCATCATGATTTCCCACAGGGATTGGTTTCATGCTCATGGTTGTTACCACCTCCACACTTGCTTTTATATTATATAGACAGATTTTCTTGTTTAAGATTAAGTGTTTGTTCTAGCTTCTTTTTCCCTTTAGTTGATACAAATCAACTAACCTATATGCTTACCTATACTTGTCTGTACCAGTCATTTGCTTTCATTCCTTATATTTGACATTTTTTTTTTTGTTTGGGTATAAGAGTTCTAACTAGATTGTGAACTACAGAAATACATTTTTTCTTGTGTCAACTACAGTGCTTAGAATAACAGTTTTGCAAAGGAACTTCTCAATGTTTGTTGATTGATTGGCATGAAGAAATGTGTTAGGGCTGTTAAATTTGTTATGACAGAGAATCAAGCAGTCTTAGCAGAGACTAGTAGCTGTCTATCCAATATAAGGAATTTGGCTACATTTTGAAAAGGTCTTTTAATTATTATGACATTTTAAATTAATTGTATATTTCCAATTGCATTTTCAGTTGTATGCATAATTATTATTATACTGAATAATATTTACACTTAAATGTTTAGCAATCCAACACGTGACTGAAATTAGTAATGTTTTACAGCCAATCCAAACTCAGTTTTTAATTGTTTTCTTTCAGCCTAACCATTGTAATTCCTCTGATGCAATGTGCAATTTAATTCTAATCACTCTGCATCATGTTTAAATGGATTAAAAGGCAGAGGCCTTGAATCGACCTTGGACAAGGCAGTACTTTTTAAGGGACTCGTCCTCTTGGTTACTCTCCTCTCATGTTCTACCACGCCTGTGCGTCTTGCATGGGGTCTCTGCCTTTCAGTCTTTCAGCTGTACTTCAGGATGTCCTTTTTTTTTTAATTTGGTATTTTACTATGAATTCTGAATTCACAGAGAAGTGGAAAGATAATGCTCAAATTACTATCACCTAAATTTAACAATGTTTTGCCAGACTTTTTATTTTTGTTAAGGCTTTAAAATTAAGAGACATTATAGTATTCTACACGTAAAACTTTCAGTAAAAATCTTTTTTTTTTAACCATGGCCCCAAGGTAACATGATCAAGTGAATGTGAACTGAAACCACTGAAACTATGAGCCAAAACAAAACCTCACCTTTTTCTTGGTTGAATTTGGCAGATCTCTTGTTAGAGTAATGGAAAGCTGACTAATACATTATTTTTAACTATTATTTAACATCATTATTGCATTGTGTTATCTTGCAATAACAAAATATTCTAGACAATATAAACACATCTTCTTTCTTTCTTTTAAAATATAGATAGTCCCCAAGTTTTGATCTGGCTTTTCCCCAAAAGCCTCATGTATGCGGATGTTGTGGAATACTGAGGGAGCCATGTGCTATTGAAAGGTGGGACCTGCTCAGAGGAGTGGAATGTTGGGGCTAAGGGGTAGAACAGAAAGGGCGTGGCACAGAGGGTGGATTATGGGGACAGGACTGGAAGGGTTTATGCTGGCTGCGCCTTTCCTTCCTCACTTGGGTCCCTGTTTGCCCTGCTGGCAGGAGTTCTCTCTCTATCTATGCCTCCACCATTGCGTTCACCATTCCACCCATGAATGGCTGAGAATGCCTGAAACTGTGAGCTAAAATCTTTCTTTACTTAAAATTGTGGATGGTGGGTATTTCGTTACAGCAATGTGAAAGTAACTAAGTCAGAAATTGGTACCAGAGAAGTGAGGCCATTGCTGTGATTTTACCTGACAATGTGGGTTAGAGGTCTTTACAACTGGTTAGCAGGAGTTTGGAAAGATTTGAAGATGGTGGCTAGAGAAGATTTAGAATGCTGTGAGCTTGAAGGGAGATTCTGGTCAGAGCTCAGAAGACCAGAATCCTGATAGAAGTGTGGATAGGAACAGCAGGCTCAAGAATTTTTAGGCAGGAAGGAGGATTTTATTGGCAGTTGGTCTAGAAACCATTGATGGCACATTCTGATAGAAAGTTTGTTAGTATTGTGCTCTAGAGACTTCGACTGAAACTGAGATTAAGGGTGGTGGACTACTCAATCTGGTGGAGGAAATTTATAGCAGCCCAATGTTCAGGCTGTCTTATGAGTACTCTTTGTAGCTTTTAACCAGCTCTACACTGAAAAATAGGGGAAAAGTGACAAAGAAAAATGATTTAAAATATTTACGGTTTTGTAATACTGGAAGAGGCTGCAAAGACCATGCAGAAGAGCACAAGGTTGTTCAAGAGATTAGCGTTAAAGAGAAGCCCAAGTACTTGGAATCAGGATTATAAGAAAAATACCCTGAGAGCATCTCAGAAATCAGCAAGACCTCATCCTTTACTGATGCAAGGGTGGAAACGCAAAGGACTTTGTTCTGAGAAGAGTACCTCAGGACAGGCTTGTAGGCCGAAGACAGAAGTATTTGACAGTGTTTTGCTGCCTGGAGTTCAGTCATCTAGGCACTTGGAGGCTGTTGCAGCTGAAGGCCAGGAGGGCCAGATTACTTCTGTAGCCAGTGGAAGAACTTGACATCATCCATGTGGTGTTGATTTCATAAGCACCCAGAATGTAAGAGTTGTAAGGCTATGGAGGCTTGCATCCAGATTTCAGAAGAAGGCCTTAGAGGTCGGGCAGTGTGTCTCTGAGAGGGCAGTGCATGAAGTTATGACGAAGGGCAAGCCCAAGGTGCAATGGAAATGTGAGAAATTTGGAGATGTTGGCTGAGGAAGGCCACAGGCTATGCGTGGAGCCAGCCCAAAAGAGAAACCATGGAGGTTGCAACTGGAGGCAATGCAGCAAGATTAGGACTACCCAAGTTTTTTTGGAGCTGACGTCTCTCCACAGTTTACCCCAAGTGCTGGATGCAAAACTCTAGGACTTAATTCAGATACAGGATTTTACTCTTGCCCTGCTGGATTTAGAATTGACTTTTGTCTGATTGTCTTCTATCCTCCTATTCCTTCCTTTTTGGATGGGAATGTTTAACTTGTGCCAATGTATACTAGAAGTGTTTCACTTTTCTTTGATTTTCACAGGAGCTCACAGCTAAGAGTTTGCCTTGAGAAGAGTTTGGACCTGGACTTTCTTTTTCTTTTCTTTTCTTTTTTTACTAGTGCTGGAATTGTTAAATATTTGGCAACTCTTAAAGAAAGATTAAATGCATTTTGCATAAGGAGGTAGATATGAATCTTTTGGGACCCAGGGGTGGAATCTTACGGTTTAGATTTGGAACATCCCCTAAAAACCTCATATGTTAGAATGTTGTGGAGTAAGGATGAAACCATGTTCTGTTAAAAGTTGGGACCTGGTCAGAAGGGGCAGAACTTGGGGTTGACCCAGAAAGGGCCAATTACTGGGACAGGACCTGGAAGTGTATGCTAGCACTACCCTTCCTTACTTCCTGAGCTTCCTGTCTGCCATTCTATGAGCAGCTCTTTCTCTGTCCATCCTTCTGCCAGGTGCTTTCACCATTGCCAGTCACCTACGAATGAATCTTCTGAAACCGCAAGCTAAAATAAACCTTTCCTCTCTTAAGTTGTGGCTGTTGGGTATGTTATCACAGCAACAAAATAGTAACTAAGATGCCAAGTTACAATGATATGATTTATGATTTTTACAACTTTATGATGGTATAAATTTGCTACATATTTAATAGAAACTGGATTTATAACTTAGGATTCTTATCTTTTCCAAGCCTTAGGGATACGTCTGCCATAAGATGCTCTCCATGATGCTAGACAGTGGCAGTGAGCTAAGTTTCCTGTCAGCCACTTGCTCACTAGGTAAACAACTAATTTTTCACATTGTATTGTGTTGTTAAGCTATCTTGTTTTGTAGGTTAGGATATTAGCCTAGAGGTTGAATATCAACCACATCTTCAGCTTTCAATATTTTCAGTTTATGATGGTTTTATCAGGAGGTAACTTCACAGTAAGTTAAATAACATCTGCATAATGCACAGTATCATGTTTCAAATGTAGTTGAAATGACTACTTTTCTCTGTGATTATGCTATTAATTTTACAGAAAATTAAATTTTTTTCCTTTGATTTTAGGAAATCTTTTTTGATTTCTTGTACATTATTAATATATCTCAGTCTATTTTGTCTGATGTGACAAAATACATTTGATGTGGTAATTTATAAATATTTACTTCTCACAGTTTTCGGGGCTGGGAAGTCCATGATCAAGGTACCAGCATATTTGGTATCTGATGAAAGCTCTGTCCTCATGGTGACTTGGAACTGCGTCCTCACATGGGGCTAGAGCTAAGAACTCCTCAGGCCTCTGTGATCAGGGCACTGATCCCACGGACGGCTCTCTCCTCATCACCTAGTCACTTTCCAAGAGGTTCACCTTCATCAGAATTCAACATATGAATTTTGGGAGGATATAAACATTCAGTCCACATCATTGTGTATTTTTGCATATACAAAACAGTGTGTGCTATAGAAGGTAAAAGCTGTACCTAAGGATGATTCTCTTCGATCCCAGTCCCTTTCTTTCTTATTCTCTTGTCCACTGCCTAAAGGTAATGAAGTTTAAAATTTTTCTGGCTGAACCCTATTTTTATAAATTACTTAGAGAGGCAAATTTATACTTATATTCTGCTTCTTTCCCACAAACACAGCAGACTACTCACACTTTTTGGCACCTTGCCTTTTCACTTAGCAGTATCTTATGGGGACCATCCCATAATAATACAGTGAGATCAACTTCATGGTTTTTAAATGGCTACCCAATTGTTCATCGCGTGAAGGTACCACAGATTACTCAAATAGTGATATTTGATTTATTTGCTTTTTATATTTTGTTGAAGTTGCTAGTACACACAATGACTCAACGAATAGTTTTGTACATGTGTCATTTCATACTTGTGTGATTATTTCTTTAGATTCCTAGAAGTGAAATTGCTGGGCCAAAGGGTAATTACAGCTGTGATCTTGATAGAAAATGGATGAGTACTCCTCCAAAAGAGTCCTGTCACTTCGTCTTTCAGTCTTAATGACAATATATGATAGGTTTTTTTTTTTCTCCATAGTCTCAACAACAGAATACACTGTCAAAGTTGTCTTCATTTTTGCCAATTTAGTGGGAGGAAAAGATAAAAAAAAAATGGTAGTTTTGAGATTAAGTGTGTGTGTTCTTCTGTGAAGAAGGGATTTTCAAAATTTTTTCTTTCCTGATTTCTAATTTACAGCCAAAGAATTAGGTGGAGGTGAGTGAGTGGAAAATCAGTAAGGAAACATCAAGGATCAGAGGGGTTCTGGCTAACCTAAAAGATTCTGGCTAAAGATAGCCTAGGATGACCAGGCAGCAACCAGGAACCAGCAACCAGATGATGGATAAGAAATGAGATCAGGGGTAAAGAGTGCAAGGCCGGGGAGTTGCTCAATTGACTTAACAAAGTTCTTCGCTAAACCTAGATTTTACAAAAATAGTGAAGAGTAGACTAGTTTATGGTGCTGAGAGCTTGACTGAAGGTTAGTGAAGAAAGAATCTTCGTTGCTGTCAATCTTTCGTGCTATCAGCCCACCTGTCAGTCTCATTTGCCTTGGGGAAGGTTTCTCTGCCTCTGGAACCCCCAACCTGCTGAGTGCATCCTGGGGCCATGGAAACAAGCACACATTGCACTCTGGGGATGCTGGGGGAGACAGAACCTCTCTGAGTGTCCACAGGGAACAGGGCTAAGCCCGAGAAGCGCAGGACCAGGGCTCCCAGGCCCAGGTTCCTAGGCACGAGGAAGAAGGCATAATGGGCAGGCTGTAGTCCACTCTGCCCACGTGCTGTCCTACCACTGCCTCCTGGGAAGAGAGCATCCTTGCTTCGGAGGTGTTGGGAGAAGGCTTGTCCCAGACCAAGGTTGGATGGCCTCAGTGTGCCCTCGCTGGGCGTGCTAATCCTTCTTGCTCTGCCACCACCTTGTCGTTAGCAGTGGCTGGAGCATGGGGCAGCAGACTGCTAATAAGGGGACAGGAGGGCGGGGTTTTTGACCCACACAGGGGAAAGATGATGGGGAGGGAAACAGTGTTCAAGAGGATGTGCATGGCGCAGATTCCCAAGATGTACATCACTAACGTGTTGTTGAATCTGTAATTCATGCATATTCGAATAAAAAAAGAAACTTAATAAGAAGTAAGTACAACTGACTTTTCAAAAATCAGGGTGGGAGTTTCATTCCAGAGGTAGAGAAACCTTTCCCCAAGGCAAATGAGACTAGCAGGTGGGCTGAGAGTGTGAGAGACTGACAGCGACAAAGACTCTTTCTTCACTAACCTTCAGTCAAGCTCTGTGTGCCCATACTGTGTTCAGTGTTGAGCTCAATCTCTTTTCGCTACATCTCAATCCTACTACTCTGATGCCTAATTGTTATGTGGTCCGGAATAGTCCCCTTCCCCTGCTTATTGGACACTTTTCCTACTTATTGACAGTATAATCCTATCTGGGATGGAGCAGGCAGAAGAGGAGCCCAGAGGTGGGGGTGGGAGGTCTGTGGAGAGAGGCGGAGGAGAGGCCTAAGCTGAGGAGGCAGGATCAGCTGCTTCCTCCCGAGACTTTTCCTCTGACTCTGCATTCCGTTCTATCCTCGGGGTCTCTGTCCTGTTTTCACAGCTGGACACACAAAGGAACTCTCTCAGAGTCCACTGAATTTCTTGGCAGACCTTAGAAGGAACTTCCTAGAGTCACCTCACTCGAGGGAACTTGGATGAACAGAAGTCAGCGATGCTACTCCCAAGTTCTCCGTATTTGTATCCACTGCCAGCCGGTGCTAGTCCTGAGCCCTGAGGTGCACAAACGAGGAATGCCCTTTGGGTCGAGTCTTCGGTTCTCTGAAGCAGCACACTGCGCAATGGCTTTGGGGCGACAACTCCGTTTCTTAATATGCCCACTGTGAGGTGGCTTTCTAATGGCAGTGAGGCAGACAAGAGGGAACATAAGAGTGGACTTGTTTTCTTCTCTCCACTGCTTGCTCTCTCTCTCTCTCTCTCTCTCTCTCTCTCTCTCTCTCTCTCTCTCTCTCTCTCTCTGTCTGTCTGTCTCATCTCTTGCATTTCTCTAGCCATCAGGAGCAGGCCTTCTTGGAGCCCTTTGCCACAATACAGCCCATCGTTAGGGAGTACTGGTGTCCAGAGTCGAGACTGGGAAAACTACCTGAGAAGGCCACTGGCCTCTGCAGCTGCAGGGTTTTGTCTTGATTAGAGGCAGGAGCAGGAGGAAGACAGGGGCCCTGGCGCTCCTACCAGCAGGTCTGAGCCAGAAGGAAGATAGGAGGGGCTAACGCCCAAAGACAATCCTAAGGATTGGTCTGTGCCCTGAGAGGTCCCTGGGTTGTTTCCTAGGCACAAGCCCTGGGCCTTGTGGAAATTATGCCTGGTCCTAGGTTCCTTTTGCTTACAGAAGCAGCTACCGCAGGCCACAGGCTGTCACGACTGGGCCTCAGGACCTGAGTAGAGTTTCATGTGGGGTTCTCTGCAGGCCAAGGGGAAGGCTGAGCTGTGAGACAACATTCTGGGGAGTTTTACATTAGAAGCTTGTACCTTTTGCCCTTATTTAGGCGAATCTAAAGTCTTTTCTCCAGTACCCCCACCTATCTAGCCTAACCCCCCAACATGTGGCCCGGAATGGGTATATAGGGCCCCTCACGGCTACCAGCCTTCACATTCTTTCCCCTGGGCTCCTTGCTAGTATCTCCATGGGAGGCCCTTGTCATCAGCCCCTAGACTCCTCCAGTGCCACTGAGCCCTACCAGTCCCTGTTGCGCACGAGTGCATCTTCATTGGCAGACTGGCAATGCCTTCTGAAACCTCTACAACTTGGAACATGGCATCCAGCCTGATGACCAGATGCCAAGTGAAATGACCACTGGGGAGAGGAGATGATTCCTACAGTTACTTCTTCAGTGAGACTGGTGCTGGCAAACACATGCCCAGAGGAACGTTGGTAGACCTGGAACCCACAGTCATTGACGAAGTTTGCACTGGTACCCCCTATGAGCTTTTCCACCCTGAACAGGCAAAGAAGATGCTGCCAATTAATATGCCTGTGAACACTACACCTTGGGAAATTATTGGTCTCGTGTTGGACCAACTTCATACGCTGGCTGACTAGCGCACAGGGCGCCGGGGCTTCTTGATTTTTACAGCTTTGATGGGAGAATTAGCTCTGGATTCACCTCCCTGCTGATGGAATGTCGCTCTGTCAACTATGGCAAGAAATTCAAGCTAGAGTTCTCCATTCACCCAGATTTTCACAGCTGTAATTGAGCTCTACAACTCCATCCTTACCACCCACACCATGCTGGAACACTCTAAGTCTGCCTTCATTGTAGACAATGAGTCCATCTCTGGGATTTGTTGTAGAAACCCTGATAGTTAGTGCCTGACCTATACTAAACCTAATTGCCTTATTAGCCAGATTGTTTCTTCCATTACTGTTTCCCTCAGATTTGATGGTGTCCTGAATGCTAATCTGACAGAACTGCAGAGCAAACTGGTACTCTGTTCCCACATTCATTTCCCTCTGGCCACATATGCCCCTGTCATCTTTGCCAATAAAGCCTACCATGAACAACTTACCAAAGCTTCTTGCTTTGAGCCAGCCACCTGGATGGTAAAATGTGATCCTCACTAGTAAGGTGACACATGACTTGCTTCCTGTTGTACCATGGTGATGTGACCGCCAAAGATACTAATGTTGCTGTTGCCCCATAGAGATCAAGTGTACCATTGAATTTAATTTGTGGATTGGTGCCCCCTTGGCTTCAAGATTGCATTAATTACCAGCCTTCTACTGTGGCACCGGCTGGGGACCTGGCCAAGGTACAGCAAGCTGTGTGCATGCTGAGCAATACCTCAGCCATTGCTAAGGCCTGTGCTCACCTGGATCACAAATCTGACCTGACATATGCCAAGCCATGCTTTTGTTCACTGGTACATGGGTGAGGAATAGAGAAGGGAGAGTGTTCTGAGGCCTGGAAAGACATGGCTGCCATGGAGAAGGATTATGAGGACACTGGAGCAGGTAGTGCTGAGGAAGAGGATAAAGATGAAGAGTATTAATCTGCCAGTTTACTCTCCATTGTTTTAGGATTGCCTTATTTCTGGTCTGTGGAATTCTTTAAGCCCTAAAACTGTCAATAAAGTCTATTTTTAATATCAAAAATCCCCCCAAAACAAATGAAAAAAGGAAAGACTGTCTAGTCCACAATCCCAAAAGTCAGGGGAGCAAAAGTAGACTTGGGAGAAGAGACGTTGGAGTGGAAGCCAGCCTCGAATCACAGCATCTCTAGGACTTGGAATCAAGACAATTGGAAACAACAGCGTAGTGTTACTGTTTGGGTGTGGCGCCTCCCCCAGAAACCTCACCTGTTTGGATGTTGTAAAATTCCCCGTGTTCTGTTGAGAGGTAGAGCCTGGTTGGAGACCCAGAAGGGGCAGATCTCTGGGGCATTACGAGAAGGGTAGCTCTGCCCTTCCTGGCTCAACTTGGCTTCCCCATCTGTCATGCCTGAGGAGCTTTCCTCTGGTTCGCCTCTGCCATGTGCTTCTGCTGTTGCCAGCCTCCCATGAATGGACTGTAATGGATGGCGTGAGACTTCTGAAACTGTGAGCTGAAATAAACCTTTTGTCCCTTAAGTCGTGGACGTTGGGTACTCCATCTCAGCAATGAGAAAGTAACTAAGTAAGACACTGAGGAGAAAGAAAAGAAGAGCTCTCAGAATGAAAAGCTGAACGAAAAGACAGAAATCACAGAGGATCCAAAGACAACACAGAGCAAAGAACGAAGCAGTGTGAAATGCTAACCTCAGCTCCTGGGAGGAGGACCTACCTCCAGAAACCTGAGGCAAGCCCAAAGGAAGGTTAGCAGCTTTAGTGACAGCCACAGGTATCGCAAGCTGCACACACAATGTAAAGCGTCGCTCTGAAAGTGAGTACTTCAGCATGATATGGGGCGAGGGGAGTCTACTGCGTCACCTGCTTTCTTTAGGAGGGATGTAACCAGAGCCACATTGAGAAGTGGATTATTGCTTAAGACTGAGCTTTGTGAGAGGTAGCTACAGGAGACAGTCGTAAAAAGGGGAGCACTAGTCTCAAATCCCGTAACAAGTATAAACAGCAGCAAGCTCAGGCTGTGGAGGATGTGGCTATCGTCCCCAGAGAGGTGAAAAGCTAGGTTGGTTACATGTAGCTTCTGGAGGGGGCTAGGTATGGAAGTGCTAGGATGAAGTCCAGGGGACTGTTCCTCCCCCAACACACTACAGCCTACTTCCAGCGTAGACTCAGTGGTACATTTTTCCTGTCTGCCAACATGATCAGTTGTAGGCCTCTGCTTAGAGGTTTGCGGTGGGTGTGCCAGGGCAGAGGAGGAGGTCTGGAGCAAATGAGACACCTCAGGAGCCCACAGGCTAGAGCTAATCAGGAATAGCGTAGCTCAGGGCCCATGAAAGGACACAAACACTAATAGACACTGGAGTGACACACCCCTAAGACAGTCAACACTCCCTTGACTCATCCTGCCCAGCAGGAAAAGCAGGTCAGGGGCTAGAGGAATGGCACAGCAATTAAGCCATTTGCCTTGTAAGCACAAAGCCCTGAGTTCAATTCCTCAGCACCACATAAAGTTGGCTGTGGTGGCACACACCTGTAATCCCAGCACTTGGAGGCTGAGGCAGGTGGATCCTCCTGAGTCCAAGGCCAGCCTGGCTAGATGAGTGAGTTTAGGACCAGCCTGGGTTGCAGAGTGGGACCCTGTCTCAAAAATAAATAAATAAATAAATAAATAAATAAATAAATAAATAGAAAAGAAAAGAAAAAAAGGAAAGCCAGGGCAGGACTCAGATTCATGCAACAAAAATTTATGGAAACACAATGGGAACTAGTTATGAGCTGCCATCTCTCCTCTCACAACTGTCATAGGTTTTAGAATATAAAATTATTCAACAAAGAACCTCAAGGAAGAAGAATTTTTGGACTCCTTCTCCTTCTTCTTCTTCTTCTTCTTCTTCTTCTTCTTCTTCTTCTTCTTCTTCTTCTTCTTCTTTTGGGTTTGTGTTTAAAAGTATTATTTGTTTATTACTTTTTTCTTTGTTTTATTCTTTTTTCTTTTTTTGTTTCTCTGCTATTTTTACCCAGTTCTGGTTACCCTCTTTTATTGTTTAATTGGATTGTCTCTCTTTCCTCATGCTTCTCTTTCTTTTTGAAATTTTACTTCTATTTTCTTTTTCATTTTTATTATTCTGGTTAAGCTTTGTTAATTGTTAGCTTTTTAGTTTACTTGGTGTTATTGTTTCCAATTTCTTTTCTCTTCTCAGTCTTTACATAGCTGCTGCTTTTGGTGCGTCTTTTCTGTATGCTGATACTAGGCTTGTCTTTGTTTCTCTGTTATTATTGTAGATCTTGTCTCTATTGTTAAAGGTTGTATAAGTTATGATTTTTAACTATTTTCGTGATACATCAATATCTGCTTTGTCTTTGACTGTTATTATTGCTGATTTTTTATATTGTTAATAGTGACATACTTGTTGCTTTTAGTTAGTTCTTATTGTATGTCGATATCTGGTTTGTTTTTGCATCTTTAACATTCCTGCAGTTCATTTTCAATTGTCTGAATAGTGATGAAAGTGAAGCCCAAAGAAGCAGACTAGATACTCAGAAGACCTTCGAGTATTACAGCAAATAACTTGAAGAGGGGTATAAATAAATCCAAATACAATTCTTAATAACTCAATGATTGCTCAATCAATTACACATTAAGCACATTGGCTCCCGGGCTGCCTTTTCCCAGATACTGTACACAGAATCAAGGATAAATTTGGAGCAATTAAGTTTAGCAACTTCTTACCAGACTTCTAATTTTATTACTCTTCCTTTTTGAAATTTTCAGAAAGTGTTGAAAATAAGGCAATTTGAAAAGTCTCTAACAGAGCAATCATCCTAGTGTCAGGAAGGGCTTATGAAAGGTTTTTGTCCTACTCATATGCATTGAAAAATAGACCATCACTGTGAGATGAAAATACTCACTGGTTTATGTCTTCTTTTGAATGGAGATTAAAAAGGTTAAAAATGTTAAAAAATGAGTATAAATGCCCAAATGTAGCCAAACAAAATACAACCAAATTCAATGACACATTGCAGAAAAACACAGTAACTTAAGAAATTTTTACACGAATGACAAAGTATTTTTTTATTTTTTTACTGTAATTGAATTTCAACATCAGCACAAAGTAAAAGAAACATGGGAAATCGAGGCAACAATGTGCCTCCAAAATCCTTAGTTTCCAAAAGCTGATTTCATGAGCAGTGGAGTAGAGAAATTTATAGGCAGAGAAACCTCAAAAAAAAAAAATGGTCAAGACATTTAAAGAGATTGAAGAAGAAACATATAGCTAAATTCAAAAGATGTTTAGTGAGTTTAGAGAGCCTTAAATAAACAGATAAAGGATTTAATTAATAAAACATTCAGTAAGCCTAAAGAAAACATAAACATTAAGTCAATTGAGTTAAGCAAGACAATACAAGATGTGAGTGATCATTTTATTTAAGAATCAGAAATTGTGAAAAGAAATCAAGCAGAAATCTAAGATATGATGAAATCAGTTGAAGCATGTGTAGCAGGTTCAACTAATGTGAGGACAGAGTGACAAAACTCAAAGACAATAACAGTGTAGTAGATCTTGTGCTCAGGAATACCCAGAAAGCAACACATCACAGAATCTGGATCCAACAGTTGCTGGTTGACTCAAGAAAAACGCACCTCAGAATTATAGGAATAAAAGACGAATTAAAAGATAACAGAAAAGCATGAAAAATTTATTCATCAAAATCATAGCAGAAAGATTTTCAAATCTGAGGAATGAATTCAAATTTGAGAAGCATACAAAACCCCAAATAGCCACAACTAAAAATAACCAAAACTCCAGAAATTCAATTAAAAAACACTATAAGCAGAAAGAGAGAGAGAGAGAGAGAGAGAGAGAGAGAGAGAGAGAGAGAACACAACTAACCTATAAGGCAAGCCTATCAGAATAACAGGATTTCTCAACACAAATCTCAAACTTCAGGAGAGCTTTGGGCAAACTTTGTCAAGCTCTCAAAGAAAACAATTGCCAATCCAGAACCAGACTTTTACATCTTGCAAAATTATCCTTCAAAATTTATGGAGAAGTAAAGACTTTTCATGGAACTTTCATGAAATTTCTAACCACTAAATTTTATTGCAGAAAATACTTGTGGGACTCCGAGATGGAGACAGGGAGGCCATCGGCACCAAAGAGAGCAAAAAGCATACATCTGATTGAGAGAGCAGCTTAGCAAAAGAGAGAGAGGGGTAAAAAAGGAATCAATACTGAAAAAAAAAACAAGGAAAGATTCGATGAATACCTTATGGTTATGGTTAGATCTGAAATGCTTCCCAAAAGCTGCACATATTTGGAAGCCCATTCAATAATGGGAGTTAATCCTTGATTTTCTGTGCTGTTGTTGAAGGGTGGGGCCTAGCTGGGAGGGGCAGCTCACTGAGGATGTGATCTGGAGGATATCTTCTTTCCTCAGCTCCTCCCCCATTCTGCCCTCTCCCTCCTCTTGTTATGACGTGAACAGCTGCTCTCTGCAAGACCCTTCTGCCCTGCCACCATTGCTAGCGGCCATGAGTGGTTGAGACCTCTGAGATGTGAGTTAAAATAAACTTTTCTTCCCGTAAGTTGTGAGTGTGGGGTATGACATTCTATCAACGAAAAGGTGATAAAGATACCTTACAAAATTAACTCTCAGTGTGATGGTTTTAGTTCCCTCAATTAAAAGACACAAAATGGCAGGTTGGATCAACAGACAAAACCCAACCACTTGTATGCAAAAGGCACGCTTCATCCTAAGAGAAACACACAGACCAAAAGTGAAAGAACTGTGAACAATACTGCTTGGAACTGAAGCCTGAAGCAAGCAGATGTAACTCTTACATTTAAATACACAGGATTTCAAGCCAACACCCAGAAAGGACGAAGATGGCCACTTCATACTGGTGAAGGGAGCAACTTAATAGGAGGTGAAAACACTGGTTTACATTTTCTCTTGAACTGAGATTAAAAAGAGTTTAAGAAATTTAAAAAAGGAGTATAAATACCAAAACTGGGTCTTGCTCTGCAGTCCAGACAGGTCCTGAATTTTAAGTATACACACACAGGAGGTCCTCTCGGAGTTTAGCACAGGGTCTTGTGGAAAGTTCCCTGGGAAACTCTCTGTCATTCACTTTCCACCAAGGCAGAGTCTGGTTGGCAGCAGGTTCACTTTCCTGGAGAAACACTGTGTCCTCACCGTTTTCTTTCAAATCCACGAGACAGGATGGAGAGATCTGTTAAAGGCCTGGACTTAGAGTCCTCTAGAGAATAAGGTTTTTACTCTCAAGAAAACACACTAAATAGATAATGATATCCTCCTCTAATTTTTCTTTCACTTCTTTAATTAATGTTGCTACTGCAGTTGATGTAGTAGGCCCCTCCTCAGTTCCAGAAACTGTGCTAATCTCCTTACCACACTTACGCCCTTTGAATCCTCATAACAACCCAATGAGAAGGGTTCTCTTGCGTCTATATGCAGATAAGGAAACAGGCTCAAGGTGCCTGAGTAGTTTTCCTATGGTTATTAGACCAGGATACCTTTGGTTTCAGGTATTACCCCACAGTCTCTTAAGTGTTACACCTGAATATTTCTGGAGCACTATTAATCAAAATGAATTTAATTATGTTCTGCTTGGAACTGGTTGCTTTGAAACAAAAAGAAAAAAATCTTAAAATTTAACCTTTTCTTTCTTTTTTTTCAACTCTGTTTCTTTAGATTTCTAATCATGTAAGACAAGTTCCACTTCTTTGGTTCCCACCCACCCTACTACAAAGAAAACAGACAAACAGAAAATAAAACGAGTCTGTAAATTTCTCCAGAGGAAACTTGAACACCTGCCTTTTTCCCTGCTACCTTCCCGCCAGTTACCCATGGTCCTCCCACTCCTGACACCTCTTCTTTGGCAATCAGTTTTAGCAAAATCCCTCCTGTTTGACCTCAGCACCTTCCCTTGACGATGTTAGGTACTATTGCGCCTTTACCTGAAGGCACTGTGGCTGTTGAAATGTGGTAAAGGTGTCTCTTGATGTGAGCTCTGAGGACAGACTGAATTTGGATAGGCAGAGAGACGTTGGAAAGGCACGCATTGTCTAAAATGCTGGAGGAGGGTGTGGAAGGTGCATGGGTCACGACGTAGAAGTGAGAATGGGCAGAACCGGGAGGGAAGGAAACTGTTCTGAGATAGAGCAGGAGCAAAGAAGCCTGGCTGGTGGGGGATGCTCAGGGTACTTGTCTGGAATGACGGGGACAGGACACGGGGCTTTGGGTATTTCCCGGTAGGGACGCCCATTTTCAAGGTACATAAATACTACGGAGCATGCCCAAGACAGCTGTGGCGAAAGGCCTGGAGGCCAGTGAGCATGGCTCCTTCCACCTCCTCTCCAAGTTGCTTCCCCAGAGAGGAAGTTTTGAAAAACTCTTTTAAAGCAAGGCTGGGATTATTCACTCTCATGTCTTCAGAGCCTGGTGTTGAGTATTTAGGTACTCAGGGACTTTTAAATGAATCAAGGAAACGTCGAGAGAGAGAGAGAGAGAGAGAGAGAGAGAGAGAGAGAGAGAGAGTGAGAGAAGTGAGGGGAGTGGGGGGGGTCAACAGCAGCGCCTAGTGATGCAGCTTGGCATCTCAGATGAGCATCAACAGATCTCCTCTTGGGTCAGGTTCCTGAGACTCTTCTCTACACTTCTGACGCGCATGGGGTCTGTGCACAGGGAAACTCACTCTTCTCATCTCTTCTGATTGTACTGTATCAGAGGAACTGAGCCAGAATTCAACAAAACCGCAATCCAGGCAAACAGACAAAAGAAATAACATTCGAGATGAGGACTGACCTCATTTAAAGAAAGGAGGAAACTTGCTCCATTTATATGAAACCTTTTCCTCAGCCATGCGTGATCCTCCGCTGTTAGATTCCAAGCACAGTGCCTGGCCTGCATGTCCACACCTGCGACTTTCTCTTCTTTCTGTACATTCTTCAGACCAGGGTGAAGTCAGGGGAGCCAGCAAGTAGCTCTTCATCAGTAACAGATGATTTTTTAAAAAATGCTCTAAGACAAAACTTAAGAAGGATAGCTTGACAGATAGTTACCAAAGACCATCAGAACTCTAGCCACATTTTTTGTTTATTTTAAAATATATTTCCTTCATGGCTTTTCTTGTGGTTTGTGTACTGTGTACTTTGTGTACTTGTTGAGAGCTTTATCTGTTTTAGATATTGCTTTTGCTGAACTCAGTTTTTCCTAGACTCTGCCCTCTCATGCTCAGTTTCACCTTGCCACCTGCAGTCAGCCAGTTTCAGTACAGAAAAGGCCACAGAAGAAGCATCTGCTTCCTGTAGGCTCCCTGGTAGCATGCACTGGTGCCTGGTCCTGATCTGGGCCCAGGGGCTGAGGCAAGCCACCCTCCTTGCTTCAGGTAAGGACTGGACACAATTTGGAGTGGGTACGAGGAGAGAACAAAGCATGGGAAAGGCTCAGAGTGCAGTCCGCATCTGTTTGAGAGAAGGATATGTGAAAAAAAGTGAGAGGGAGATGCAGATTAGATGAGATGTGGTCTATTTGTGTGTCAGAGGAAGGATTTTGTGGATCCTCAGGGTGAAGAGTGGTATGGAGGGCTCTGACCGATCAGCAGAGGAAAAGAAGCAGGGACAGAAGAAGGGACCAGGAAAGAAGACAAGAAAGAAGAATTATCAGTTGACTTTTAGAAGCTCACTCCCACTTTTCTATTTTTGAGGACCCTTCCAAGAAAACATAGATTCTAGAAGATCTACCATTGCTGACTGCATTTTTATTTAATTTGTTTCTTCTTTCTTAAAAACTTTAAACAAGTATTCGAAAGGGACAGAGATATAAACATTTAAAACTTGTTTTAACACTGATCTCTAAACCTTCTGAGAGTGAAGAGGTGCCTGAGGGTGCTGGAGAGTCGTAAGCTCTGAAGAGGATGGTTTTGCTGGGAGAAGCAGATTTTTTTTTTCCAGATTTCCTTTCCTATAGATTTCTTGGCTTTCCCAAAGCTGTTTCCAGACATCCCAAGTGGCAATCAATCAAATGGCAGATTTTATTGCAAAGACTAAGGCACCCAGCGCAGGACGAGGCTGCTAGAAGGTGCAGAGAAGTAGAGGAGGTGGTGTTGGCAGAGGTCTCACACTGTAAATGAAGAGACAGAATATGAAAATAATCAGTGATCTGGTTGTGAAGTAACAGAGCAGAATATTCTGAGAGGGCAAAGTGCCCAGTTGTGCAGGATAGCAGCAACAAGACGGACATTTAATATGATCTGTACCCTGCAGTGAGTGAGTGTGAAAGAGAAAGGTTGCTTCCGGCAGGGTCCTCAAGGATAGGAGGGGAGAAAGGCAGTCGTGATCAAGCTCTAAGCGAGAGACAGGCAGGGGGCTGCAGAGGAAACAAGAGTTGGCAGAGGCGACCGAAGGAAGGAGGTGGGCTGGGCTGCAGTAGAGGCTCAGGGAGTAGCGCAAGGTGGGCTGGGACCAGGAGGCTGGAATAATGGGTACAGGGCAACTTTTCTTAAGTGGGGAAAAGAGGGAAATGATTATAATCTATTATAGGAGTGATAGGATGAACAGAAGACATAGTTTATTTAACAAGTTCTGGCCTCAGGATACCCTGAAATTTGAACAAAAAGATTGAAGACAGCTGCTGACCTGAGACTCACTGCGCTTTTTTCTTTTCCCAGAAGCTATGGCAGGAGCAATTTTAACACAGGAGAACATTTCAGCACAGGAAGGCGATTCTGTCATCTTACAGTGTCACTTCTCCTTCACCACAGCTGAAGTGACCCAGGTCAACTGGAAGCGGCAGGACCAAACTCTGGCTGTTTGTCACAGTGACTTGGGGTGGCATGTCAACCCAGCCTTCAGA